>CM076572.1:360097742-360646242 GCA_034641835.2 Pinus albicaulis | reverse complement strand
AAAAATCATCTTCTAAATACATAATGAAGCTCTAATGCATGCCCCAACTCCATCATGCTAAATTTTCCATGCCGAGTGTCAAAATTGTTCTAAGTATGCATCACATTGCTCTTTTTGTGCAACAAACTCAACCACTGAAATAATCAAGCATAATGGAACTAGCCTACACTATAGCTAATGAAATGTAATATCAATTTATTTTTATATCTCTCTAAATAAGGACATCAAAAAATATTTGAAAGCAATGTTATAGATAATATATCATGGCACCTTCTCATTTTATAGAAATTTTATTCCTCCTTTTTATATTCATTTCTACTTGGCCCATGTCTACACATGATATGTAGCATTATGTTAACCTAATTTTCATGATAATACTAACATAATATTGGATCTAAATCAAGGCTCGCAAATTTTTGGGCTAGGGTTTCTAGCCTCCTCGCTACGGCGCCGCACATCGAAAAATTTTCCGCCAACGATCTCGAGCGAGGGCCTCATTCGGGCCTTTACACCCTGCGATCCCTCTCAATGGGCTGGCGTCAAAGGGGGAGGATCTCAATGCCTCCCCCAACGTCAACGCCGATGCGACCCAAAGACGTCGACCGACACAAACCAACTTACTCACGGCAATGCATAGTGCTCCGCAACGAGGCCAAAAACCGCCGTACAATAATACGTGGGAATATTCCACGGGAGAAAAGCCGAAGGTCAAGAAGATAAAACGACGGAAGCGCATGGCACCATAGTGGTACGCAAAGCTACCTCGCGCTGCACCGCAGACCAATAGCAACAGTAACGTCCCAAAATCGAGCTACCGAGCCACGGGATCAATGCCCGCATCTAGTACATGAGAGACCATGCGCCGATTGGAAAATTCGTCACGGTTCTCGGCCAGCGAAAAGGCCCTACATGGATGGATTAGGGCCAAATGGAAGCCGAAAGGTCGTTACACCGCAACTCGGTCCCAAAGGATTCTTCTCGCCATTTTTAACTGTCTCGAGGACAAAAATCGAGTCATGGATGAGGGTCCCTACTTTTTTCAACTCCTCGTGTCTCTACACTGTGGACTCGGATCGAAAGATTCAACCCGGACAAAGAGGATTTTAACGTGGGCGCTCGTCCGGGATTCGACTCTACTCCTCGCCACCGGAATACCGTGACGACGAATCCCTAAAGGATATTGGCAATGGCCTTGGCGAATTTGTCAAAATTGCAGAGGAAACAAAGCTCAGGGCGGTACACCTCCTATGCTCGGATCGCGTCTTCATGCACCTCACGCATGCTCTTCCCGACTCGTAAGTCTCTATCATGATGATTATGAATGGGTGAAAACCATAGACTATGAACATGTGCCTTTTAGATGCAGGGAAATGCCATACCCATGGCCATTTATTCCGTGATTGTCCTCTAAATGCACCTCCTAGTAAGCCCTCCGATCCCGACTCTACCCCCGATGTCGAAGGCTTCACTAAAGTCTCGAACCGGCGCCGCCACAACAATAAATTCCCCCCTCGAACCCTAAACCCCCCTTACAAGCTGCGATTCCACCCTCTACCAAAGAATAGTTTTGAAATCTTAGCCACCCCTCGTTTCGATACCCCCCCTCTCGGAAGCCACCCCCAAGCCCCCGCTTTAACTCGGTGCTCGAATCTTGCTGCGGCCCTCTTTTCAACATGGAGGTCGACAACTGCCGGGGCTAATGAGAGCCGGATCAGTCCTATGGAGGATGAAAATGAAATGGTCGATATAGGAGACACGGAAATCTTCACTCTAGAGCGAGACATGCAAAAAAAAGGATTTTGACCAAATCTCTGGAGAAGCGGATCAAGAACCTAATCGTGGCGCCTCGCCGCGCGCGGCGAAGACCCAAAAAATCCCTAGGCATCCAGGCAGGGAAGCCCATGGGATGGGAAGAAACTCTTTAAAGACTCAAAGAAGAGAGGAAGAAAATCTGATCTACAAAGGACTATCCTCCCGGGGGAGATGCTTGTGGAATCCGGTAGGTACCCCAAACTTACCAAGTTTTTCCCGCTCCATGAAGGAAGTTCTCAATGATACTCATCTCTTGGAATATACGGGGTCTAAACGGCCCCTCAAAAGCCCGTATGATCAAAAAACCCGATTTAGATGGAAAGACCTCAAGTCTTTTTTCCGCAGAAACTAAATGTACAAGTCACACCCTCGCCCCATTCTCTCAAAAGCCTAGCCGAGCTGTCACTCCGTCGCGGTAGATGCCTCCCGAGCCTTATGCGCTCCAGCCATCGCTTGGGATCCGAAAGATGTTTCAATAAATGATGCCCACGCCGCTTCACAATTTAATTCGTGCCTCTTTCCACATCCATGGGACTAATGCGCATGGGCATCTTTCTAATGCATATTTCCGTCAAGAGATCGCAAGGAAAATCACTTTGTTAAACACGGTAGAATAGCTCAACTCTACCGCGAGCTCACCCCCTATGGATCCCGGGGGGCGATTTTAACATGATAACCTCGCCTCGGACAAAAAAAAAGGTGGCAGGGAGCAAAACTCGAGGTGGATAGCACCCATTTCAAAGACTTCATCCGATGGAATTGGTTGATCAATCTTCCCTTTGCCAATGGAAATCACACGCGAACAACAAGAGAGCGGGCACACAACGGATCACATCCAAGTCGGATAGATTCCTCCTATCGGACAATGCCATACATATTGGAGAAGATTTCCAAGCCACAATCTTGCCTTTTTCGTGGGTCGGATCACCGGCCTATTTCTCTACAATGGTCCGGACTGTGGGATCGCATCAAAAGACCCTTTCGCTTTGAGGCTTTCCGGCTCACTCACCCAAGCTTCAAGGAAATGGTACACTACGCTCAGCGAGCTTTCAATCCTCCTCCAGGGTCCAAGATGTTCCGAGCTTTCAGCAAAGACCTCAAATATCTCAAAGCTCGCATTAAAGACTAGAACCATTCTACCTTTGGCAACATTTTACAACAAAGGGCAAATTTCCTGGAAAAAGAAATGGTCGAGCGACGACTTCGTATCATTTAAGAAGGACGCAATGAAGCATCCGACCTAAAAGAGAAAAGTCCGCTCAAACGAGCTAGAGGAAAGAAGGCAGCAAGAAGAGATTCTCCGAAACAAAAATCTCGGATCAAATGGTTAAAGGAAGGGGGAACGGAATACTAAATTTTTCCACCGTTCTACCATTCAACGCGAGATGTGTAACAATATTAACTTTCTCCTTAGCCCAACAGGGGAGAAATACTGGAGCAACATCGAGGCCATAGAAGCTCGAATTGGTCTCTCATTTTAAATCGGTGGTGAAGGAAGACCAGTTCGACAGGGCAACCAAACGAATTAACAAAATCATGCAACACATCCCGAAGCTAATCACTGAGGAGCACAATCAACTTCTTCTTCGCCCTGTCACTCTTTTGGAAGTAGAACAGCCGTTATCCAAAACAAGGAAGGTAAAGCTCCAGGGACTCGATGGCTTCACTTCTAATTTCTTCCATCATTTCTCGGATTTGATCAAAAATGAGGTACGGAAATTAGTGGAGGAGTCCGGATCCATGCATTGGCTTCTCCCATCAATTAATGTTACTTTCATAATCCCCGATCCCTAAGGAGGACCAAGCAGCCACGCCCGTCAAATTTCGCCCCATTTCCTCTCGCAATGTCATCTACAAGATCATCTCTAAGTTAATTTCCAACGAGTTAAAGCCGCTCGCTTCCTCTGTTCATCTCTCCCGAGCAAACCGGTTATGTGGAGGGTCGACAAATCCTTGCCGGCATCATTCTCACTCATGAGATTATCCATTCGCCGAAGGCACTGAAAAAGCTAGGTATGCTCCTTAAGATTGATTTATCAAAAGCTTTTGACAAACTTAATTGGAATTACATTCAACGATATGTTAGCAACTTTTGGTTTCAGCCCTCCTTGGATAAGATGGGTTATGAGCCCGATTTCCTCTTCCTTTTTCTTCGTCCTAGTCAATTTTATCCCCTCTCATCCCTTCTCCCCTTCTCGTGGCATTCGCCAAGGTGATCCCCTGTCACCCTTTCTCTTTGTGCTCATGGCGGAGGGATTAGGTCGATCCATCAATCATGCCCTTCATTCGCATCGACTCCGAGGCATTTCCGTTCATGAGACCCCCCGCTTTCACCCACCAGACAATTCGTGGACGATACCATGCTATTTGGTCATCCTTCCGCCCAAGAAGCCTCCACCCTCAAGGGCTTGCTTGATTTTTTTTCCGAAGCTTCGAGAATGATCTGTCAATGCCTCCAAGTCGCAAATCTTCTTCTTTAACAGCTGCTCCGCCCATTCAACACCTTTGCATTGCTAGAATCCTCGGATTCTCCATAGCCAAGTTGCTGCCAAGTACCTTGGAGCCCCTCTCGATTGTCTCGGCTCTCAAGCACTCTTCTTGGCGAACTCTTCTGGACAATCTTGAAGCTAAATTATCCTCCTGGACTTTTCACCCCCTCAATCTTCCTAGTAGACTTATTCGGGTCAAGTCTCGTCCTTCAAACCATGCCCCCTCTATCTCTTCTCGGTTCTTGCGGCCCCACAATGGGTCCTCAATCAAATCAGATCTCTTCAATGCAACTTCCCCGTGGGGAGCATCCCGACTGCAACGTAAAATGGGCCTTGGTCAAGTGGAACACGATCCGCAAGCCAAAGATAGCTGGGGACCGGGACTCCGCGATCCTCGACGACAACAACGCCATCATGAGGGCTAAGATCCGGTGGCAATGGCTATCCTCCCCTTCCTCCCCCCCGGGCGAAACTCCCGGAATGCCAAATATGCGAACCATAGACCCCATTCGGAGCTCATACAACCGTCTATCGCGGAAGCGGCTCACCGATCCGGAATGCGCGCTAAACAACACCGTCTTCTTATTCAAGAACACAGCCTTTCCGGGAGGTCCTGCGAATGGTCACACAGCCTCGGCTCGGATATACTCGTGGGAAACAGCAACCCAAGCTTCTCTCCGCCATTAAACCACCCCTCCCAGACTTGATTTGATCACTCCTCCGGAAGCCACGGCTCACCAATTCCCGGGAGGAAAACCATGCTCAGGGGGTATAGGCGCCGGGAAAATGGCCGCAAGTCGTTCGAACAACCAACAAGTTCGTGCTCATCCAAAGTACTGGAAACGGAACTAATCAGCAGGGAAAATCGGATACACGGACAAGCAAGACATCCTTCGTCGGGGGCACTCTTCAAAAGGCAAGTTCACCACTCGTAAAGCCTACGCTCTAATGACCCGGACTCTCGATCCCATCGACCCCATCCGGAAAGAGTTGTGGTCACAACAACTTTGGCCGAAGGTCTCCTCGTTCTTGTGGGTCGCTCGTCACAAGAAAATCCTCACATGGGACAATTTAACGAAGAGGGGCTTCACCGGGCCTTCCGGATGCCCCAACTATAATAATCGTGGAGGAAACCATTCAACATCTTATGCCGACTCGCCCTCCGGGTTCGCTCTTCTTCTGGGAAAGTGTTAGCTCCAAGTGCGTAAGGGATGGCAGAATCGGGGGACTTAAATACTATCATACGTAATCGGCCACCGCTCCCTACGAAGTAATATTCTCAACTCTCTTCTGGAGGCACATCCCCGGATCTCACCTTATGGCATATCCGGAAGGAGAGGAATAGACGGATCTTCAAAAAATAGTCCACCCTCCGGAAATCCTCTCGGTTCAATTTCTACAACAACCTTCGGAAACCTTAGCGCTTCAAAAATGGCGGTAGGGAAGACTTCCCCACTCGCCTCTGAGAGCAACAAGTTTGGAACAATTGGCGGTTCAAGCTCAATCCAAGTCCCCGAGCCAATTGGTAGACATGCTACGAAGGGAAACTCTAGTGATAAGTGGGTCCCCCCACTCGGATTCATAAAGCTTAACTCTGACTGGAGCCTCCAAAGGCAATCCCCGGGGAGGCGGGATTTGGGGGAATTTTTTCGCAATCACAAAGGGGACCCTATGCTCATATACTATGGATCTATGGGGTGGGATACCAATAACTCGACGAAGCTTGAAGGACTATGGCAAGGTATGCGACTAGCCCAGCTCCTTAATTTTTTTCCCCCGTCGAGATATAAGGCGACTCCCAAATCCTCATCAACATGATTAGTAAGATCCTCTCGAGGCTCCCATCCTTCCCGAGTAGCGGACAATTGGAGACTCATGGCAAGATTGGAGCTCATAGATGGGCTGGTTGCAAGAGCACGCAGCTATCTACCTCAAGCACACTAGAAGATGCGGCAACAAAGTGGCGGATCTGCAGCAAACAAAGGGGTTATGAATTCCTGCACCCTCTCTGTAGGGGCCCCTCTCCGCATCAATGATAGCAAACTCCTTCGAGAATGCACTCGACTGGTGCATCGGGACAGACATCACCCGGATGCGAGTGGGCAATGACGTTATGAGGGTCATGATCCGGCGAGCGGGCGCATGGCATGCCCATCGGTTTACCCTGCCGGGAAGGCATTTACTCACCCTCGAGAATAATTAATTTGATGGGCCGTCACCCTACTCGGCATTTATGCGGTGGGGAGGCCGAGACACCAAGAGCTTCAATATGAAGCCTCCGGGTCCTTCGTCACCGTCTTCGGGCTGAGATTTCGGATGCTTTGATTTGGAATTTTTGTGCTACGACGGTCTCCATGTCGATGCAGCTCTTGCCCGTAAGTTCTCGCCGTTCGCCGAGCCGAAGTGCATAGCCTTCGCACCACCGTAGGAAGGCGATGCCCACCGGCTTGCTCGCATTAGTTTTATCCCCTGGTTTCCATTACTCGCACGGCCCTCGTTCCGTGCTCGGCACCTCCCTGTCTGTCCGGCTTTTGCCCCTACCTCCCACCTGCGGGACCCTCTGTCATTCTGCCTTCTCTCACGATTTACGTGCCGCATCCCGAGGCCGAGGCATCGTCCGAGATGCCGCAGGGGGTGGCTCCGGGCGTTGTCTCTCCCCTTCCCCTTCCTCTCATTCGTCCTCCTCTCGCAGTCCTAGTGATAGCACTCCTCGCCTTCTTCATGGCGGTGGTCGGGCTTGTCGCCTTCCTCCCTCCTCGCGGCATGATACCATCGCCTCTCACTAGTCCTTTGAACCTCGGCACCGCTAACGTTGCCTCAATTCGGAATCCAACCACCGTTGTCTTCCATTACCAATGCAGCTCCTCCCGCCCCTTGGTCATTGCGATAGTTACAATTTCTTTCAAAGAGATACCCGAGATTATTCCTCGCTCCCTGTCTTCTATGCTCCCCGTCAACACGCCGGCCTCACCCTGCTGTTCCGCTGGGTTTCCGCGCACTCGTGGACAAAGATCCCTCTCGCATGGCGGGTGACGCAGCGGCTCCGGCCTACTCCGAGTCATTGGGACGCATGCGGGAGAGTGTGAGGCGAGGGGATGCCGCTACTCAAAGGGTTCCGGATCCCGATGACGAGGAAGGATGTTGGTGCTCGAATTGAAGAGGATTCTCCCTCGAGTGACTATGGACTCTAGCGCTCCCGCTTTTTTTTCTAGCTATCATGTCTAGTATTTTGAGTATTTTGCTCGGTTTTGTTACCATCGAATCTTAGCTTGTCTAAAATGGTCTTTGTAGTTAAATTCGTCCTAAATCTATGTACGGGTCGGTTTCCCCCGGTGGACGACTCGGGTTTTTGGCTCACTTTTGTTAAGTCAAGGCTGGTTTCCTCTTGCGCGCAGCCTCTTAAACGTTTCTCGAGTCGGGTTTCCCCCTTCCGGGCGGCTCAATTTTTGATATCTTGCTTTAATTTGTATGGCTCACTCGATGCCTTGAACTCATTGTACCATATGTTACATTAATAGATTTAAGCTTACTTAGAATTGGAATCTAGATCTCATTTTATGGATGGAAGGTGTAGTTCTTAACAAAATATAAAACTAACAATATATTTCCAGGGGGGAAGGTATCCCTACATATTTTAATTTCTCATCCTCCTATCACACCACATGTAAATAGGGATCCTATTGTCCATTTTTTTCCAAATATTACTTGATGAAATCATGTTCCTATACCTAGAAACACAAAAGTAGGACCTATGTACATTACTACTTTTTAAAACTATACGTCAAATTTCAAATCTAAATTTGAAAGATAATATTCTCTTTAAGAACACAACATTGACCTAGGACATCATCATTGCTATATTATTTCTACGTTTCCCACAATCTAGATTATAAGTAACATATTTGAAGCGTTTCATGTCAACCACCATTTTCCCATCTTTGTGCTACTTGATTCCATGAATGCACTATTACAATAATGAAAATCCATTGCATCTGGGGCATCATGTCCCATTGCAAAGATATTTTCATAATATTATTTTCCGAAATGTGTTGGACACATTATTCTATTAACAAAATATCTTGATGAAGTTGATGGTAGTATGCCTAGGAATTCTTGCATGTGTTCAGTGTGAGAAACATGATGATTGTGTATATATGCATCATTATAATAATCATAAGTTATATTTTATCTATAGCAGCATGTGTTATAGTCTATGCATATTCTAACACAGAAATTTTTTCATTTCTCAAAGGGTCTTTGGAATATGTTTATTTTTTTGTGTTCATTCTTGAATGTCTCATAGAGTTTTGTTTGTTTCATGTCAAGAAAATGTTTAATTTGGGGTCCACAATCCCTAGAATACCTTCCCAACTTTAGCACATCATATTTGTTATAAAAAGGTTAAATATTTTAATGCAAAAAATTATGGACTAGTCCTTGAACAACTTCTATTAATTGTTTGTTTGAATAAAGAAATCTACTAATAAATACGCAATGATCTCTTTAACAAAGGTTGTAAATAATTCCTCTTCTAATAAAATATTTTGAAAAGATATTTACACTAGATGTGTGACCCTTGTGGTATTTTTTATACTCAATTTTGACCATACATGATGGGCTACATTATCATCCTTCAAATTAGTATTATTTATAATTCTAATAAAAGCATCGTAAAGACTTATTTACAATTCTAATAAAAGCATCCTAAAGACTTCAAACAATATGATTGACCAAATATAACTAGCATTTACCCACATCATTTTATTCAAAATATTATTTAATAATTTATTACACTATTAATCGATAGTTTATTGAAGTGCTTAGGTAACTCACATTCAAGGCTTTCAAGACACTTTCATTTACGTGAGAATATAAGTATTCTTCACCACTTAATATATGAGGTAAAAGAAAGTGCTTTCACCAAGACATTATGAAAATTCATATAAAAAACATAATAGAACTTTGAGTAATGACTAAGGTTAAGAGTGCAGTAGCCATGTTAGTGATCGATATAATAAACATTTAAATGTTCAAAACCAACTTGCACCATAAAAACCTCTTCACTAGAAGGTTGTACAAAATCTGAATGTTTAATTTCTTTTCCGTGAAGACTGCGTCTATTAAAATTTCGATGTGTTCTTCAACTTGATCATTGTTTGTTGATATAACATTGGTTCAAAACTGAGTTGATGTCATAATTGGAATGTAATTCATTGGACGCATACACTCCGCATCAGGAAATGTATAATCGAAATTAAATATTCCAAAGAATTATTTTATAGTTTTTTTTATAAATTAATAAAAATATATTTGTTAAAACATAAAATTTTAATATTTTTTTTATAAATTAATAAAATATATACTTTAAAAATAATATTTTTCATGGTTCTTTAATATATTGATAAATTAAATAAAAATATATTGGTTAAATGTAAAAGTTTAAGGAAAAAGAAAAGGAAAACTCTATGAATTTTTTTAATCATTTATGACAAAAACTTCATAATTCAACAGAGACGGTAGTTAACTACCATGTAAATTACATGTTGAGCATATAAAGCATAATCTGTTAATAAATGTAAATAGTAAAAAAATAATGGCAAATAAACAAGATAGCAGAACAATCAAACACATAAATTGACACAATGTGACGGAAACATCCACAGGGCAATGGTAATCAATGTTCTTATTATTCAAGGGAGATTTACAACAACAAACTCACATGCATACATTATCCAGCCATTCAATCCACTCTCACTTATTTTTTTTATGTTTTGCATATTGCCTCTATAAGCTTACATTGATAAATAACAACATGTGGATTTTTTCTAAATCCGTTAACAATTTTTAAAGCAACTATATAAGAAATTTTTTACATAAAACAAAAAAGTTCATTTTATATGTTCTTTCCAAAAACTTAGATTAGGAAAAACAAACCAAACCAAAGGAACCAATCTTAGTTATTATCCCAAGAATATAGGGAAATAGTTGACAACTTCTAACAATATCAACCTTGACAACAATTTACCTGATATATCATGCCCAAATTAGTCATCAGCTTCCTTGCAAGCCAAGAGAAGCTAGGTACCATTTTAGTTTCTCTGACAAGACTGGTTTTGTGAACATGTCCGCACAATATTTCCTTGTATGGACTTTTTCGAGAGCCACCGCTCCACTTTCATCAATAACCTATCTTACAAAATGGTATTTAACATCCATATGTTTTTTCTTACTATGATAAGTTGGATTCCTTGCCAAATGAATAGCACTTTGACTATCACAAAATACTTTCACCCTGTCCTGCATTCTTCCAAACTCACCTAGCAAACCTTTTAACCAAATTGCCTCTTTGCAATCATGTGAAAAAACTATGTATTATGCCTCAGTAGTGGATAAATAAACTACGTTATGAAGCTTTGACATCCAAATAATAGCTCCACCTGTAAGAGTAAAAACATATCCAGAAGTGGATCTCCTTTTATCCAAGTCACCTGCAAAATTTGAATCAGCATAACCACAAACTGAATCACTACTACCATTATAGGTGATGCATCAAATAATTGTGCCTTTAAGATATCAAACCAACCATTTCAATGCTACCCAATTCTCTTTACCTGGATTTTCCATGTATCTACTCACAACACCAATTGCATGTGAAATATATGGCCTTGTACTGCCCATTGCAAACATTAAGAATCCTACTGCATTATCATATGGTATATGAGAAATATACTCTTTTTCTTCATCATTACTAGAAAAAAAACATAAAGAAAACTTGAAATGGGAAGCTAAAGGTATTTGAATAGGTTTCACATTATTCATACTAAATTTCAAAAATATTTTCTCCACATACTTCTGTTGTGATAACCAAAACTTACCATTTTTCTTGTCTCTATGTATCTCCATGCCTAAGATTTTTTTTTTTGCTCCAAGATCCTTTACTTCGAAAGTCATAGCCAATTGATTCTTTAACCTATTGATCTCAACCACGATTTTTCTTGCTACAAGAATATCATCAACATATAACACCAAAATAATGAATATGCCATTTTCCAACTTTTGAAAGTAAACACAATGATCATACTCACTTATGGTAAAATTGTAGCTCATCATGAAGGAATCAAAATTCTTGTACCATTGCGTGCAAGACTGATTTAGGCCATACAATGACTTCTTTAGTTTGCAAACAAACCTCTTGTTTTGATTTTGAGCAAATCCTTCTGGTTGTTCCATATATATATCCTCATCCAAATCTCCATGTAAGAATATTGTTTTAACATCTAGTTTCTCTAAATATAGATTAATTAATGCAACTAATGCTAACACAACTCTAATTGAAACAAGATTAACAACTGGTGAAAAAATCTCATGAAAATAAATACCTTCCTTTTGAGAATATGCTTTTTTCAACCAATCTTGCTTTGTACTTCTGAACAATATCACCAACTACTTTATTCAATTTGTAAACCCACTTGCAATCGACAACTTTCTTGTCCTTAGGAAGTTCCACCATATTCCATGACTTGTTTCTTTGTAAGCTATATATTTCCTCTTCCATTGCCATTTTCCATTTATTATTATCAGATACTTCCATTTCTTCCTAATAACAACTATGTTCTCCATCATTATCAATTAAAGCAACAGATGTAGAAAAATCATCATATCTTTTAGGAAAATATATGATATGTGTAGACCTTTGTAAAAT
Organism: Pinus albicaulis; assembly: GCA_034641835.2. NCBI lineage: Eukaryota > Viridiplantae > Streptophyta > Pinopsida > Pinales > Pinaceae > Pinus > Pinus albicaulis. The sequence goes on along the minus strand of CM076572.1, from coordinate 360,634,239 downwards.
TTGTTGCGGTATTTCCTCAGTATCCTGAGAAATTTATGTATCCTCATCTACTTTTGTAGGATTTTCTTCATGAACATCTTCATGATCCTCCTCCCTTGAAGATGATTGAGTTTCCAATTGAACTTTTTGAATCTGTGGTACTTTTGCATGTTTCATTTCACCATCTACATCTGATTTCATGAGTGACGATTCATCAAATATGACATCTATGTTAATGATGATTTTATGGGTAGTAGCATTCCACAATATATATCCCTTAACTCCATCACCATATCCAACAAATATTAGTATTTTTTATTTTGGATCTAACTTAGAACGTCGATTATTTGGAATAAGAGCATAGGAATCACAACCAAAAACTTTAATATTTCAATAATCATAAGGTTGACATGTCCATATGTCTTCTAGAATCTTACAATTAATTGGAGTTGATGGTAACTAATTTACCATATAGAACCCTGTAAGAACTGCTTCTACCCACAATTCATGCTGCAACTTGGCATTACTGAACAACTCCTTGCTCTCTCTAGAAGATTCCTATTCATGCATTCAACAACACCATTTTGACGAGGAGTATAAATTTTGGTTTTATTTCTTTCGATACCATATTCCTTGCAATAATTTTCAAATTCCTTTGAAGTAAACTTGGTTCCATTGTCAGTTCTCAAATATTTAATTGACCTGTCGGTGCTCTTTTCAACCAAATCTCTATACTTATTAAAAGCATCAAATACGTTAGCTTTTATTTTTAGTAAATATATCCACACCTTTCTAGAGTAATCATCTATAAATGTTACAAAATATAAATATCCTCCCAAATATAATTTAGGAGATGGTCCCCAAACATCTGAATGGATGTAATCAATGATACCTTTACCAACATTCTTTCTTGTTTTAATTTTTTGTCTAGATTTCTTTCCATAAATACTATGCTCACAAAAATTCAAATTCAAATATTTCAAGCTTGGATGTAGCTTATGATCAACCAAAACTTCAAACCTTTCTCGCCCATATGACCCAAGTGATGATGCCATAAAAAGGTAGAGTAACTTGCACCTTCAGATGCCATTTTTGCATGATATGTTTATGTCCTTCCTTCAAGCTTATAAAGTTTCCCAAAAATTTTATCCTTCATGACTACCAAGATGCCTTTCATTGTCTTCATAACTCCATGTACATTTATAGCCGACAAAATCTAACACTCCCAAATATATTAAATAGTTTCTATGATCAGGCACATGCCTCACCTATGTTAACTTTCTAATATTACCATCATACATTTTACTCCTGATACTACCAATTCCAACAATTTTGCATGTAACATCATTTCCCATCAAAAACACATCATCATCAATAGATTGGTATGAAGAGAACCAATTCCTATGAATAAATATATGATGGGAAGAACCTAAATCTAGAAACCAATTATGAAGATGTTGAGAAACAATAGAAGTGGAAAATATCTCATCAACCATACCTGCACTAGTTTCAGCTGAATTGGCTTCCTTAGTAGAGTCATTTTTAGTATCTTGTTCCTTTCTTTTCCAGAAATCCTTGTTAAGATGCCTTAATTTGTTACATTACGAACACTTTAACTTACTCTTCTTTCCTCTTCACTTCGATCTTGGCATGTCTCTCGAATTCTGATATTTTTCTTTTGATCGACCTCTAACCACCATTGCTTCTGATGTTGAGGCTTCAAGGCTAGATTTCTGTTGAATTTCCTCGAACTAAAAAGCTCCCACAACAACATCAAAATCAATGGTATCGGTAGAACTAAAACTGATAAATGTTACAAAATGATCCCAATATTCAAGCATAGAAAAAAATAGTGTAATTGATTTCTCTTTCCCTTCGAGTTTTACATCTATACTAGATAATTGACACAAAAGTGTATTGAAAGAAATCAAATGATCAGATATATTTTTATCTTACTTCATCCATAAACTATATGACCTCTGCTTCAAGTAGATTATGTTTGTGAAGGACTTCATCATATAAAGTCTTTCTAACTTGGTCCATAGCCCTGAAATTGTTTTCTCTCCAATGATGTTAAACAATACATCATATACTAAGAACAAATGAATAGCACTGGGGGATCTTGAATCCATGTCCTCCGAGCCATCATTATCCATGCCCATGTATTTCTTTGCCCTGCCCAACAACGTTTTTTCCACTCGTTGTTGCACTAGCATATCCTGCACATTAACCTTCCATAGCCCAAATCTATTATTGTCATTGAACTTTTCGATTTCAATCTTCGCACTTTACATATTCGCCAATAACAAAAAAAATTCCTGAAAGCTATGATACCACTTGTTGAGTTGAAAAACAAAAGGATAACCTACAAATAATTTTAAATTGCATAAAATAATGGAAAATAAACAATATAGCAGAACAATCAAACACATAAATTGACACATTGTTCTATGTGGTAAAATTATCCTTGTGAGGGAAATATCCACGGGGAAATGATAGTCAATATTATTATTATCCAAGGGAGATCTAAAAAAAAAAACTCACAAGAATAAATTATCCAACCATTCAACTCACTCCATTTTTTTTTTAATGTTTTTCATATTGCCTCTATAGGCTTACATGGATAAATAGAACCTGTCAATTTTTTTCTCAATCCGTCCACAATTTTTAAAAAAGTTACAAAAGAAACCTTTTACATAAAGACAAAAAGTTACTTTTATAAATATTTTTTTCCAAAAAATTAGATTAGGAAAAAGAAACCAAACCAAGGGAACCAATATTAGCTATTATCCCAAGAATATAGGGAAATAGTTGGAAAATTCTAACATTACCACCTTAAAAAATGATTGGATTTTGTATATGAAAAGTTTATCTTGTTAAAGTTTATTTTGGGTTGTAAAATTATCAGTTCTAACTATAGTTTTGGTTGCTTCTTATATTTTTGTTGAGAAGTAGACACAGGTGCTCCATTTGGCACTCCAACTGCGTACATTTGCTAAACCACCCTTTTTATTATATTAACTATGTTATTTTAATAGATGATATAAAAATGTCATATGATGATATTAGCATTAATCACTATTTTCATTGTGTTGTATGATAATACTAATGTGGGGGGAGAATGAAAATTAATTTAGCTTTTGATTGGTGGTTTTAGTTTCCAGTACCTGCCACTTCATCTCCAAGTCTGACTACTACAGGCACTACTCAGTTTTCTTCCACGTTTGTTTATCTGTTAGCCCTTTCTCCAACTAATACTAGAGTACTCTCTCCATTAGGTAACCACAAGGAGCCAATTCTCTCTTCTAATTTTGGATCGATGATGAGATTCAAAATGAATAATATATTGATCGTGGGATTGACTAGTACTATTGCAACAATAATCATTGTTTAGAAGTGAAAAGTGTGTTCCCGCCTTACAATAGTCTGTTTGTATTCTCATGTAGGGATGCAATTTGAAAGCTCTTATGGCCTATATGAAGATGCATGATATACTTTTACATGTTCTATTATTGTTTTTTTTATTTGATTACTCGCATGTATATTTCAGGTCAGGGTGGATGAGGGGTTGTGAATTTATTATTATTATTTTTAAGAATGATTCAATAGTTAATATGATTAGGATATGTTTCGACTGAATGGTTGATCAATGACTGTGGTATTTGGGAGCGAAAATTATTATAGAAAGAAAGAAAGAAAGAAAGAATTTTTAAAGTCCACGAGGCTAAAAATAGCCTATGGGACAGATTGCTTCTCTATCTGACTCTTGTATTCGACCCTTTTCCTATGAAGTTTTACAATGACCACTCCCAGCTTATCGACCAACTCTTCACTGAACAAATTATCCCAAGAATTAGCTGCCAGAATATCTGCATAGTTTTCCCTGATGTCTTTGAAGGCCTCACATTCTAGAATGAAATGTTTTTCTGTTTCCACTTTTCCGGAGGAGAAAAAAATACATACTCTTTCTTCCCACATTTCTTTTGGCCTTTTCTAGCGCCCTGTTTCACAACGGAGTTGATGAGAATTAGTCATTAATTGAGCAATAAAAATTTTAGATCTCCAAGAAATATTAGCCCCTATGTACGCCTTTTGTTGATGGTTATGTGTGGGGTTAAACTCTTCAATGTAGTACTTCTTCTTTCTCTCTAGCTCTTTCATCCAAGTATGTTTGTGGAATTTATCCATAACAAAAGTTTTTATCTCTTTATTGTTTGTAGGACACATGCTCAAGCAAATACCCCATTTACTAAACCATTTGTTATTTTGCCGCATCCAAGTCTTCTGTCTTTTGCACAATCTGTCACTAATCACAACCTTAGGCCATCTACCCTCTTCCATTTGCTCAATTTTTTTCAGATACCTTATGACTCGCACCATAGCAATTGCTTCAATAGGAGCAGCCCCTGTTTCACTTAGCAGGATAGCATAAGGAACGACACTTTAAATTTTGAATTTTTTTGTAATCAAATGTTTCTGAATTTTCTCAATTTGTTTCCACTGCATCTTGGTTGTGCTGCTAGCCCACAGTTCACAACCGTAGAGAATCACCGGAATCACTAAAAGCCCAAAAAGAGTTAGAGTGGTTTTCCAGTCCCACAGCTCTGCCTCTCTACACCTGTTTTGAAGAGCATAAAATGCTTTCCAACTCCCTAAAGTTCTTTTCTTTCTACAACCATCCCAAATTAAATTTCTGTTGAAGTCAATTCCGAGGTATTTGTATTTTGCAACTTCTTCCAGAATGCTGCCTTCAAAATAGAACTTATGTTGGTTATGATTTCTTTTGTTAGAGAAAACCAATACTTTCGTTTTGCTAATATTGACTTGCATCCCAACCCTTCTACAAAAATTCTCAAGGGAACGTAAATGCTCTTGCAAACCAAGAGCCGATTTAGCAATCAATATAAGGTCATCTGTGTACAAAATAAGCCTGATAACGAACTTGCCCAAATGGATACCGTCACCCCCTTGCAAATTTAGCCACTCTTCAAGCTTGTCAATATATAACCCAAAAAGGGTAGGAGATAATGGGAAACCTTGCTTGACCCCGATATCGCTTCTAAAACTTTCAGAAATGCCAGCTGAAGTTCTAATTTTGACTTTCACCTCTTCATACAACCTATGCACAGCTGCTCTCAAATGCTTGGGAACCCCGAGTTCCTCCATTCTGCCCCAAAGCTTATCCCTAGGAACCGTGTCAAAGGCTTTTCTTAAATCAACAAAGCAACAGAAAACTTCTTCCTTTTTTTCCCAAACTTTTTCGATGATGTGCCTTAAAGTTATACAATGATCAACTATGGAATGTTTAGGTCTAAAACCTGCTTGCCCTTTAGCACGTTTATCTCTTTCTTCTGCCCACTTGCTGATTTCTTTTCTAACATGCTTCCAAATAACTTTGCAAACAAGGGGTTTATCATTATGGTTCTATAGTTGGAGGGATTATTGACGTCACCGCTCTTGAAAAGAGGTATTTCCATACTAGTTGTCCAATCTGTGGGGAACCCCTGCTGTAAGATGTTGTTGAAAATTTTTGTGATGTGAGGTGAAAGAATTTTTAAGCCCCATTTTAGATACTCTACTTGGAGTTCATCTAAGTCTTTTGCTTTTCCAGCGCTCAACTTCTTGATACCCATCTCTACTTCTTGCACCGTGAAGAGTTTTGTGTCTGTGTTGACCAAGGGAGGAGGGTCAACCTTGGGATCCTGCTCATAAAGTTGTCTTGCATAGTCAAACCATTTAGAAGTTGTAATTTTGTTTTCAGTTTGCACCTTTTTCGACTGGAGCTCCTTCCAAAATAATTTGGGGTTATTTTTCCCGAGGAAGATTAGTTCTTCTCTCCTTGAAACCATGAAATCAGCTTTTTTCTTTTTTACTGTCTGCTTGTAAGCTTTCAGCTTTATGCTATCCATGTTTGATTCCTTCTACCTTCTCCTTGCCTTTTTGCATTCCTCGTCAAACCAAGCATTAACTGGAAAACAATTTGTTTCAGACTTCTTAATTTTTGCTCTTTTGCACTCCGCAAGTGCGCTTTGAATTAAATGTGTTAATTTGTGACTATGAAGGCCATGAGATGGGATTTCCTCCTTTTTGAAGGTGTCGGGGTGAGTGTTTGTGGTGATAACATATGTCCAAAAAAAATCACAATCATTTACAGGTTGTAAGGGCCTCAAGTTGGCAAGTGCCTGAGAAAGTCGAAAACCCAAACGAACTAGAGGGTGAGTCAGACCGATAGGCGATGGGCGTGTTTAACCAAACATGTTAGTAAGTCAGAAGGGTGTGCACCCACACAAATTCGAGGCACCCGAACATGTTCAACCAAGGAGTGTTCAAAGGGTAATAGCAGTAGGTGTGCCCAAAGCAACACACGCCCGCCCAACACAGTGAGCATGTGTGTGGAGCGACCAGGCAGGGCATGCGAATGAATGTGTGGATGGGCGTACGAATGTGTGTGCGACACAAGCATGTGGACAAGCTGAACGGGTTAGATAAATGATTTGAACGGGTTGGCTAAACGAGATAAATAGTCACCTAAATGAAGTGAATAGGTTGAGCGAGGTAAACGAGATGAATGGGTTGAATGAAATAAACGATCTAAATGGGTTAGTTGAATGAAATAAATAGGTTGGTTGAACAAACAGACATGTTGCATGGAGAATAGTTTGGGTAGGTAAATGTATATATTGAACGAAGGGAGAGTTCGTTCAAGGAATTGACAGTCAAGCATCGTACAAGATTTCAAAGCGAAGGCAAGGGAAAGGAGAACTGCAGAAGAGGGCGACCTAGGAATGCACCTGTAGGCAAGGCAAAATAGGTGAAGCTCTAAACGGTGGAGTTTGGGTGAACTGCGCGAGTCACACGAGTGTGCTGAACGAGTCACACAGGTGCGTTGAACGATTTTAGGTGAAATGCACGAGTCACATATGTGTGTTGAATGAGTTTGAGTGAACTGTACCTGTAACATGGGTGTGTTGAATGAGTTCGGGTGAACTGCACGAGTCACACGAGTAAGTTGAACAAGTTTGGGTGAGATGCATGTGTAGGTTGCATGAGTCACACGGGTAGGTGAAACGAGTTCGGGTGAGCTCCATGGGTAGGTTTCAGGAATTGGGTGAGTTTCATGGGAGAGATGCGCAACAGGAAGGGCATGTTTTGAAGGATGTACGGTACAGGAAATGGTCGGGCTATCCTTCACATCAAGTTGCACGAATTAAAAAATTAGTGGGAAGATTGTTACATGATTGTATCTTATGAAAACTGTAAACTTGTAAAATGTTGTTGGAAATAATTTAATAAGTATTGTGGGAGAACTATTGGGAGTTTCCCCTCCCTTGATGATTTATGTGTACATTTTTGTTTTACATATTTATGATGAATGAAGATAAATTGAACTAATATTTTTTTCATCGTGTAATTGAAGAGAACACTTGAAAAATAATCTAAATATTAGTAGTAGGTGTTGTTTGAAAGTACAAGTAGTGGTGAAATGAAAAGTCTAGTTAGTGTCGCACCGTGCCCATGAGTGGAATTAGAGTTGCTACTAGTGTGGGGGTGTGAAAGTTGGTATTAAAGATTGGTTTGAGGGAAATACCGAGCTGATTTGAGTAGATGGTCGCATTGAAACATACTTTAGCAGGGGCAAGGTAGCTAGTCAGGACAAAGTTGAACGATGGAAGAGTTTTGTGAGAGACTTGTGTAGAACTTGCACATGTTGAAACAAATGAAAGAAGAGAATCCAAGGATTCGGGTTGAACTTGAAGTCTTGGAAGGAAATGTTAAAGGAGAGATTCTTTGACTTGGATGGGTAGTGGAACAGGATGAAGTTTTTGATTGCGATGATGAAGAAGAAGATACGATATATGAAGAAGAAGATGCTGCATATGTGTCAACAAAATAGGTGGAACTTGGTGCGATGGAGATTGACTAGGTTGAACCAGATTCATGCACATTACAAACATTGAAGGAAGGAGGCACTAATTTAGAGAAAATTCGCAAATATGTAAGTGTTGCAGTAATTTATGATCTGTTGGAGTTTTTGGAAGACGAGTTGTATCCAGGGACATGCGAAGGGATTATGTGTTTTACGATGCAATGGGAAGACTTCTGATGGATGAGACCTTGTGCATTTGAGAAGCAAGAACATTGTTTGTTGCAATATTTGTTTGGGTAGTATGTGACCTTAGAGCATAAAGTATAGATGCCCATGACAAGGGTGGAACGTGATGAAATTTACAATGGTTGAGTCATGCTTAGCCAAATGAATAATTGGGTAAGTGTCTGACATGACTCATGCATGGCCTGAAGGAAGAGAACATCAAACTAAGGTGAATGATATGTGATTGGGTGGAATTTTTCTTCGTGAACCTTTAATGGGGGAGGAAATAGTGAAGAGAGGGACTTGTGATAGAAATATGAAGTTAGGGTGACCGAGGACACTAACCTGAACAAAAAGTAAGGGTGTGATGACTAAAGTGTGTTGGGTCTGTGAAAGTGGATGAGTTGGGAAACCAAAGTCATGGTCATCAAGTTGATGGATGGATGCATGGAATACTTCATGCAGAGGGATCAAGAAAGTTCACTTGGATAGATTTCATATTTCGACATCAAAAAGAAGTGCGAAAGGGAGGATTTTGGGTAGATGGACTTGCAAATGTGACATGGAGATGTTTTGCAGATAGACTAATGGGGATGTTAGGAATTTGAACAACAACGCCATGGTTGTTTTGAGGATACATGGGCATCCTATGAGATTATTCATACAATAGAGAGGTTATAGGAAACTTTCGATGGCATTTGCGACCAATTCAAGTATGATTGTCGAAGTGTTGGATGAAGATGGTTCATAGGAGCTCATGGTGACTTGGAGAGAGTTGCAGCTGATGAAGACTTCATATTATGGTGGTCTTGGAGTATCTGGTTCATTAAGGAGTTGAGGGAAGTTTGACACATTGAGCACATTGAGTTTATTCATGGACCAGGATATGGCACATTGAGCACTGGATTTATGGGAACAGTTCTTATTCGAGTTGAAGATGTGATATAATGTTGGAGAAATGAAGGAAGAAGGAATGAGGAGGTGTATTATCATGGATTTGGATGATGGTTGGACTGGCCATCCAACTAGTTTGAGTCAAGGGGTGGCACAGTGCACAGATGGATGTTGGAGTTGAGTTGGATTATCATAGCAGCAGTTCACATGATGACGATACATGGTGGATTCAAATGATGTATGATACAATGATACCATACATCTATGTTGGAGGTATCATCCTTCCACAAGATGAGGCAGTATGGAGGATTACGACAAGTTGTGGCCAATGACCATGGATTGAGGAGTCTGACCCACATATTTTCATGGAATTTGATGGAGGTTCGTGTGAAGGAGAGCAGGGAGTTCATGTAGCATGGACACTTGATGGTGGATCTGGTGAAACTATGTGACATTTGGTCTTGGAGATGGAGTTTATTGGGATGGTGTTGTTGAGGGAAATAACCTTTTTAGAGTGGGGGAGGATGTAAGGGCCTCTAGTTGAAGAGCGCCCAAGAGAGTAAAAAACATGAACACATCATAGGGGGAGTTGGATCGACAGGAAGTGGGCGCGTTTAATAGAATGGGTGCGTCGAGAGGGTGCACACCCACACTAAGGTGAGGCACCCAAACATGTTCAACCGATGAGTGTGTGATGTGTCATAAACAACGGGTGCGGAAAGAGTGTCGAGTCATAGCATTGGGCGCGCCTGGAGCGACGGGTGCCCAACCAACACGATGAGCACGCATGTGGAGCGGTTGGGTAGGGCGTGGGGATGAATGTTTAGATGAGCGTGTAGACAGGTGTGCCACAGGGGTGTGCAGAAGAGCCAAACTGGTCGGTTGAATGAGCTGAACATTTATGCTAAACGAGATGAACAAGTCAACTGAATCAAGTGAACTCATTGAGTAAGATGAACAAGCTAAACGGGTCAGCTAAAAGAGCTAAACGAGTCAGTTGAACAAGATAAAAAGGTCAGCTGAACGAGCTAAACGGGTCGGTTAAACAAGCTAAATGGGTCAACTGAATGAAACAAAGGGGTCGACTAAACAAACAAACATGTCAGTTGGAAAATCATTTGGGAAGGCAAGCATATATTTTGAATGAATGGAGACTTATTTAAAGGCATCCAAAATCAAGCATCATTCAAGATTTCAGAGGGGATACAATGGAAATGAGAACCATAGAAGAGGGTGACCTAGGCATGCACCCACAGGGTGAGTAGATTGCACGAGTCACACGGGTTTGCTAAATGAGTTTGGTTGAACTGCACGAGTCTGCTGAATGAGTTAGAGTGAACTTCACAAGTCACATGAGTGTATGGAATAAGTTTTACTAAACTATGTTGTTTTTTTGGTAGCATCATATGTTCTCTAGCTCTAAAATTTTGTCGAGGGGCTAGAACACATGAGATCTCCAAGACCCAGAAATCATTTGGAGAAATTTTGCTTGGAGTGCATGTTATTCAAATAATTAATTATTTTTAATGGAGCCTAAGTTAAAACTTAGGAAATTAAAATAATTAAAGTGAATTAATGTAAATATGGGTGAGAAGATTCTAAGTGATGAGGATCAAGTCTGTTTTAATACTAGCCATCGATTAAAGATTGAATCATGATCATTTATTTATCAACAGGAAAAGTATAAAGGAAGGCTTGAGGTTCAGTTGGAGAAAACACACAGTGAGTGAATCTAAATATAAAATTATTCTAATGGAGCACTGATCGGACAAAGATCAGATCTAAGTGATTAAGTGTAGTGAGGGGCAGAGATAGTTATTGGTCAGTGGATCTTCTCCACGACCAAGAGCACATAGCAGAGAGGCAACATTGACAACAAAGGAACCAATGCAGCCACCAAGGGAGCTGAAAAAGTCCCCAGAAGGGCTGACGCGGTCCCACGCAGAGCTCATGCAGGGACTGCGCAGTGTTTCCAAGGGACAGTCTGAAGTTTACTGGAGATCGGGGTTTCTGAGCTGGGAGGGCTGAAACTCAATTTTTTGAGAGGCAGATTGACAAATAACTTGTTAATCGAAGAACACAAGTAGGAAATGAAAATCAGTTAATTGTAGTAGGATTTTTGTTGGTTTAGATTTAGAAATTTTCACATGGTATGAGAGCGATAGCAGATCAAGGAGGATTGAAGCCATAATCGAAAGGGGAGAAGAAAATATGCTGCAAGAAAGACATTATACCAAGAGACATCACAGTTCTGGGCTAGAGAGGAAGAGGAAGGGTTACACAGTCACCAAGGAAGGCTCACACAGAGCCTGCATCAGCCTGTTACGGTGACGTTGTAGCTGTAGAAAGCAATGTAGTGATTGTTGGGCCAGCACAAAGGTTGGAGGTGCAGTGCATATTTTTATCTGGAGTTGATGGTGGGAAATTCATTTTTTTGGTGCAGAACAATGTCTAGTGGGTTAGAAGAAAAGTAGAGGGAATCAATTCCTTAGAATATTTATTTCCAAGAGGTCTACATATAGTTTTGAGTAGAAAAAAAGAGATATTAGATAGGAGTGCTTCAACTTTTTCTTGGAAGAAGGATTTTCATGAAGGAAAACAAGATTCAAAGGGAGCTTGTTCCTTATAGGATTTCTAACGCCAAAGAAATCCAGATCTGAGTTTTTCTAGGGTAGCGGCGGAAGTGGGAGAAAGGAAATTGTTCAACACTCAATTGAGTAGAGATAGTAGCAAGTGGAATAGGGGATCAGGACAGGTTGGATGGAGCATCCAAATTTTTCATCTGGAAGGCGAGGATCCTGAAATTTTTGGATGAACATCACATCAAGGATCATGCCTTGAACATGATTTTTGTTCTAATAGATGTTGATCCTCTCAATAAGTATGAGGAGGCTCAAGAGAAAGTGAAGTGCATGATCATTAACGGATTCAAGGATCATGTGATACCACATATTCCTGAGAAGAGCACGACAAAGGAAATGCGGGTGGCCTTGACCACATTGTATGAGGGATATTTTTTCCAGTAGAATATGTTGCTTCAGAATCAACTAAGATTGTTTAAAATGCATAAGGTATAAGAAATTGATCCCTTCCTTATCATATTGCAAGGGATACAAGATTAGTTAGCTTCCGTAGGGGCTACACCATATGTTGGATTTATGGTCAGGACTGCCCTAAATGCAGTCACTAAAGACTCAAAAAAAAATTTCCAAATAATTATTGGTAGGGCTACTCTTCCTATTTAGGAGGAGATGTGGGAAAATATTCAACAAGAAGAAATCAAACAGTGGACCAGGGCGTGAAGCAGTGGTAAAGGGATAAAATTCAAGAACGAGGAAGAGGAAGATGCGGCTCTCACATCAAAGGGAAAATAAGGGTTGCAGAGATAGAAGAAAAAGGGCCTCTCGAAAGTCAGATGTTTCAAATGTGGAGAAATGGGACATTTCGTGGCACAGTGCCATCTGAAGAAGAATAGGAAAGAAGAGAATTCTAACTCAAATGCTTCTCTAGCTCAAGATGGAGGAGGATGACGATGGATGTGCCATGAGTTCTCATGCACCTCTAGATAAGAGGTGGGGTGATATGGAGTTGTATACTGGAGCTACAGAGAGCAGCATGATCCTTGAGGTTCCCAAACTCTTGGATCATATACGGCTATGATATCCCTTAATGATAGTAGCAGAATGACAAGATTCAGTTGGTACGAGGGATAATGGAGCGACAGTGGTAGAGTTAGAGCTCCAAAGTCTGAAGCAGCGTGGAGTAGAGGCAAAAACAACTTAGTGCATAGTGGTGCAGTGCAGTGAAAAGAAGTGCTAACGCAGTGCAAAGCATTACCAACGCAGTAGCATCAGAGCGTTAGTGTAGCTTAGCAAAAGAGGAAGCTTCGGCATTGAGGTACATCTAGACTGACCAGTATGTCAATATTTGGGATGTCTTTCAGTTACTTAACTCTCAACAATTGAGTTGCAGTGCACTATTTAGCAATGGAAGTGTTATGGGAAGCATGATGCAACATTTTGAGAGGGAGTTGTAGTAAAAATGTAGCAGTGACAGTGGCAGAGTCATGGGAAGTAGTACAAATTGCAACATCTTAGTGGATGAGGGGCAGCAGGTCGAGCATCAACATTTTAGATGCTCGATGTCATGGATCGGGGTGATGCTTCTAGTGAGAAGTATTGCTAGAGCACTTCCTCGCTGAGAGGGATTGTTGATTTTTGGGTAGCATTGGATGTGCTCTAGCTCCAAAATTTTGTGGAGGGGCTAGAACACATGAGATCTCCAAGACACATAAATCGTTTGGATAAATTCTACTAGGAGTGCATGTTATTCAAATAATTGATTATTTATAATGGATCCTAAGTTAAAACTTAGGAAATAAAAATAATTAAATTGAATTAATGTAAATATGGGTGAGAAAATTCTAAGTGATGAGGATCAAGTCCGTTTTAATTTTAGTCATTGATTAAATATTTGGTCACGGCAGTTGATCTATCAATAGGAAAAGTATAAAGGAAGGATAGAGCATCAGTTGGAGAAAACACACAGTGAGTGAATCTAGAGATCAAATTCTTCTGACAGAGCAGTGCTCAGACAAAGATCATATCTAAGTGATTCAGTGTAGTGAGGGGCATAGACAGTTATTGGTCGGAGGATATTCTCTGGGACCAAGGGTACATAGTAGAGAGGTAGCAAAGGTAGCAGAGGAAGCACTGCAACCACTAGGAGAGGTGATGCAGTACCCAAAAGGGTTGACATAGGCCCGCGTAGGGCTCATGTAGGGACTGCGCAGTGTTTCCAAGGGACAATCCGAAGTTTTTTGGAGATCGGGGTTTCTGAGACGGGAGGGATGCAACTCAATTTTCTGAGAGGTGTATCGATTCAGAGAAGAGGTGATGCAGTACCCAAAAGGTTTGACATAGGCCCACGTAGGGCTCACGCAAGGACTGCACAATGTTTCCAAGGGACAGTCCAAAGTTTTCTGGAGACCGAGGTTTTTGAAACCGGAGGTCTAAAAATCAATTTTCCAAGAGGCATATCAATTTAGAGAAGAGGTGATGCAGTCCTCGGGCATCCCCATGTAGGCCTTTGCATCTATTGTGTAGAGGCATCACAGAGGGACCTGGGATTTCACCAGTTCAGATTTGGATTATCCATGATTTGCAGTGTGAGGTAAAAATCACTATATTTGTTTGCCGTGAATTCTTTGTACTGGATAGCCAGCAAGGCATCCAAATATTGTACTCAGAAAATTGCTGCTTAATAATAAAAACCCTTAGATCTGTTGCACCAGTTTTCCCACATTGGGTTTTCCCAGGGACGTTTAGTCCAAAAATAAGTGTGTCCTTTATGTGATTGTCTCATCTTATTTTTTAGTACTTGATCTGTATATTGGTGTAGGTTGTGGTGTATTTGCATTAATATTTACTGAATATTTCTATAAATAACTCTCGAATAACACAAGTAGGAAATGAAAATTAGTTAACTGCAGTAGGATTTATGTTGGTTTAGATTCATAATTTTTCACAAACTACACGAGTCACATGGGTGTGTTGAATGAGTTCGAGTGAACTTCACAAGTCGAGTTTGGGTGAGTTGCATGGGTAGGATGTACGAGTCACATGGGTAGGTCGAATGAGTTCAAGTGAGTTGCATGGGTAAGTTGCATGATTTGGGTGAGTTACATAATGGGAAGGTCGCATTCATAAGGTTCCAATATACAGGTGAGGGTTGGGTAGGCGTATACGATAGGTTGTAGGAATTGACAAACCAGTGGGTAGATTGCTACACGGTTGTAACTTATGAAAACTATAAATTTGTAAAACATTGTTGGAAATAATTTTATAACTATTGTTGGCGAACTATTGAGAGTTGCCCCTACCTTGATGATTTATGTGTACATTGTTGTTTTACATATTGATGATCAATGAAGATAAATTGAAGTAATGTTTATTCCACTATGTAATTTAAGAGAACACTTAAAAAGTAATCTAAGAGTTGGTAGAAGGTGTAGTGTGAAAGTCCAAGTAGTGGTGACATGAAAAGGCTAGTCGATGTCGCACAGTGCCCATGAGTGGAATCAGACTCATCGTTGGTGTTGGGCTGTGACAAAGGTGATGACCTAGCATCTACTTGTTGTTGAGCGTACATGTTATATATTATATATATAATATATAATAAAAATTCAATAAAAATAATAGCAATTCAGTTAATATAATAATAATTCTATTAAGAAAGATAATAAGACTTAATATAATATCAAATCAAATAATATTAGAACAAATTTTATAATAACCATAACAACAATTAATAACAATTAAAGATAAGAGCAATTAAAAATAATGAATATAAAGATAAAGATGATAACAATTAAATTCAATTAAAGATAATAACAATTGAATTAATAAAGTAAAATTTTGAGTAAAGGTAATAGTGATGTTTATAACAGCTATTAATATAATAACAATTCAAAAAATAAAATATGAATTCATTGAGAAAGATAATAAATAAATAAATAAATATGAGGCTTAAATATAGTGGAAAATTTTTATCGTGGGTGAAAGGGTTGATACTATAAATTTGGTCACTTAAATATTATGAAGGTGGCTCGATGATTGTTTGTGCTCGTAATGTAGTTAAAGAGGAAATGTGAATGTCTCAGTCAATAGAATGGTGTATCCAAGGAAAATTTCAAGGATGGAAATTTATCTTAAAGTTTCAAAATCCTGGCGAATCTTATAGTCTCTAACATGCAAATTATAAAATCTTTAGTGATATTTTTGTAAAAATATTCAATTTTCGAATATTTTTATATAGTTTCTATAAAAGTTTGGAAAATTTTAAGGTTAAATAATTTTATGATATAAAATTTGGGCGAATGATTTTTAGGAAAAATGGAAATTAGCGAATATTTTTTTTGGAAAAAACATAGAAAATTAGCGCACTTGTGAATATTAGCCCCTAAAATTTTCCCTAGGTGCATCTATATTGGGTTTCGAGATAGAATCTTAGACATGTTACATTATGTTTCGTAGATGTCTCCAATGAATTTGTAGTGTGGAAAAAGCAAAGGAAGTCTAAAAGATGGCGATGGAAACCTCACGATATTATATTTGGGTACTATCATGGTCAAATTGTATGCCTTTTTATCTTTTCAAGTTGTGGTGTTTTTGGATATTGGGTCGACCGTAATTAGTTTTTTGTTGTGGGTGTTGTGTTTCTCAGCTCCTTGTTTATAGTTTGGACGTGTAGCGTTTGGATTAGTTTAATTAATTTCTCGACAATGGAGAAAGTAACGTTAATCTGGGTAATGGAAAGAAGAATGAAAATTATGTTAAATAAAGAAAAGGAAGCTTTGTTACCAAATCAATGTGAAGGAAAATAAATAAGAATAAAAATTATGGGGTGGGAACTTGAAGCCAATCCATTTAAAGCTGAGAAGAACAATAATATTTTAAGGGGTTCGAAAGCGGAATTAAAAAATGAGTGGCAACCATGCCATAAAACTCATCGTAATCACACGACTTATAAGTGGCAAGCATGGAGTTCTTAACCAGAATTGAAGAGCGAAGGCCAACCATGCTAGAAACCTGATTGTAACCATAGGAGTTACTTGAAGGAGTTCTTAACCAGAATTGAAGAATGAATGCCAACCATGATTGTAACCATACGACTTAGAACTAGCCAGCATGAAAACCCCAGGTTCTAGGCTTTATAAAGTAAACATTTACAAATGCATCTCTGCAATAACTTATAAGGACAAAGAGAACCCTTTTTGTACACAATTCTACCCAAATACAAGAAGATTTGTATTGAAATGGTAACTATCAACCATGTTATAATCCTTACTGTAACCATATAACTTAGAACTAGCAAGAATGGAAACCTTAGGGTCTGGGGTTTATAAAATAAAAATTTGCAAATTTATCCATCCAATAACTAATAAGGAACAACATAACTCTTTTTGCACATAGTGTTACCCAAATATTAGAAGATTTATAATGAAATGGTAACTTTTAAACTTTGGTTAAACCCTGTTCGATGTGATGTAATTGAGGATTATAAACAAGTCGTTGATATTAAGCCGCACATATCAATATCTCGACTCTACGGGAGCTTGCCACTCAAAAATATAAAATGTAGACTTCAAACATTATATAGAATCCTCGATGAAATATAGTGGTTGACGATAAAACCTAGACTTCAAACATTGTCCTCGATGAAATAGAGCAGTTGATGAGAGAACCTAATAAAAGTGCAAGCCATATGAAAACTGAATTATGCAGCGACAACGACTTCAAAGAATTCCTGACATCAAAGATGCCCAAAGTATTAAGTATGGGAACAAATTGTAACTTGTAGGCATGACACAAATTCCAAAATTAGCATCAGGATTTAAGGGTTGGAAATCAAATAATGGAATGTTTGAGGAATTCTCTGGCCTAAAATTCAATGCTTTTCCAATCTAGAGAATGTCGCACTCAAATAAGAGAGATAAGAATCAAACCCTGGCATTGATGCCATAAAATCAATGGAAAAAAATAAATTATAGCACTCATACCTAAACGACCATAGTGTCGAAACCCAATGGTCGAAATGATGACGGTTCATGCCAGTATGGCCATAGAAGTTGAGGAAAAAGGTACAGTGGAAAATAATTAGTCATCGTTGGAAACCAAATGCATAAAGAGAGAAATAAAGGCCTGCAACCTTTATCCGTTTCAACTTTGTAATCAAAGCTCTGCACTGCTGGCGAGACTTTGAGTCTGAGCATTTACTATGCTCTTAAGAAAACGACAACTGCCTTAGATAAATATCAAAGGGGCCGATTCTTATCTCCTCTGCACTTCACTTGTGCGGGCTTTCCAATCCTTTTGCAATTGTTAAAAAAATGGCAACCACTTTTTCTAAGGCTTCAATGTGCCGCACTTCAATCATTCTACAATTACTGCTGATTGACATCAGTAGTTGGAATTAATTTCCAACATAAATCAATCTACCTAGGGAAATTTTTTTTATTTTTCTGAAGCAGAGAGAGGAATAACCCTTTTCTTTAATCTATCAAGAAATATCAACAAATTGTTTAACAAGAAGTAGTTATTTGATTATTTTTTTGAAAGTGTTCATTAAGCATTTTAATTTTTTTTTTTTTTAACTATTAACTATTAATTTGAGGGTGTATTTCATGCAATGATGCAAACTAGTACACTATTAGGTGAGTTGTTTAAAAATTTTACATTTTTTTATTGGAAGTGGAAAAAGGTATTATTGGGTTAATTATAAAATCTAAGTTTATGTTGATAATGAAGGATGTTAAAATATTTTCTAAAAAATTTATATTGTTTTTATTGGAAATGGAAAAAAGTATTTTTGGGTTAATTACAAAATTTAATTTTATGTTGATAATGAAAGATGTTGGAATATTTCCTAATTAAAAATGTCTTCTAAACTTAAATCCTTTTAAATAAAAGGAACAACCAAATCAATTAAAAAAATCTACTTGAAAAAAGCATCTAGATTTACTTTGAAGTGATGATGATGTATAGAAATAATAAAAAAATCAATATCTAGATATTAAACTCAAATGACTATTTGTTTTAATTATTTATTCAAAGCATATTACATGGACCAATTTATATGCCTAGTGGCTCATTTTGCAGGGTAGCTATCCATTTTTTTTATCCATGGTGTTTATTTCTTATTAACTAACCATTTAAGAAAAAATATCGAGACTTTTCCAAAAACATATGTTAAATATTTTTTTAATTAAAATAGAAATATTTATAAAATATTCAAATTTATATTTATAAAATATTTAAATTTATATATTTAATTCTAGTTTGGTTTATCACAACAATATTTAATTTTCTCAAGGTGTATGAAATTTTGTTTTAATAATTCATTAAAATTTAAAATGTTTTTAAAATAAATAATTTGGAGAAATGTTATAAAGGGCCACATATTGTACTATTATGCCTACTGTACTATTATGCCTACCAAAGCAGGTATTAAGCATTTGGTTTTAAGATCACAATCACATTTACCATTCACGTATGCAATATCATTTTGTATATATGTCCATGGAATTAATAGAGTTGATGATGAATATGATGACTCTCCATTGTACTATTCTCTCTCATATACCCTGTCCACTTTCCATTGTCTTTTCCCCATATACGTGTCCACTTTCCACTTTCTTTCTAATATGTAGAGATTGCAACGAAGACACATCTTATGCAATTTATTATTATTATTGTTCGGTAGAATTGGATTCTCCATAATAACAATACTAAATTACAAATAACTGAATACCTTAATTTAACAATTAATAAAAACTAAAGTAACTTCATTCAAAATATTAACATTAACTAAAATTTAATATTTTTACTTTAATTTAAAAATAAAACCACAAAATAACTACTCTATAGCACTTTTAATTTAGAGTTTGTTTGTATCTCAAAAGTAAGTGTAAGATATGCAAGATCGTTCACTCTATCAAGTTGAATGAAATTCTCACATTCGAGGAGTCCGCCAGCATTATAGTGGCGAATTCGAATTAGCGTAGCAACTTACATGAATACTTTGTTCTTTACATCAGGCCCATGTGACATCATGTCCGTTGTTTGTCATATTTAATCAGTTTCTCTACACCATCTTCTTTGATTACATGTTTACCAAATTTTTCTACAACGTGAATTGATGCTCTTTGCTCTTACACTAGTCTCACCTTATCTCATGTACTCTGACATGTGTGATGCGTTGTTGTGTGCCAGCTGTGAGATGCGATTTTCTCTGCCGACTAGCTAAGAAAGGAAAAATAAAAATAAAAATAGTGTTTGTTGAGTTTGTTTAGTTTTTTCGGTTCTCCAACGAGTGTATTTTTTTTAAAAACATGAAATAAAAATATTTTTTTCTTTTTTCTTACAAGTGTATGTTTTTTTAAGAACAAGGGATAAAAATATTATTTTCCATATCTGTGGTTGTTTATTTATTATAATTTATAATTTTTTCAAATGCTAAGTTTATTAAGGTATACATACTCTAACCCATCTAAGCTAACTGCTAAGTCTACCAAGGCATACATACTCTACCTATGCATACATACTCTAGCCCATCTAAGTTAATTGCTAAGTCTACCAAGGCATACATACTCTACCCATGCATAAATACTCTACCCCATCTGAGGCAACTGCTATATCTACCAAGGCACACATACTCTACCCTATCTGAGTTTCGAACCTTGACATATTAAGAGGAAATACATGCTCTTAACCAAGGCATACATACTCTACCTAGGCATACATACTCTACCCCATGTGAGGAAACTGCTATGTCTACCAAGGCACATATACTCTACCCTAAGTTTCAAACCTTGACATCTTAAGAGGAAATACGTGCTCTTAACCATCACACTCACTCCTCAATGTGTAGGTTTGGTATAACATAAGTTTTACAATTTAAATATTATATTAATAAAATAATTAGAACAATTATATTAATATAATGGTTGAATTAATTATATAGGTATCATTTTGTACTAGTTATTTATAAATATATAGAAAATAGAAAATGACATATTTCAACCAATTTGTAAATGCTGTTTTTTTTCAAAAAACACCACCATTTTATATAGATATATAAGGGTGTTACATACGTATATTTTCTTAAACACTTTCAGCTACTAATATTCGCCTAGAAATAGAAGTACATGTTGATTGTTCCAACTAAGGGAAAAACACAACCAAAAACTACGAGGAAGCATTCGAAGAGAGAGAGAACACCTTCACCCAATGAAAAACGACCCCTCACTGATGATGGCACCCTTATCATAACCTTCATATCTAATCAGGTCATACTACACAGTTATCCGCTTCTTGGATAACAATTCCCCTTCTTGGATAAGATATGGCAGAAGGAAATTGATTCGAAAGCATCGTTCAATGCTTGAATTGGTATAATCGAGTAGAAAAGAGACAACACAAAGAGAGGATGTACTCCCTTAATCCAATCGACGATGACCTTAGAATCCTCTACCACCACGAACATGTCCACTTGAAGCCACAAGGCACATTTGAGAATGCCCCACAGGGCCAAAAATTTTGCACGAGTGTTGGTACCCAGCCCAACGGACCAGAAAAAATAGAAGGAACATTATGGACAGAGTGAAATCAGAGCACCACAACTAGAATTCCATCAAACCCAAGCTCCATCAAACAACCCAATTGGGAAAACATTATCGAGAGGCTTATGAGCCCAGGAACGCCTATGGAAAGCAATATTATGTGTTCCAATCTCCATGAAGTAATTTACAATGTGGAGAAAAAATCACCCACAGATAGGCAACTGGTTTTCAAAGATAGCAGTGTTTCTCCAATGCCAAATACCCCGGAAAGTGTAGAGGGGAAGCGTTGAAGGAACTCCAAAATAGAGGGATTTCTCATAGGAAGGTTGATGTTTAGAAAAGAGGAAACACCTTCCCAAACCGAAAGAGAAAAAGGGCAATCTAGAAATAAGTGAGCGGTGTTCGAGCAACTTCCTTTGCGGTTGGTCTACAAAGTACCGAAAAGAACATTTTACTGAGAATAAAAGCATATGTTAGGGCCCAAAAAGCACATTTTACTGAGAATATCCCAAGTAACGATCTAGTTGTAGACCAAAAGTCAAGAGAAACATTTCAATATAGCCTAGGACCTCTCACCTCCACATTCGAGCCAATCAATTGTCTACAAAATCCATCCAAGGCCTAACAAAGATATATTCATACACCACTTTTGTTATACTAAGGAAAAATAGACATGGATGAATCTAAATTATAAACCCCCTTTCTTTTCTGATATAAGTTTTGGCTTATTAATTATTTTTTCCCAAAAATTGAGAAAATATCTTTTAAGCCGAGTTATATAAGGAGATGGGCAGCGACCCAACGAGGTTGGCCTAGCTTCCTTGGAGATAAAGGCTATAAAATAAGAGTTGGTGGCCCCCCCCAATCTTGTCTTTCCTCCGGGTCCAATTTAGCATCCTGCAAAGATAATTATTAATAATGGGTCGAGCTGCGCGAAAGAAGCTAATGGGGGAACCCGTTCGGACCCAGGGAGCCCTTTCGAATTTCAACTCCAAATAGCATCCAAAGCTTCATCCTCATAAATATGTTCAAAGGAGGGCAAGGAAGCCGAGAGAGGTCTCTGTGTCCGGATTCGGTATATTCCCATCTAGTTATGTTATTGCTTAACCTCGGCGGTGGACAACGAGATATGGTTATTAATATCAGAGATTTCCCCAATCACACTCTTATCTACGTAATTACGCAAAAAAAAATATGCATACGAGAAAGTTCTCCCAAATACTGCAAAATGAAAGGTTTAGGCATTTTACATAATCCCTTGTCTCCGATGCTGGATTGGAAAAAGGAAGCCAATCGAAGTCCGCAAGGGTTGGAATAGATCTGCTTTTTTTCCTCGCTTGTAATTGATGGTTAGTTATCGGCTTGCCTTCCTTTGTGGTAGTGGTCACGGGTTATATTATTTACGTTCATCGGACGTATACTTTTTTCTAACAACATCCTCTAGTATCAAGGAGAGTAGATACTGAACACCTATGTATAGCATTTATCGGCTAAGGCAATTGACTTGTTGACTTTTTTATCGTTTCGATATTAATCTATAGCTATAAGCACGGACTGCGCGGGGGGGGCAAGACCTTCTTCAGGGAAGACTCGGGTAAGTAAGGACCCTAGGCGGCCTCAAGTAAGGTAGACTCGGGTGGGCTCGGGTGAGACGAGTGAGAGACGGGTCGTGCGGACTCGGGTAGGGTAGACTACGGTGAAGTATATTCGGGTGGGCTCGGGTCGGGCATGATCCCAAGACGGACTCGGGTTACAAAAGTCGGGGGCGTTTTACCCATGCATACTCGGGTAAGTCCCGAGATCTATTTCTCTTACTCTTCTTTATTCATAAACGTAAGAGCGTAATAGAACTCGTTTTTACCCTCAATGTTGGCTAGTTGAAGAACGGAACCAATCGCACCCACCTATCTTCCTTCGACCTATCTTCCTTCGTAAGCTAAGGTAAGGATCTATCTTCCTTTGTAAGCTAAGGTAAGGATCTATTGTGCTTTCCCACCCTCCTTGCTTTCTTATAAGCGTATGTAAGAGAAGGACTCATTGTACCCTCAATGGTTGGTTAACCAGTTGGTCAGTCACCCGCTTTAAGCCTTCCTTATTCAGATGAGTATAGTTACCACATGCATATCTTCTTACAATTGTTCACGATCAATCATATATACGTCATTCGTGATAAGAGAGAGCGGCTACGGGGGTCGGGTCAAAAGGTAGGGGTGATAATAATTATAATGATCATTATTTTCTTATTTGCTTAAAAAGGGGGCGTACCCGGGGTAGGTATTGATGCTCTTGAAGCGTATTCAAACGTTAGGAAGCTTGGTGGAGGTTGAGGTCGGATCGGGAGAGACGACCAGGGGAAGGAGGGCGAGACTCGAGAGATGGGGCGCATGAGACAGAGACATACTTTTTTACTTGCTTTTTTAAACATTTATTGAGAGCGAGGCAGCACTTATAATGTGAAAACGTACCGACCCAAGGAGGGTGAGACCGAGAGAGAGGTAAGGCGTGGGACTAGAGGTGGGACAGACAGACCTCCTCTCTCTTTCCTTATTGGTTGGTTTCTCTATGAAACATGTTCTTCCAATGGGCACTTCAAAGTGAAGAAGCTTGGAGGGTTTGATTCATTTTCTTTTAGGGTTAGCAGGACCACTGCTTGCTCACTTTTACTTGCTTTTAGTCAATGGCAGGCGACGAGACAGGGCGGGAAATGACAAAACCAGCGGGATGCGGTTTACTTACACGTGCTTATTGCTCGCTAGTCAATTTTTTTGAGCGAAGGATTTTCACCGAGGCTGGTAGAACCCGAAGATGGGGATAGATGCCCATGGCTCATAGGGTGGCTGGCATCGAAAGAGCCGAGCTTGCTTTTGTTTTGAACTCGTCTGAATAGATAGATTGATGTTTCGGGTAGGAAGGATGGAAGGGGGAAGAATCAATTTCTTAATTGACGAGGGCCTACTTGCTAGCTGGTATGGTCTGCCTAGAATGAAGAGGTTTGCTTCCGATCCAAATAGAATTTGAAAGGAGATAGGGTTCAATTAAGATAAGTTGATAATGCACGGTTGTATAATTACGTCTATAATAAAGTGAATATTAGAATCTTTTCATTTATCAACGGCCTACCCGGGATCGGAATCGGAAAAGGTACCAAGCTCACTTCAGCGATTTCAAAAACCTCTCCCTACCATAGAGCGGCTCCTATCCTCGCCCCCAAAGGACTTCTTTGGTGTATAAGTCCCTTCCTTTCTTTTGTGAGGCAACTCTGGGCATATGAATCAATCGGTCGCGTTATATCATAAGGATAGGCTTTTTGAGTCAATCGGGATGTGTCTTTCTTGGGTGAGTGACACAGGCGGTTGCCTTACGCGTACTAGGCGAGGGCATAGACAATGATTCATCCGTCCGATGACCGCCCATCTCCGAAGGATGTTCTCCATCAATAGAATCAAGAAAGTCCAATCAATCAATGCCTATCTCGGAACAAGGGGCTCATTGTTGTAGTTGTAGTTGGTAGTCGGGAGTAGGGCTATCTCCATGGATGCATACACTTATCGGGAGTGAGCTGCTACGGGAATGAGGGGGTACGTGAGATTGGATCATACTTGGTACGTGAGATTGGATCGTATTGGGACGATAGATTAGACCTCGTATTGGGAGTGATAGAGATTCAAGTAGAAATGAAAGCTAAGCATCGAGTGCCTAAACCACTTGGATCTACACCTGGCATTGACACTTGGCATGGCCTACCAGCGAGTACCGTAGAATGCATGTACACCGGATCGGCACCTGGCTGGATCGACCAACTCTTGGCGGCTAAGATTCCCGTATTTCAACCTCGGATCACACCTACCAGCATCAACTCTTGTATCGATAGCATTGAGTAGCACCCTCATCGAGTAACATCTCCATCATCACTTGCGTATCTCTACATGTAACCTCCAACATGTAACTCTGCCTCATCGTGTAGCTCTACGTGTATCCCCCGCTATGAGTATCCGCAGGGAGCTGTGTTCCCTCGGGGTAAGTGAAAGGGGAAGTTGTTTGTAGGAACGTTCCAGTATCGGTAAGTCATGGGGGGTAAGGTCTTCCCGCAATAACCCCCCTTCATTCCTTATTCTCTCGGAAATGACCCTCTCGCCAATGATCGGTCGGCGATGATTGACTATCAGCGACCTTCACGCACTTGCCCTTACGGTGACCTCCCGGCAATGACAAGCTGGGCTATGACAAGCCGTACTTGGTGGGCAATGACCTCCTAATGACCGACCCTCCGTCTACGATGTACTATTGGCTGACCCTCCGAAATGACCAGGTTGGAAATGATCGGCTCTCGGCTATGTGACCTTACGGGTCGGCAATGATTGACTATCGGTAATGACTAGCAATGACCTCCCCTGGCTAGGGACCTTCCTGGCAATGCTCGACTCTGTATGACTCGTAAGACCCTACCTATTTTGAGTTAACGTATGTAACACATCTTCATTCCATCCCTCTCTTCCAAGTAGTACCACCATTCCCTGTGTTCCGGTAAGTGAGACCATGTGTTTGAGTTCGAGGGCTATTGAATGAACGAATGAACAGTTTGGTATAATCTCATAGATAATGAAGAGCGACCGACCGAAATGAATGCGAGGCAATGTGGACATGTTTTGGCAGGTTTCTTACGCGGACTCGGGCGTACGATTAGCTATAGGCTCAAGCGGGCGACAATAAGGCGAGTAGGTGCGACGGTGGACTATAATTTGGAAATCCCTAGGTCGGTGTCTCGTAAGTAAGAAGCAAGAGACTTCCCTTCGGCAAGGCAGCAAGTTGGATCGGCGGTCGGTGTGCCTTACGGTGTAGACTCCATACCGTACGCGTATGGGTACGGCCTCTCGATTGGGTAAGTATGACAACCGGGGGTACATCTCTTTTGGGTATGGAGGGTTGAAAGGGGCTGCCTTATCCTCTTTATATCGGACATCGGAATGGGGTAAATGATAAAGCAAGCAACCCAAGTTCATCATCTATTTCCGGGTAGAGAAAGAGATATCTTGCTTTAAAGAGACGTACATGTAGCATTCGAGAGATTAGGCGGGCATATCTTTCAAGCAATGCGATAAGTGAAAGGGCGGACGGGAAGGTCGATAGAAGATATATCGGGTGGTAAGCGGAGATACGGCAGCAAGTTCGATGAAGGCGATTCGTGAGGTCGTTGAAAGGTCGAAATGAGATCGAAAGCGAGTAAGTCAAGCGGTAGAAGGCGAGCGGGAAGCACGTAAGTAAGCGCGCCCGTTGTTTCTTCTCCTAGCCATCCCGCTTGTTTGTTTGTATTCTTTTCCTAGCGCGTGCACCCGTTTCTTCTCGCGGCAGCCGCTCTTTCCTTTCGCCCGCGATAAATCTAGCGAGCGGTGAGGTTCCCTTTCAACCTAAAGAAAAGCAAATGATTTCATCCATCCAATCATAGATCAAAGTCGTGAAAAAGGCAATAGCATGTCTTTCTCTTAATAAGAGAAGCGAGTCTTACGATGACCCCTTGAAATGGTTCGAGCGAGATGAAGTAGTATATGTAGAAGTGAATTCGGTGGTTGAAGCATATGTTCCATTCACATATCTAGATCGATACCGAGGAGCATAAGCGACATCGGCGTCGGATATATTCCAATAAAGTCTCCGTGCACCTAACTCACTCTGTTATGCCAAGGGACTATTTGAAGGGGTATACTTCATAATGGGGGGGGACTAAAGACTATTGGCTATTATTGGAATGCCCTATAAGTTATATATGTGATTAGCAATAGAAGGTTTATCCAATGTGGTCATCGAGGCCAATAGAGAGTTGGAGGGAAACCCTTTCATCTTCCGCCTTCATCACCGACCATGCCAAGTCCAACGAAGCGAGCCCGACAGAAGCCCACAAAATAAGCCTTCACCCGACCCCTAAGCGGACCCGGGAAGATTGAAACAAGCCCTTTCTTTTGATCCGAACTAAAGCATAATTACATATATAATAAATGCATAATTACATATATAATATATCTCATGAATGAGTCGGAAGCATATCCTCGCCCTTAGATCATATTGTTCACCGATCAATTGCAACGGTGCTTGATGAGATCTTCGACCCCGTCTTCTTGCACTGTTTATCATGTCAAAACCATCATCCCGAGTGGGTGGGCTCAACGGACCCGATGGGCCCTAAATGAAAGAAAGGTGAGTAATTAATGAGTGCTCTCCCAATCATCATTAATATGCTCTCCCAATTAGTAAAGCCACATACATGATCGATCGGTTCATTAACCTCTATCTCCGGGTTAAACCTCAATCAATCATCCCAGTACCGCACGCGGCCATAAGTGAAATATTATGATTCGGTTAAATGCCCCTTATATAGGATGCCGTTGAAAGAAAGTAAGTATCGGATCGGACTACTGCTAACTCATGAAATCAAGAAGGCGAGACTCTCTCTCATTCAAGTGGGCATACTCTTCATCATTCGATCAAGCAAGCATTCAATCATCAAATCAAGGAGCGGGAGGCTACTCGACCATAAGGGAGAGGAGGCATACTCTCAATCAATCAATCGGACTACTGCTAACTCATGAAATCAAGGAGCGGGAGGCTACTCGACCATAAGGGAGAGGAGGCATACTCTCAATCAATCAATCAATCAATCATTCAAGCGAGCATACTCTCCTTCTTACACATTCGGACTAACACACGAGATCAGACTAGCATACTTAGAAACTACTACCCATCTACCCATCCATCCCATCCATCATCCATCATACTGCTACTCATACTCATACTACTTGCTAACCCATATACATCATCTACGTATATATTGCTATATATTCAAATAGATATAGGAACAAACAATGTACCTCGGCGAACATCATTGGATCGAGGATTGAACCTATAAACCTATAAAGGATCAATTCATCAATCGGTCTGGAGAAACTAGTTATTCAAGCGCTTAGAGCAAAGGCGGTTGATCCGCTTGTTAAAGTGCGAGGGCTTGTTCCGGATCCCTAACGGGACCCACCACTAGTAGAGGAAACCACCGGAACATTGCTAATGGGAACTAAAGAGAGTGCTTGGGAACATCGGAAGTGGGGTCAATAGCGACGAGATATTGGAACTTCTACTTGCTTGCAGCGATGCTCGATGGATTTGTTGCCTCTGCGATTGATGAATCTAAACCTTTCAAATTATAAAAAAAATCAAAAAAATTTAAATAATCGCATCATTAAAAAACTAATAAAATAAAAAATTTACCGAATTATACCATTGAAAAACATGTTATAATATATATTACGATATATATTTTTTTATATATAAATTTGTTATTACAAATAAATTCCCACTTTTTAAAAATGAAATCCTATCTGAAAGCCTCGTATGATACTTCACATAAGTGTATGTGTATATTTTAAGATATGGTTCATTCGAACTCATACATCTTTTGAAGAGTTATCCTAAATCATCTCAAAAAAAAGCTGTTGACTTGGGGGTAAGTGAATTGAATAATTATAGGCACAAATGTTTATTTGTAAGATACTTTCGTAAGGAAGCAAGAAATAAACACTGAACGGAAGCGGAACCACATAGATGATGCCGCTATCCACTATATTTTCATACTTTGACGGATTTTTCCTTTTTTTATTAACAGCTAGGAGAAAGCAAGTAGAAATAGAAGTTATAGTTGAAACATACAAGGAAATGGATCGATGAGGTGTTTTTAGAAGAAGAAAGAAGAGAGAGGAAATAGACGTATAATCAAGCTGGTGCAGCACATTGTGCCCTGAGTAACTCTGTTGTCTCTATGGATGAATTAGAAAGGTTGCCAAGTTCACATGATAGTTTAGTAAACGTAATATTAAATGTTATTAGCACAATTATATAAATTAAATATTTGAAAAAAGAGTGAAAATTGGTATATTTATTTTCTAATATATTTTATATATTACCAAAACAGAAAAATTCATAAAAATAATTATATTAAAATTTTAATTTTAATTTATTATTATTAATTATAAAAAAAATTAATATATGAGTTAATTATATGTATTAAATACATATATATATATGTATATAATTATCGACATTTTATATTATAATGAATTTTTTAATTATAGAAATTTTATATTATTATGAATTTTTTTAATTAATAAATAGGTTTTGTTATAATATAATCAATTAATATACACTTTAATAATACTAAATGTTCAAAAAAATTATAATTAATTTTTTTTATTATTTATATTTTAAATTGATAATTTAATTATAAAAGTAAAAAAAATGTTTAATTATTTTTTTAGAATGATGGAGAACCTTTAAACATTAATGAGGAAAAAAAAATATACTCAAGAAAGAAAAATTTTGATCAATACATGATCCTTTAACAATGAGAAAAAAAAATGGTATACAAAAAAATGTTATTTAAATATAATTGAGGAAATTGACATGCTCCTTAAAGAGATAAAGCTTAAAAATATAGGATGAAAAAAAAATGATCACATGAGATTGATGAAGAAAATAAAAGAGTAGGAAATATTGAAGCCACATTTAAAGATAAAATAATAATCTATAACGATGCACTTGTACCAACATCCTCATTAGCAATATTTTTTTTAAGAAATAAAGAGAGATGCACATCTAAAAAAAATATGGGAGAGTGACAAAAGGTGAGGAACAATAGTAATATAATATCTCACGAACTATAACCTACATCAAATTCGCAAACCTAGTTATAACATGATATAGAAATATGAAATATTAAACTATCAAGGACATTTAAAATAATAGAATATAGATCTTTGGATAATTAATAGTTGTAGTATGAGAGCATAATTATGGAGATATCTTATTATTAAATTTCATTATATTTAAACTATTTAAATATAAATCTTAGGAAAAAAATATTTTGAGGGTATTATTTTAATATTTTAATGGTGATAAATAAAAGATTAAACGAATATGTAAACCCGGCCCTAGATCCATCTTATCTCTGGATCTATCAAGCGTCGAGAGGGATCAAATCTCTCGAGGTGAAAACTTCTTTTTTCGAGTGCAAAACTTGAGGAAAGGTTTTCACCTCAAGAGATTTGATCTCTCTCGGCTTGATAGATCCGGAGGTAAGATGGATCTAGGCTGGTTTCAGTCGTGTGCAACCAAGGAAATTCTATCGATAATATGAGGAACAAATTCTTAATTTGATCAATAATATGTAAATACATGTAATATTAACATAACCATTTTAAATATGTTAAATGTGTGTGGGATTTATTGAGTCATTTTAATTTTAAATTTGATTAGTTACCTTAGTTTGTTGAGATGATAAATATTGTAAAATAACTTTAATGATGAAATAAAATTTTGAATGCAAAGTGACAATGTAATAATATTGAATGATAGAAATTGTGAATAATAAGAATGTAGTCAATTACGAATAGTCTTCATTATGATCGATTTCAAACTATTTTCTTCTACTATTCTTATTTTCACCCATGTTAGTTTTGTCATATTTTCATATTGATTATTTGAAAAGGACAATTGGAATCATAAACCATTTAAATATTTAGCTCATTTTGTTGTAGTAAACATCATACCTTTTCTCTCTTGCTCTCCAATATTAATATGTTGAATTACTATAACACAAAAATCAATGTACCTTGTCAATATTTTTTTTTGCTTACACACGGAATTATTGCACAAACACTCTTAATCCAATGAATTTAAAATTAATGTACCATCATACATCCAATTACATCAAATTAGAAATCAACATATACTACTGAAATCAATGAAACTAATGCAATAAATCAAATAATAATAGAAAACAACATCTACGCTTTGAAATTAATGCATTGAATGCAAGTAATGAAATATGATTAGAAATCAACATCTACACTCAAATAAATGAGTACTGGTGCAAGTAGGAAAATAGGATTTAAAGCCAACATCTACACGAAATCAATGCATCTAGTGCATGCAATCAAATAGGATTAGAAATCACCATCTACCTTTGAAATAAATGCATTTAATGCAAGGAATCAAATAGGATTAAAAATCATCTACATTTAAATCAATGCATTTAGTTAAATCATCTACATTTAAATCAATGCATTTAGTGCAAGCAATCAAATATAATGATAAATCAACATCTACATTGAAATTAATGCATCTAGTGCAAGCAATCAAATAAGATTAGAAATCACCATCTACATTGAAATCAAGGCATTTAGTGAAAGCAATCAAATAGTATTAGAAATCACCATCTACATTGAAATCAATCCATTCGGTGCAAGCAATCAAATAGGATTAAAAATAATCTTCATTGAAATCAATTCATCTAGTAAAAGAAATCAAATATAACCAAAAATCAAAATCTACATTAAAATTAATGCATCGAGTGAAATCAATCAAATAGGATTAGAAATCATCATCTACACTGAAATTAATGCATTTAGTGCAAGCAATCAAATAGGATTAGAAATCATCTACATTAAAATAAATCCATCTAGTGTAAGTAATCAAATATCATTAGAAATCAACATCTACACCAAAATCAATTCATCTACGCAAGAAATCAAATAGGATTAGAAATCACCATCTGCTGAAATCAATGCATCTACTACGGAAACCTTCTTCCCTCTATCCCCCATATATATCTATATATCCATCCATCTCTCCTTCTTTTTCTCTTTAGCTCACCCCCACCATACACAAACTCTCTCTCACTCCATATCTATCAATTTCCTTGTCCCTCCCTCCTTCTCTCCATCTATCTTTTTTTTCTCTTCACCTTATATCTATATCTATATCTCACTCTATCTCTCTATATCAACTCCAAAACATAAAATCTCTTTCTCCAAACTATCTATCTATCTATCACTCCCTCCTCCTCCTCCTCTCTCTCTCTCTCTCTCTCGCTTCTATCTCTCTTCCTTCCTGTACCCTTTCTCTCTCTCTCTCCATCTTCTTTATCACTCTCTCTCTCTCACTCTCTCCACCTTTCACCCTCTATGTCTTTATTCTTACCTCCCCCCTCTCTCCCTCTCCATATTCATATCTCTTTCCTTACCTCTCTTCACTCTCTCTCTTCCTTTCTCTCTCCCCCCCCTTCTCTCCATATCTCCTTATTTGTCTCTTTATCTCACCTCAAAACATACACACTCCCTCTTCATCTCTCCCTTGTCACTCCCCCCTCTCTCTTCACTACTCACTCTTTATGTGTTATTCTTCCCTCCCTCCCTCCTCATCCAGCTACATCTCTAAATCCCTCCCTCTTTCCCCCTCCAAATCCATATTTCTATCCCTCCCTCTCTCCTCCCCTCTCTCCTCCTCTCTTTCAAGTCCCCCTCTCCTTTCCTTCCT
The DNA here is from genome assembly GCA_034641835.2 of Pinus albicaulis. Classification (NCBI taxonomy): domain Eukaryota; kingdom Viridiplantae; phylum Streptophyta; class Pinopsida; order Pinales; family Pinaceae; genus Pinus; species Pinus albicaulis. The sequence goes on along the minus strand of CM076572.1, from coordinate 360,601,798 downwards.
CTCTCTCCCTTTCTCTCCTACCTCCCTTTCTCTTCCCCCCATCTCTCTCTCTCTCCATCTCTCAATCCCTCCCTCTCTCCCCCTCTAAATCCATATTTCTATCCCTCCCTCTCTCCTCCTCTCTTTCAAGTCCCCTCCCTTTTCCTTCCTCTCTCTCCCTTTATCTCCTACCTCCCTTTATCTTCCCCTGTCTCTATCTCTCTCTCTCTCTCTCTCTCTCTCTCTCTCCTACAATCCTCTCTTCCCCCATAACTCTCTTCTTCTCTCTCATCATTCCTCTCTCTTCTTCTATTTGACCCCCCAGCTCTCTTTCTTTCTCTCTCTCTCTCTATCCTCCAATCCTCTCTCTTCCCCCATCACTCTATCTCACTATCCAACTATCTTACTATTTCTATCTCCTTATCCTTCTCTCCCCCCTTGTCACCATTCATCCTCATTTCTCCTTCTCTCCCCCTTGTCTCCATCACTCCTATGTATCTTTATACCACCCATAAGCATACACACTCTCTCTCCATCTCTCCCTTGTTACTCCCTCTCTATGTATTTCTTCTTCCTTTCCTCGCTCCGCCTCCAGCTCCATCTCTCTATCTCTCCTTCTCTCCTCCACCTCTCATCCTTTCTCTCTCTCCCTTTCTCTCCTACCTCCCTCTCCCTTCCCTCTTCTTTCTTTCTCTCTCACTCTCTACCCTCCAATCATCTCTCCTTCTCCCTCCCTCTCTCCTTATCTCTCTCCCACCTCCATCTTTATGTCTCCCTCTCCCTCTCTTACCCTTCTCTAACTCTCTCACTCTTCTCACTCTCTCTCTCTTCATTCCTCTTCTCCCTTCTCCTTCAATTTTTTTCTATATCTCCCTTGTCACTCCCCCTATTTCTCCACCTTTATCATATATCATGATATATTAATATATATTACAATATAATAAATTTAATATTGTATTAATCTAAACATATTAAATTTAATAATATTAATATTTTAATATTAATGTTAGGGTTAATAATGTTTTTTTTTGCATGGTGTTAATAATAGTTTGGTCCATGGTATTTGACCCTTATAATTCATATATAATTAGATCTTGATTTCTAATCGTATTTGATATATTTTTATTTATTTACCTTACTTATAACTCTTTTATATTTACTTATTTACCATACCTATTTTATAAATATATGATTTGTCCCATGCTATTATTAATAATTTGTCCCATGGTATTTGGCCCATGGTATTAATAATAATTTGTCCCATAGGCTTCACCTAAATAAAACCTTGTTTTTGAGTTTTTGTAAATATAAAGTGGTTTTGAGTAAATATAAAAATCGGTTTTATTTATTTACCGTACCTCTAGTTTTTTTATATTTTTATTTATTTACCATACCTCCCTGAGTAATATAAAAAGAGGTTTTATTTATTTACCATAGGTATGGTTTATTTATATTTTTATGTATTTACCATATTTTATTTATTTTCCATACCTCTTTTTTTGAGTGCTAGTAAAATATTCATATTTTAAGTTTATATCATTTAAATTTATTTTTAATAAATTTTTAGTTGTTCATTTATATGTTTATGTAAGCTATTGTTGAAGCCGAGCATTTTTTTTGGCTTCAGACATGCTTACACAATGGCGTCATACTAGGCTGTAGAATGTGCCTCTCGACGCAATAATAGGTGAAGTCAAATTAGAAATAGATTATATGATAAATGTGTGTCCACATATATAAAGGTTAAGAGAGATAATATTGTACACAATAAATTACGATTATAATGTAGCGATGCACTTGAATTACCTAGGGGTTCTTCTAATTTATAAGGTGTTATTATGTAACTCAAGTAATTAATAAGAATTTTGGGAGTTATCATTTACATCCATATTTTTTGTACATTGGATGTATGAAAGTTATTATGATATATTGGTTATTAGGTTCATAACATCCATTCAATATTATATACCAGGGGAAATTTTAGTGAAAAGGTTATGCAAATATTGTTATACTCTATGTAGAGAATAGTTTGGTAGATATGTTTATTAATTTCATAATATATGTGGAAAATAAATTTCTTTATCAATTATAATCCTATAAAACATTAATGCACATTATTTCGTCAATAGTCTTGCAATGAAAAAAAAGATATGATGATAATATCCATTCGATATTATGGACAACAACATATAAGTGAAAAGGGCATACAAATGTGGGTATGCTCTACATAGAGAATAATTTATTAGATACATCCATTATTTCAAAATATTTATGAAAAATAAATTCCTTTATAAACTATAATCCTATATAACATTAATGCATGTTCCTTCCTCAATAATCTTGCAATGACAAAAATATATGGTGATTCAAGGTTAGTGATATTTTTCAACATGGATGTAAGACTCTTGTTGTTGTGCACACAAATTAGAATAATTGGAAGATAGAAAAGCTAAAAAAATAAGAGTATAAGGGAGAAATGAGACATAGAATCCTAAGATTGCATATGGGACTTAATATTTCCAATAAAATAAAGTGTAAAAAGATGTATAAAATGGTTTCGATGGTGGTATTAGATGATATGTAACTTATAATTGATAATATTCATGTGTGTTTTATAAGAATACATGAGATTTTATCATATTGGATCTTATTTAAGCATAAAAGGAAGTTGACCTTAAACGGTCGTTAGGAGAACGCGTCAACACATAAATTATTAGGTTTATTCCAAAGTCTAAAGAGCCTAAATTTATAGGTTTATTCCAAATTATAAAGAGCCTAAATTAGTTACCTATTGGATCGATATCGATTTTTCATATGCTCCACACATATAAATTTATTTAGAGTTATTTCTTTATTCGTAACGTACATCTTGTCCAAAACTCTTAGTTTGAATTAAATGGGTTTTGTGTCACATACCACTATAACATGTTTATCAAAATTGGTTTCGAAAAGGCATAATATAGATTTGAGTGGACATTTTATGCAATTGACTCACAAAATAGAAGAAAATATAGATCAATGACTTAAAAATTATCCACTTTGAGAGGGAAACCTACTTTAAAATACATAAATGAACACTTATTGTATGATTCAAATGACAAAACCTACTTTCCATATATAGGAGTCTAAGGGGTCACAATATAGTCGGATTATACATAACAATAATAATGTAAAGGGCACAACAATATCAACAATGGGATTTTATGGGGCATAATAATAACAATTTGGGAACTACATGGGCACAAAAACAATAAAGGGAGCTACACTAACAATAAAAATAAGGGGATACACTAGTATTATAGGGACCTAACATGCCCTTCTCCTTTGAAAAGGTGGTGCCCTAAATGGTTGAGTAGTTATGGATGCTTTTGTATAAAATTATCATCCTCCCATGTGGAATATTTAGCGAGGTAAGTTCTTCCACTTGATTAAATACTTTGAAATTGATCGATTTCTTAGTCATGTTGAGTTATTTTTTCTATAGATGCTTTAGGTTCCAATATGATCATTCCTTCCTTGTCACATTCTATAAATATTGTTTGGAGCTGAGGAGCTTGTCACCTATAACCTTCTTGAAGCATCAAACATGGAAAACTTGGTGCACTCGCAAATATGCGGGAAGCTCCAATTTGTATGCCATAGTACCAATATTTTGTAGCAACTTATAAGGACCCTAGTAATTTGGTGATAATTTATTATCCTTCTTAGCTTGCTTGAGGGACATTTGTTTTTATGGTTGTAGCCATAAAATTACCTAGTTTCTGTATCAAAACTTATTTCAACTGTGATGTTTACACGTGTGTTGTTCCATTCATTTTTTTCACCAAAGTGAGGTTATCCTTTAAGAGTTGGAGAACTTATTTTTGATTCTCAATGTGATCTTCCACATATTGAAGCTTATAATTTTCGCTTAAAGATGATGTGATGGATGGTGGATGATATCCATAAAGTGCCATAAATGGGGTCATTTTCTTTTGCACTATGGAAGGAAGTGTTATACCACCATTCGACCCAAAGGTAACCACTTGACCCGTTGTGTTTTTTTTAAAGATACAAAGCAATGAAGGTATTCTTCCAAATATTTGTTCGATATCTCATTTTTTCCCTTGATTGAGGATGATAAGATGGTCTATGAGGTAGTTGAGTACCCAAAACATAAAATAATTTTGTCCAAAAAATTTCAAGTGAAAATGGGAACTTTGTCGCTTACAATAATCTTTGGGTTTCCATCTAGATTTTGAATTGTTTCCATAAATGGAGTAGCAAGCTTGTACGATTTAAATGGATGAGATAATGCCCAAAGGTGTGCGGAAATTGGTAAGTCTATCAACTACCACCATGATGACACTCTTTCCTTCGCACTTGGGTAAACTTGTGATAAATTCCACTAAAGCCTCCTCCCTACATTGACATCGAATGGATATAGGTTGCAATAGACTCGGGGTCTTAATAGTCTCAACTTTATTTTGTTGGAAGAAAAAAACATTACGGCACAAAATTTTTAATATCAGATTTAGGGGCCATCCCAAAAAAACTTTTTCTTGACCCTGTCGTAAGTTTTTAAAAATCCCGAGTGTCCTCCTAAGGGAAAGGTGTGCAATTCCAAAAGAATATTTTGTTTTATTTGGGAATTATTAGAAACATATAAGTGATATTTTTACCATAATGAATCATTTTTTCCAGCTAAATGTATCGGATGTGCGGGATCTTGATGCAACTTTTGAATGAGCGTCCACGATTGTTTTTCATTCTTCTATTCCTCCCTTTCTTAGGTTATCCAATCGGATTCGATAATAGAAATGGCATAAAGCGAGTGCTTCCAAATCCTCATTCTTTACGGAGAGTGCATCTACAACAACATTTAGCTTCCCCTTTTTATAAATGATTTCAAAGTCATAACCCAAGCTGTTGGGCGAGTGAAAGAGGTATGAAATTGTGTTCATTTACTCATTCTTTACCATAAATATACTCTGTTTTCCTTGGAAAGGTAGTTCATCATAGGAATTATAATAGAATTGGAAAGGTTTATGTCTAATGCAAAAAGGTGACTAATAGCTACTTTTTGATTGACAAACGAGAATTCGGAGAGGTGAACAGTATGTACCAAAGGCGTGGTTGAGAAAAATTCAATTGTTGCTCTATCAACATTGAATCATATCTATCCAAAGGCAAGGAGATGCGAACGAATAACCCGGAAAAGGCGAGAAGCGGCTCGGCCACAATCGGTAGAAACGACACGATGACTAAACATAGAGGAGAGAGATCCCTCGGGATCTTTCGATCCTAGGGATCCTGTATTAAAACTTATCTTGTTCCTTTATTGGTCCGTCGAAGAGCGGTATAAAGAACCACATCCTTTAGTGACGACGGATCATTATTGTTAATGAGAATTGATCGAAAGACTTCACATTTTCCCTGTTATATTAACTCTGCGGTTTGAGAGAAAACCTTTCTGTAAGATTTTATGTTGGTTTAATACAAAGCACGTGTTTTATTTACTTTCTTCAATTCTGAATTAGCCCGGCGGTATTTCACTTTGGCGGTAAGGGCTCGGCTACGGGTGGAATTACTTCGCTCTTTGTATTCTAATATTTATTTACTATCGTGTGGAGTGCGTTTAATGTTTGAATTGGTTTATTGTTGATCGGATCAAATACGAGTCACTTTTGTTTCGTTTCCTTACAATAAGCATAATTCGTTGTTCTATTACTTCTTTGTTAACATAAAAAGCTGCAGGCTCGTATACGATTTGAATTGTTGTTCCTTTAATTTATAACCTATTATAATTGATGATTGCGCAGTGAGAAGTTGTCAACGAGTTGAAGCATAGAAATTTAGTGCTTTGAGTGTTTTAGAATTGTAATTGTTGTTCAATTTCCATTCATTGTTCCATTTACGTTCGTTATAGTTACACGACGATGTTCCTTTTCGGATTGCATTTTGTTCAAGTTGCTTTCATTGAATTTATTTTCGATTTGATTGTTTTAAGATCTCCAAGCGTCAGAGGATAGAGGCTTTAGCTTCCAAATTCCCAGATTTGTCATCTTGCATCAATTTATAAGGGAAAGAGATACTGCTAATACATCCTTTCGATTGATGTTATGCAAAGATTGAAGTATTTTAATCTTTCTTTTAATTAGGTCTCTTTTCAAGCATTGGTTACTTTTGTTCTTGTTATTTTATACTACATCTTCATAGCATTGCTCTTAGACAATTGCAAGCCTCGGACAAAGTACACTCTTGGAATAAAAAGACGCTCCCGGATTGATAATTAATGTGAGGCAATTAGGTGTTCGAAATATACCTTTTTATGACTCGACATTTTGGCGACATTGCCGGGAGAGTGTATGCCATTTTAAAAGGAGTAATGCATAGTCTGATTTTCTTGTGCTTGTGAAGAATTGGGTATTAAATATGGAAGGTAAGAACACATGCACTGGGCAAGAAAGACACTTGCTCATGACCGCTACGTGAAGTAGGTAAGCTTCTTTCTTTCTTTAGGTAGGAATGAAGGTTTGTTTCGTTGAATGAATAAATAAACTAAGCGAAACAAAATTCCTCCTAAAACTAAAAAAACCTAAAGGGACCCCAGGTAACCCTTGGGCATACAACCTTTATTGATGAAATATTTAAAAGAGCGGAATCTCGGCCATCGGTAGGATTTAAAAGAACTACTTCGAGACTGACCTACTAGTTCCCTTTAGGCGACGAGAATCACCATACGAAGCCTTACCGAGATACAAAGTCAAACGAGAGGGAATTGAGCAAGATTCCCAAAGAAATTGAGAATCCTTGCACGTGAGTTTCCTTCACGAAGGGGAACGCTAGTAATCTCCAAGAAGGAGAAAGGGGAAACGGGAGAAATCACGGACTTAAAGCCTCCTATTGAAATTTCCCAAACAATAAGTAGCCCGAGATAAGGGAAGTGTTTTTCAACTTATTTAGAACCAAGGTATTGAATCACCTCAAACGGTAGGATGACGGAAAAAACTTATTATCCCGGATAAAGGGAGTGTTGTCAAAATTGTTCACGCCCTACTCGTCAACCTAGAAATTCCTTGGAAATCCCCGAGGAAGGGTATTGGCATATCTTCGATCAAATGGCCCAGGAACCAAAACCAAAATCAGCGACGCGAGACCTCTACACACGCAGTATCCTATAGTAGATACTACGAGTTAATGCACCCATGAAAGTTATTCCTCTTCAACATATTCCTACATTTCACGGCTTAACATCGGAGGACCTAGATTCATTTTTATTTGAGTTTGATGTGATGTGCGAGAGGATACGATTACACCATCGATGCCCAAAAACTAAAACTATTCCCTTCTACATTAAAAGGCGAGCCCTACGATGGTTTATGGGATTAGGTGGGGGGTGTCATAAATGATTGGGATCATATGAAAGCTGAATTTTTAAAGAAATACCAAGATAATTGTAGGTCTCGGGAGTTAAAAGATGAGATATTCCAAATGACAACAAAACCAAATGAGACCTTGGAAGAGTATGTGGAACGGTTTCAATATAATCTTCGAGAGATCCCATTATGCATCTCTACCCTTACACGATAATGTTTTGATGCTGCATTAATTAGGGGAATGAAAGCTCAATTGGTTGAAACATTGAAAATTATGGGAAAAGGTGATATATATCGGGAAAATTATCCTAACATTATTTATTTGTGTATCGAGTGTTCGAGAGGCAATACGAGGTTGAAATCGGTAGAACGTGATATGATCACAAGGGAAAATAAGACCTCTAATGAAGGTGTGACTCATGCGGGAGATTCGAAATCTATTTGGAAGAATTTAAAACAGAACATACTTGGGACTCTAACAACACGAGTTCGATATTATGCAAGCCAAATAGAAACGGGCGAGAAGTAGAGAAAAATTTGGCAATATTATGTCCCGAGATGTAGAAATAAGCACAACCACAAAAGAATGCCCATTGGATGTGATTAAAGTCTGCGCCATTTTCACGAAGGATCACCCTATAGAAGGATGTCCTTCACTTTCACGGCCTAAAAGCGAGTCTATAAGGAGGTTTGAAGAAGAATCGGAAGTGGTATGTATGCTTAATCGAGTGCCGACAATGGCGGCCACGACCATCGGGTATGCCAAATGATCCATTTTCTTTTCAACCTCCTCAATATAATGCTCAAAAATATAGTGGGATGTGGAAAAGTCCACCATCTTTCCCTAATTGGTCACAATAGCCATTTCCTCCCACATCTTGGCCAAATCAAACAAATCAAAATAATTGGCCTAGCTTTCCTTTCTATCCACCTTTCGGCCTACCCAATGGTCCCCATCTACTTCTCGAGTCGGGCCCTAGCGAGTGACTGGAAAAAAGCTACAAATTGGCAGGTTGGATCAATTCCTCTCTCTCAACCTGCTCTGCTAGCTCCTTATACAAACCCCAGGACCAATTTAATACCACAACTCTCAGCTTAACCCAACCCAAACCCAAACAATAGGTCGGTTCGATCTGATTTCAAAATCATGGAACCCCCGAACTAGAAAGCCGAAGGCGAGGGAGTGTAATGATCTTCAATTGAGGTATGCGGGTGCACGGTTGAAACAGAGAGAAACAATGATGTCCACATTGAAGATCCGTTACACGAGAACAAACAATACAAGGCGAGAAGGAAGTCCAACAATAGAACCAACAACAAAATAAAAAACAAGTAACAAATTCCTCTCCACCATTCCCTAGAACGATTAATTATACCTCGTCCATTAGAACAACCTAATTTTGATCTTACGGGAGAATTAAAAAAATTTGTGCATAAAAATCCCTCTCCTCCAAGCTATTCAATATATTCCTATATATGCAAAAAAATATTAAGGAGTTATTCATAAAGCGACCAAAGAGGAGAACATCAACAAATCCTACGGTCCAAATACACTTAGTAGAAAATGGCTAATTAATTACTAAAAAAATGACTAAAATTTGCATATAAACGACTATTTTTCGGTCGATGACCAATAGTAGCTAATTTACAGTATCTTATAACGCAACCAACTTTTATTCGTTTTTAGCTTAGTCATTAATTGGTTATCTCAATTTTGTTGTCTAGTAGTATATTTGATCATTAATTTGATCATTAATTTAGTCAGTGATTTGGCCATTAATTTAGTCATTGATTTGATCATTAATTTAGTCATTGATTTGGTCATTGATCTGGTCATTAATTTGGTCATTGATTTATTCATTGATTTAATCTTTGATTTGGTCATTAATTGTCATAACTAATGACCAAATATACAGCAAAATATATTACTATATAATCACCCGAGAAAACCAATTAATGACAAAAGAAATATGACCAAAATGTTGGTCATGTTATAAGATACTGTAAATTAGCTACTAATAGTCATATATATGCAATTTTTAGTCATATTTTGAAACCAATTAATGACCAAAGAAATATGACTACATTTTGGTCGTGTTATAAGATACTGTAAATTAGCTGCTAATAGTCATATATATACAAAATTTAGTCGCTATTTGTAATCACAAAATTATCATTTGCACTAATCATTTATCTTTTTTTGGTAGTTTCATATTCCTTATATAAACGACTAATTTAGTAGTTTATATTCATTTCATTTACTTTCATTAATAATCATTATAAATAACTAATTTAGTCATATATTCATTTTATTTGTGTTCATCATTAATCAATATAAACTACTAATTTATTAGTTTCTAATTTATTTTGTGTTTATTATTAATCAACATAAATTAATTTGTATGATTTAAAAATGTCATACAATGTGCATGTTCATCTAATATGAAAACACAAAGTTGCATATGTTAATTAGAATACTAAACAATATCAAATGCAACTATAAATAATTTCAACCACATAAATTATATTATATGAAATGTTAAAATATTACAATATGAGTTTCCAACTTAATATTGTTTGGACTACAATTTACACACAAAATGATGTTTCATCACTTCAAAACATTATCATTGTGTTTTCGAGGCATTGTAGGTGAATTCACAAACTCGGAATACTTGACCATCAGTCTTTATATGTGTGTCTTATGTGGGATATTGGCTCTAAGGGTATCACAAGACCAGTTCTCCTCTCTCTTTTTTCATTTGTCGCTCCAATGTTATTACTCCCCTCTTTTTTCAATTCCCGCCTCTTACCATCAATACTGAGTTCATTTTCTGAAAACAAAAGAAGATACGATGTAGAGTGTAAGACATGAAAGACAATGAATACTAGAATATAAAATAAATTAGACTATAAATAGTTTATACGACATATACCTCAACATCAACAATGTCAAACCCATTTTTCCCCATACAAAAAAGAAACTTGAACAAATTTTCTTCATTGGGGCAATAATGGCCACTATAGTGTGGCCAAATAACCTGTATAAACAAAGCAAATAAAATTTCACCACATATAGAAAAGAACACCTTAGTAACTTAGTAGTCAAATTTCAAGGAAAGATTAGGAAAATCATGTCAACTAAGTTATATGCTAAAAAGCTCAAGTTGTAGATGACTTGTGAAAACAAATAATATGAAGAGTGATGTTTACTCCTTCTTGTTTTATTCACAACATTTCATTTTCTAATGCATGAACTTAGTCAAGTACATAAACAACATGTACTAAAATAACAACATGAAAGTAACCTTTTCTGATAGTCATGAAAATATTTTAACACAAAATAGCTATAATGATTCCAATCAATATAGTGTAATACTAATTTCATCTTCAAGCTTTGGTTTTTGTTTAAATGAACATGATACTAAGTATTTTCAATTTCATAGTTAAAATACAAAACAAAATCAAAAGAAACATCCAAAATACAATCAAACAATAACGAGAGGATATCATGGAATGGAAATTGCAATTATAAAATATTTGTTTACCTGTCCACCGATGTCGTGTCTGGCATTCCTATAACATTTGCTTGCCCAAAATAACCATGAGGTGAAATAGTCACAACATTAAAAACCATAGGAATTCCTACTAGAAACATTTCCAAAGTCGGTGGCTCAAGTGGCTAAGCGATCTCTAACAACGAATGAACCATATCCAAGATGTGATATGCATTGTTTCCCCATCCCTTTTCCAATCACATTTCATGTAACATGCCCACAACAGAGTCAAGTAACAATCAAACAAAGACTTTGACATTTGTTTTTATCTTTTATATCTATAAAATTTGAATCTAATTTGTTTCTGTTACAACTCTGTTGAGACCACCTACTGTACAGTCAAAAATAGAAAAGGAGCCATTAATCATACCTACCCATGGTCTGTTGTAGGAATGATAGAAGAATAGGTTGAGCCATTAATTAAAATTGCAAAAATATTGAGGAAAGACAATTCATTATCTAGTTAACCAATTGCACATTGAACCCTATATGGATGAGTAGCCCTAAATAAAGCCACTTTTCTCTATCATATGCCTTGGAAAGACAAAATCACTAAAATTGCTTGTAATTTTTTGGTTTGATGTTATAAATTCCTTCTTGGGCTACTCCTCTTCCATAATGGATTTGTTTCCCAGGAACGATGAAAATTTATTCTAATGACACAAAATCAACTTAGTGGATTTTGACCCTACATGCACTAATTTTTGCAATGATTTTGAAGATGCAATTACATAGTGATATGGGTCTGAAATCATCTCACTCCTGTCTAATTTTTGGGATTAAAGCCTGAAATGTTGAATTGAAAGCTCCAAAATCTTGCATGTGTATTGTAATTTGTCAGCAATTCTTAGTTGCTATTTTTTAAGGAAGTCATAGAACCCCTAGAAGAATTATATTGTCCTGTGAAGTGGCTGAGGGTTCTTATACTATTGAAAACAATGCAAAATTGTTTGTAATTCTTCCTTTGATATTTGATCCATCAATGCCTCATTACCCACCTCACCTACAAAACTGGGGAAATATGAAGTCATCTTTAACTATCGCTCTTAAATTTATTCTATCATCCTCTTTATAAATACCCTCAAAATGGTATGTTGATGAGCAAATTGCTCCTCGATATGAGGCACCTTCTCATGAGGCAAAGTTCGTTGATAAACACCATCTTGAGGAAATTTTTCATTATAATTATGAGATGTTGAAGAGAGAAAAGATTGGCTATTTAGTAAAGGATATGCACAAATGTTGGTGATTTGGTACAAGGAAAGACATGGGCAGTAAGAGAATTGTGGATATTCCCTACAACTCTTTTCCCAAATGTGACACGTGAGGATGTATGCTTATCAAAAAACTATATTTGAGAATGTGCACCATTTTGAAGGCAAGACTATTTTGGATGTAGGCGCAAGAAGTTTGACACAAGCTCTTGCACCCGACCCGACAGTCCACCTGCTTAACTATGACTACGATCTATGCACTTCCCGGCTTGTAAACTGTATTTGCTCCAATTCTCGATCATATTGTGCCTGGAGACACGTCACTGTGACTTCAACTAGGCTACTCGACCACATGTGGTGGCTACTAAACCTGCACTGACACAGGTCTAGCTAGCTCTGATAGCACTCCTCCATCCACAAACCAATTATGTTGACAGCTGCACTTCTATCGGCCATTTGTGTGTCCTTTCCCTCGCGATTTCTCAACAGCTGAGTGGTGTCAACTAGTCTAGCACGTGTTGCTTCATTCTTAGTGAGTTTCCACCTTATGCTTCTTATGGTTTTGTTTTTTTCGAGTGTGGGCTTGCGTGCAGGACACAGTTCTTCCACCAATTACTTTCGACAATACCTTCCCACCTCTCCTAGCAAACTACTCTCGAAACTACGTGCTTCTTCGAAGTGATACTGTAGATCCTTTTCTGCCAACCAAAATTTCGCCCACCCCTTCTTCGCGCAGTTTTATTTTCCTATTAGCGGCATGGTTTGACCCTTATTTCAACCACTTTGTTTTTGCCATGATTGACACAACCTTGTCAATTGTTGAAATTCAACATTTGCAATCTTCCCACCTCTGTCACCTGATGAGTATGAATTCTTAAACTCTCTTATGTCATTATCCAAAACATTTATTTCCTGGACACGTGATTTTGCAAATAAAGGTTTTTTTCAGCATAAGTCCTTGTCAAAATATCATCTCTCATACCAACTGGCATATGGTCAAAAATGCAACCTGAAATCGGACATACACCTATTCGTCTATTACTCGAAGATGTGAATGGTGGAATATATGCTAGAGAACTCTTAGCATATGGCAGGGGTTGAGCCCTCCCTCCTATTCCCTTTCCAAGACCCCCCTTAGGACCAAGAGTCAAGTGGCCATTGTCAAAAGCTTTGTGTGTTGAAGGGCTTGGCATAGACCGATTTTCAAATTGAGCCCAATCCACAATCTAAGCATCTTGACTGGTGATTCCACAGTCACGTGGTCCCATATGTGGGTTGGACCTTTAATCGCACCCATATGTGGAAGTGAACCCATTTGTGCACGTGCCATGTAAGGTGGCATCGCAGGTCCTCTCACACCATGATCAAGTGGTGTCATAAATCTCTGACCTGCATGTCCCATATTGGTACCTCGAGAGCGACCTCCCTGTCCATGTAGTTCTTGCACATCATCCCGATGCACTTCCTCTATTTTCTTGTGGCCCTCAACCTTCCACCTTTGTTTCCATCCATTCTTCATCAAATCAATCAAATCCTTCAACATGAACCTCAGCCTAGAGGGAAGCCCTTGGGTATTGGGCATTTTTTTCATCCTATCAAGGTAAGCATCAATATGTTCCTTGGCCTTTGAATGGTCAATCATATGACCAATAGTGCTCATCAGTCTGCACAAAGCTTCAACATTTTCGTCCTCTGCATGTTGAAATTCACCAATTAATTTCCTGATGAATGCATGCATAATTCTTTTGGTCAGCATACTTTCTTTATAAAGCTCACCAATATTTCCTAGCATTCATCGTTGTGCTACAACCTTCTTCTCTCGTATTTCTTCTACTGAAAGGCTTTTTTCACCATCCTCTTATTATTTATTAGCCTTTGCCTCTTCTCTTTCATATTTTTCAAATTCTTCTTGACATTTGTTCAAAATAACTCGCTTGAAAACAACCTTCTCATTATCTTCATAAAATTATGGTAATCCTGCAGCAAGCTGAAAACATAATTTTGCATACATTTCACAAAAAGTCGGCTCCATCAAGGATTTGTCAAATATTTGAGATATTATACCATGAAGACATGATCCAGAGTCAATTTTCACTTCTTTGACCTGTTCAAAAAACTTTTCAAAGTTTTGGGGCATTAATTTATTAAGGATGGATTTAATTTGTCATTTTTTCAACTAATCCTCATCAGAAACCTTGCCCACTTCATATCGGTTCTCTGATTTCTGAAATGTGGGCAGAGAAGGCTGTGGAGGAGGAATCAAACCCTTCTGTGAACCAGAAGCATGTTGCCACCTATCAGCATCAGAATTATTTCTCACTAGTCCAACTTGTGGAAATGGTGCTTGCACATAAGGCCCTCCGAGAAGGATGACATTCATACTCATTTGTGTTGCACAAGTATTTCTTGCAAAGCCAGTATTATAAATTTGACCAAGTTGAAACATAGAAGAGGAACCACTTAGACCTGCATCCATGCACATATCATAGCCAGCGGCAAAAGCATCCACCGGCTTGGTCCATCTATCATCATCCAAACTGGCCATATTTCTCCCATGACGTTCAAGTAGATAATTCCCACTCGGATGCCTTTCAATACCTCTTGCGGTGCTTGCTAATGCATCAGCCTCTCCTACATGACTTGCAAGTGCTTGGGAATTTCCAAGTAATTCAACAGTGTCTAGACAAATTTCGGAATGATTTGGTAGATCTTTGCACTGATCCTTGATTGTCAAAAAAAAATCACTAGAGTATTTTCTGTCTCCTGAACATTTAGTAACTAAAATAGCTACTTGACTCATAGGAGTTGAAATCTCAGCTGCATCTTCCCAGTCATCCACTTCTTTCAGGACTTTCTTCTCAATCTCTTTTGAGGAAGTATTACTCTTGACAACATTAGTTACTACATTGGATGGTTCTGGAAGGTTCACATCTTCCTCCTCCTCTTGAACCTTATAAGCATTATATAAATCACTAGTGGGAGCTGCAACATTTGCCTTACCGAAAAAATCTTCTTTTTATTCTTCTTGTTGACAACTACCTTGGCAGCATAACCAATATTTGCAACATTACTCTTCACAGAAACATTGGAAGAAATTTTATTCTTCTTTTCTGAAACTGCTACCCAAAATGCTGAAAATTTTGGTATCAAGTTTCCTTCCAGTGAATTATAATGTGTATGATAAAAAGGAAGAATGTAATATCCCGAAAGGGAAAATGAAAGTAATATAAAGTAAAATAGACTAGAAACTACAACAAACATAAAAACACCATTAAACACATAAACTGAAAGCCAAGAAACATTGTTGAGCCATTTTATTACTTGTCGAGAAAGAGTACAAGTGAGGTGCTGAAAGTATTGCACCTAGGCCTGCTCAAGGCAGGCTGAAAGACAAACTCAACCTAAAAAAAACTTCTGCCGAAACTGGAACTGTGTGTCTCAATCACTCTGTTGCCTAGCCCAGAAAATGTTGCTATTGGTTGTCTTTGAACTGCTGGTTAGGCTGCCTCTCGTTCTCAGAAAATTCTAGGAATTGGACAATGGACTCTCCTCAATAAACCCACAAAAACCCACGAAGGGTTTGTTGAAAGCTTGGCCCCGGAAATTTGCCCCTTTGAGCTTGGTACGCTGCTCCGTTGGGAAAATCGAACTCCTAGTTGGAACTGATCGTAGATGCCTTCAAAATGCTGCCAAAATCCCTGGTAGGAGGTGGCTAGCCTCCCCTCCAAATCCTTCGGTTGAACAACTCTTCTCACCTGCACTCCCAGCTCTTCCCCAAGACTCGACTGTGCAACCGTTACGTAGTCTGTGTTGCCTTTGTGCAGTCCTAAAGGGACTACGCACTTCCTGTTGATGTTGTTGTGGAATTCCCTCACAAAATGGCTAGACTCCTCTCCTGATCCGGCACTCGAAGTCCCCCGGGGCAAGCGTGCTCAGTCAAAATAACAAAGAAAACAAGGTGAATGAATGAGGAAATGAGCCGCCTTCACTTCCTTTTGTCAATTGAGCCCCCAACGTTCCCTTGGGCCTACCATGGATTGCGCAGTCCCCTCATCCAGCCTCTCATTGCGCTGCCCCCATTGAGCCTCTCCCACGCTGCCTCCCATTCGATTGTTGGCCAGATGGACCCCCACTATGGCTACAATTTTTCCTAGTGGGCTATAGAAGTAGCTTGTAGCTTTTCCCTAAATTATTAATTGTAGGTCTCGGCCCATCTTATTTCTGCCTGACATTAGAAACATCAAAAATATAAAAAAAAATAATAATATTATAATTAGCAAACTGCTAATTAGGAATATTACAAAGAAGCAAACAAAGCACAACAAGATGATAGTCAAGACATTATTAATAATAATTAGTTTCCTTGTGATGCTAATAGCTTTGGAATTTGGATCATTAAAGCGTGACACTAGAGAGCACATTCAAAACAAGTATTATTCATTAACATAGTGTAGTTACATTGCATGGTCCTTATCAAACAATCTTGATTAAGGGTATGACAAGCAACATGAAATTTTGAACAATTATTGAAAGGTCTTAAAAGGCACGTCAAATGAAAAATCCATAACATATTTACCTTTCAAAATTGTGAAATCCTGAGTTAAGGTGACACATAAGAGTCAATAGATCATTTCAAGGGAATTATGGCAATTTGATCAAATAACTACGGTTGGACATGGAAATATTTCACAATAAAAAGTACAACATCTTTTTTTGTTGAGAACTTGCCACAGTGCATACTTGACACATGTTCTCCATGTAATCAAAACCCCTCACAACATTGTAGAGACTTCATTTCTTATTCCAGAATGGAATGTATACAATCCCTAGAGATCTAGTCCTTATGTTATTTCTATTGTTGGCCTATGGTTTACTTGAAATACAACAATAGGCAGGGAAACCCAAGCAACAATTATCCTTATAGTGGGAGCACTTTGGATTGGAAACATCTATGTTCTCTATCAGTGGCCTCAAAATTTCATCTGCATGCTCATTGGTTCTATTGCCAGAACTAGGCTTCTTATTCAATTGCTGACCAATTTTAGATTCAAGGAATGTAGAAAGTCAATCTGAAGTCTGAACACTTATTACTCTTTCAGATTCAGAAATTGTGAAATTGGAATAACATGGAATGATAAAACATCATCACGACTCCTGGGAGGAAGAAAATGGTTCAATCTCTGTCATGCAAGGTGATAAAACACAACTATCGTTTACACAATACCTTAATAGTTGTTGGGGAAGGGGAATGGTCTGTCAAGTCCACACAAATCTAGATTTCAAGGCAATGCTAATATTAGTCTATCTCTTGGATCCCTTAGCTGATGGAAGCATTCTAAAGAAGGATATATCCCTTCAACAAGATCTGGTCTAGAAGAACGCTGGAGAAAGTGGACACGAAGTTTGAGGGGTTTCTGTATGTAAAGGGCTAGACATCTTTGGTCAGGTATCAGAAGAAACTAGATAGGGCCTAGATCCCCCTAAACAAGTAATGAAATCTCCCATGGATCTCATAATAAATGAGGCACGAAAGATGAAATGCTCCTTCATCTCAATCTCTCGAAGATGGCACAGTTGGTGGATCTTGTCTAGTCAATCAATATAGTGGTCAATCTCAATCCACAATCTATGAGAGCCAAATCTATATTGTCCCAATGGGATTGGTGTTGAAGAATATAACTAGTGTCGGTCTTCATAATTGTACTTGAGTCATGATGATCCTTAAGATCCTTATCATCCTTAAAGGCTTCAATACCGTCAAGAGAAGACTATTGGCTAGGACTGAGCTCCTAGAGGTAATAAATCAGAATTCCGGGCATGACAACTAGCCCTAGTCACATTATCTATTCTTGCAGACCTGTTCAAGAAATCTAAAATAGGTTTTGAAAGCAGAGAGGCTTGGTTCTCTAGGTTCAAAGGGTTAGTATTCAAGCTAAAGGAAGGCCGAGCTCTTATAGGGAAGAAATTATGAGTTCTGGGCATATCTACTGGTCAATATTTATGTGGTTGGGGTCGTAGACCTGGGCTAACAGAGCGAAAGAATTAAATAAGGACAGACACGTTTTAGGGTTCATCTTACAAGATTATTAAGCCAAGTCAAAGAAAAGTCAAGGCCGAAGAAGAGGGAGTTGCTTTGGGCATATTCTGAAATGGTTCTTCTTACTGAAACAAGCCAAAGAGATCACAAACCTGTGGAGTCTAGGCCGCAGATCTAAAGTGGATGATTAAAGGGCTAAAACAAGCCTAAACAGGGTGTTGTAGGTACCTATCAAGACAACATATAGGATAAGAGATTAAGGAGGAAGGCTGCAACATTTCAGAGAGTTGTTGAAGCAGTTGTGGAGAGATGTAACAAAGGGTTGGATGCCCAAATCAGTAAGTAAAGCTACAGTTAGTCTACTCCAGAAAAAGGAAGTCACCTTATAAAAGATTCTAGACCTCAAATTGCAGATTAATGGCACAATTAAAGACAACGAAATATCTTTCAGATCTCTGTAATAGAAATAGTGATAATCTGGGAGAGGAAATTAGGCCAACTTCAGTGGAAGGCTTTTTAGGCATGTTCTAAAAGATTATAAGGTGTAAAAGTCCTAGATTGAGATATCTTTTCTAGGAAGTGGTAAATATGGAAATAATATAAGTCCATTGAATGAAAATATATTTGTCTCAAGAAATATTAGTGACTGTGCCCTAAGAACCAAGGCTGGAGAAATAAATATATTGGTGTTGAAACCAAGATATGAAGCAATAAGCAACAGATAGTCACCTTATGGTGAGCATCTTGTTTTGGAGTTGTTCGTAGGAAGATCATGAATTCAATGAAAACAATTGTATCTTCGAAGGAAAATGTTGGATTTGGCATCCTTGGAGTTTTCCACCTCAAAAATAGTAGCATCTAGAAGAAGGATAAAGGATAAATTGGAATATTAGTAGCAACAAATTTGGCAAGGAGGATCTTGAAGGAAGTCTTGAGAACTCTTGAAATCAAGATCTTGTAAAAGGTCCTACAGCAACATCCAAGTAATCATAGAAGAGAAATGTACGTACTACATGGTATGTATAATTGTTTAATTAATAAAGGGTCTACATGCATTAAGGATTTGTTGCATAAGATCTAGGGTGTGTGAATCTAGGAATTACAAACCCTAAATGGGATAGAAAACCCTGGAATGAAGCCCTAATGATAATTTGGTTTGTTCCCCCTTAAGAACCCCAGATTGATAATTTGACATCATACTTTTGGTATTGCATATTTTTCTTGGTTGTCATATGATCCATCTTTACCAAAGAGTTCCTTAGGCCATCTTCGAAGTGAAGACTAGGGGCCATCATCTATGTCTTGAGAGAATTTTCAGATTTGTTTTCTTACTTCATAGGATTCACTATTTTGGAAACTTAGCACCAGGGAGAGGGATATACTCAGCTGTCTTCTTGTCAGAGGAGATGATTTCTATTAGTATTGGGCAACACCAATGTTGGTTTTTAGAGCCTTCTTTTTTGTTGTATAGCATTGGTATTTCTATTAAGCATTTCCCCCCTTCTAATACTCTTTTAATGTTGGTCATCTCTTACAAAAGTATGAGTTGAAGCAAGTGATCAAAGAAGATATTATTGATGGTACATTCAGATTACTTGGATTGACTCCCTTGAGTCTTAGCCCCAATATGTCTTTCCATGCAGAAAATTTCATGTAGTTGAGAAATGGTATTATTGCTCAATGTGGGTATACAGTCAAACTTCACACTTGTAAAATACAGGAATGACCAATTGTAGTCAAAGTGACTGGAATGTCAAGTTATATATCATATGGTAAGAGAATGCCTGAACTCTTTCCTGACTAGGTCTACAAAGCAATAAAACTAAATAAATACTAAGATTTAATGTCGCTGTGTGGTAATATAGTAAAGCTGTTGTTAGTCACTTTACCAGTATTTTCTGATTAACTACAGTCTACAGTAAAATTTACCATGGCCTGGTCATAAATCTCATGCAATGGCAGAATGCAATTCTTCCTATCAGAATTACGAACATGGTATCAGTATCACTAGACTGAAGAGTTAACTCAGCGAATTGTGAGTTTGACTTGAATCAGGTGGGAAACTTATTTTTCCAACAGGGTTGAATCAAAGTAGGGTTTGACTGAGTTTGAATATAACAGAATCCAAAAATCATAAATTTATTATCAATGAAAACATATTTTTTAATCAATATCCGTGCAGTTCTTTATGTTTTTCTGTTGAAAAATATGTCTTATATTTACTGAAAATTATTTACAAACAAATGATAAAAAAATTGAAGGGTATATAGTATATAATATATATAATGAACATCATAACCTCTTTTGAAGATCTACTAAGGTAGAAAGAAAACCAAAATACTCAGTGTGATCCAAAGATTTAGCATCTTATTTGACAAAATTCTTGTGCCAACAATTGATGACAGACATCAACCTTCTAGACTGAGCTGAAGGTAGATAAGGAGCTAGGCTCATGATCAAAAATAAGTTTACACTGTACCTTCCATAAAACAAAAAGCACCCATATCCTCAATCCAATCAACAATCCCTGACAAATCGATAGTCTTAAAAATGTACTTAACTATAGTCAGGTACTGAAAAACAGGACAGAGCCCATTTGACTGACTAGTCTAGATCCACCTGGCCTTAGACAAAAGCCCCTAATAATCGAGACACTATGAAAATTCTCAGTGTATATGACAGTCATGTAGTCCAAACAGTGTAGATGCCTCACCCAACATTCCTTTCGATTTTTTGAGACCCGTCGAGTGTTAAGAATTGAGAAAAGAGGACTTCTTAGATGAATAACGGAATACAAACAGTGAGAATCAAATGGCAACAATGACCAACGAAAACACCAACCCCAACCTTTACAGAAGGACCTCAGCATACCGATATTCATCTTAAATAATTTGGGCTCCAGAATAGTGCAACTCAACTCTGTAATCTTGAGCGAGAGGTCTTTACTTCCGATATGTATGAATGCTTTGTTCATGTAAATCACTCGAAAAAGGATGCCTCTTTTAGGATCATTATGCATGCCTAAGGCAGAAATACACATTCCTTGCTCTCTACAGCTCCAAATCAAAAGCTAAGTCCCACCATGCCCTGCCACCCTCGTAATGCCACTAAAATTGTACTTGGCGACTTTAGACGTATGGCCTTTGGAGTCATCTTGGCCAGCTTTGGATTTTTTCTCACCATATTTGAGTGGACTCTAACTATCATGTCCTATTTAATGAGAGGATTCAAGAGTTGTATCATTTACAAGAGATTTATTTAGAGGAGAATTTCATTACACATACCAAGAATCATGAGGGATGTCTTGACATTATTGCAGAGTACATGCTCTCATCATGCTCTGAGACTGATATTTTCTTGAGGACATCCTCTGCTAGTGCATAGGCCCCATCTCTGTGGTAGATGTAAAATTTGGAGTTTCCTCTGTTATAATGGAATCTTCACCTTATGGGAGTCTCAAGGTTGCTTCTTTTTCATCTTCTGCCTCTTTGTCTACTTCTAATGTGAGTGGAATAGGCCACTCTTACATTGTATTGATGGATAGAGTCATTTACTTTTTATTTTACTGTTTTTATTGCATAGTTTCTTTCCTTACTTACTAGGCTTTTAGGAGTTTCTTTTTCTCTCCCACTACTTATAACTACTTTTGTACTTTTGGTGCTCATTGACCTGCTTTTTTGGTCATTTGCGGATATTAATAGAATTATCTTTTGTGATAGTCCTCTATGTACCATTCTTTGAACCTGCAAATTTTCTTGTTTGCTTCGTGGTAAAAGCCAAAGTATTCCTAGAGAAGACAATTTTCCTTACATTTAGCCTTTAGAGCCTTGCATAAATACCTAGAACAAACTCTTAACAGACTCATAAACCAATTAATGTCATTACAGTGAGACATTGGTTATGATGATATGACATTATATGCAATTTACCTCCTTTGAGGTGAATCTATATTGCCACTTGATCCTTTCCTTCCATGGACTATAGTTGGACAACCCCTCCAACCTGTCCTCATACCAGAGACCTGCCTGCAACTTTGACATTGTCACATACAATTGTTACCAACTCCCTCTCACGTTGTACTTCACTGCACACAACTTTGATTCATTGACTTCCAAAATAGCCCAGACACACTTTGATACCATGTTGAATTTCCACAATCTTGGGTCTAGGTTAGAGTTTTAAAATCACTAATGCTACCAAACCAAGAATCTCAACCAGAACTACTTTGCACAGCGGAAAATATAAAGCAGTAAATCACACATGCACAAGTATACACAATTTTTAACAAAATTGTACAATAATGTACAACCCCAATCTTCGTTATATTAAACCAACTCTGAATAATACAACAGTATTATGGTATACAAGATATAATGACAAAATTTGTTTCAACTTCGATGCCATATCTTGCCCTGTCGGTCCTTTGCTTCCATACTGCTCACTAGCTGCTCCTTAGTCCTTCAAAGGACCACACATCGAGACTCCAGGAGGGCTTCCACCTAACATTGTTGCACGTCACTTTTGTACCATGTACACGGGCTGATCCAATTTGCTCTCTGGGTAGGCCTAATCCCAAGCTCCAATCTGCAAGGCTAGCAATCACCTTTGTCCATCAAGGTGCTGCACTTCGGCACCAATCTTCACCCAACCTTCAGCTCCTCTTTGTCACTTCAAGATAGCTTGTCTAGGGCTACTTTGGGTAGCCAACACACTGCCCTCCACCAAGTCAGTGGCACCCAATACTACACTGCAAGATCTACACCGATGAAGGCTTTTGATCACCCAATCAGGCCTCCAAATTGGCTCCCACAGGCTGCAAACGAAACCGATCCAAAATTGATCCAATACTTGGATCCAACACCTACAAGAATGTCTTCAAAAACATACCTTAGCTCACTTTTTTTAGGGCTGATTTTGTTGCAACAACCTAGGCCTAATTATGGTTAGGGCACACTACAGTCCCTTAACAATCCTTCCTTTGTGCCCAAAACTCCTCCTAAACAATGTGGTTGCCCTTCCTTGAGGGGCCAAAGATGGCTGCTGCAATTCTAGGTTGTTCTAGCCCTCGGCCTGCCTCTAATTTGCTGCGGCACCCTACAGCAAGTATGTGCAGGCCTGCAGCAGCCTTGCAAGGGGTCTGCCCACCTTTTTTTAGCCCTCAAACAGTCCTGAAATGGCAGCGGCTCCTCCAGCAAGGCACTCAACCTTCCCTCCAGCAGTTCAAAACCTAAATTAGGCCTCAACGACCCTCTCCTCCTTTGCCGGTTTTCTTTTCTGTGTTGCGGCCCTAGAACATAAAGTTCTCTCTCCTCCAACGAGTTACTTGTCTTGTGTGTGTTGCACAAATGGATGCTTAAATGCCTCCTCTCTGCCTTCTATTTATACCATAAATGAAGGGCTTCTTCAACGTCACAATAAGGGTTGTCCAACTATCATAAGCCTAAAACAACCTTAGGCCGACCTTGAAACTTATGGTGTCAACCCCACAATTAATCTTCAAAAATCCATATCTCCACTTCTGCAACTCGAAATTAGATGATTCTCGTTGCGTTAGATTTGTCTCGCTAAGATCTATCATCCTCATCCATCACATGTAGAAATGTGCTCATGGAAATGCCCCAAAACACGATTGGTGCAAAACCCCCTGCTTGGGTTCCAAGCCCACAAGTGACTCTTGTGGCGCTTTTCCCTCCAAACCTTGAACCCTAGCGCTTGGAGTACCTCCCAAGCTACTCAAAAATCAACATTGTAATGGATTTTACTACTTTTTCATTCATAATGCAGCATCACATATGGTGAAAATCGCCATTTCCAAAATAATCCCATTCATAATTCAAAATTCAAGATAAAGCACCATCTCAAACTCACTTTCCATTTTAAATTAGTATCATATTTAAAGAAAAATGAAAAAACCATTGTCTTATATTTCTTGATGAAATTACTGCAAAATATAGCTGGTGAGATCTAGCAAGTGAATTGACAAGTCTTGCACACCATATGCTAATCCACCTCTTGGTCAAAAATATGCCACCCTGCAAAGGAAGTGGCCACAGGTAACTTGAGAGGAATTCACTATAACTCCAACAGCTAACAGGAAAAATTAGAGTGTTTAGGAGAGAGTTGCAAAAATGCACACTAAAGAAAACCTTAGACCAAGCCACAAGACACTGTCACAGAAACAAGGAGACCGGATGTTGTTGCCATAGATTTGGTTAGATGGTCCCAAAGAATAATTGTTCAAGAAATACAGAAGTCAGGAGAAAGGCAGATAGCAAAGGGGGAGGAAGAAAATAAGACCAAGACAGCCACTGCCATAGAATCCCAAGGGCATGCCTCAAAATCTGCTACGGAATTTGGGGCAGTGATTCTTATAGAAATCCAAACAAATGTTACAAAATTATTGACACCTACTATAGACAAAACAGAATTATTGGATAAATCGAGATGAATGGAACAATGTGTTGTGGAATCCCTAATACGGGAAATTCCTGTTTACATGTGAGGAGTAGTGGAAAATTCAGATGCTAAATGTCAAGTGTCATTACCTTCTCCAGCATAGGTTCCTGAAAACTTTGGCAGAATTCGAGAAACTCCTAAAATAGTTGCATTGTAGCTACAGAGGTTGGCTTATAGAAGGAAAAATCATAATCATATGAATAGGGATATAAAACCCTTGAAAGGCATCAACAGACTATTGCATTCTTTAAAGAAAAGTATGTTATCTCACACGTAGCCTAGCAAAGCACAATTATGTAACTCAAAGAAGATAATAAGGAGTGGGAGAAATAAGATGAAGAAATTAAAGAGAAAGTCCCTGAAATCTCAAAACTTTAAGGAAATAAATGAAAACGCAAGTGATTATGCTTCCTTAATGTTCGCCTGTAGGCCACCTACCAAAGTGTACGCCTTATATTTTAAGGAGCAATGGTTCAAATTTCACTCGAGAGGAATGCTTCAAATCTACCAACTGTTAATGTGGATGAACCAAGTATTTTCTTGATATTTCATAGGCATTCCTGAGAGGCAAAACTTAGAATGCGAGTTATATTTACACAATTATGTCCTGCCTAAGCTCACAAAATGGACTCTTCATCCTTTTATGGAGGATGGTATTTTAAGGAATTTATCTCTACTATGTAGAATGAAATTCAAATATTTGAAGAATTGTGGGCCTATAACGATTACAAATCCAAGGTTGAGTTGCTTGTCTGAGCAGAGATGATGCCCCAACAGAGGCTGTCTATGAGCATTACTAAAATGCTTCACATTCTCAGATCCAATGGGTAATGGAATAACAACAATTATTAGAGAAATTCAAAGCCTTTGTTGATACTTGAAGTGACCATTCTATGAATTCCCAAATGAGAAGGAATGAACTTACATAAGAATTGAAGAGAAGGGAACCCAAATCAATTCCAAATCTCAAACCAGCTATACGCAAGGCTCACCTTTACACTAGCTTTGTAATTGTTAAATTTGGACAACTAGGTCCAAACTCCATCTTGTGATGCCCAGATGAAGATTCCAATATTTGTATTGGATTCCTCTTTCAGAGAGGTGTAAAATCGATATAAAATTGATTTTAATCTGATGAGCAGAACATTTATTTTGAATTTATTATTTATAATAAATTTAAGTGCAAATCGGCCTTAAGGTTTTACACCCCCCGCAGATGTGTCACACACCTCAATGATGGATATAAATACAGTCAATGTTGGAGAGCATTTCACTCACTCAACATCACACATCCTCTCCTCTGATTATATACGAGCATCTGAGAAGTAGTTTCATCTCCCATGTGAGCAGGAGGACGAAATCTACTATAGAAAAAAGGACGAAATTTACTGCAGCAAATTTTTGCAATTAGGGTTTCTGGGCAAGTTTGACCAGCGTTGACTTTGGTCAATGCACGGTCCGAATCGGCTGAAATTTGGTGGAGATTTCAATTTTTGAAGGTCGTACTCATTGGCACAAAAGTCGAGGTCAAAAGGTTGACCGAAGTTGGATCTGTGGTGACTTTATTGTTGCTGCCCTGCGTTGACTTTTTCTAGACTGCATTGACTTTTCTGGGGTCGACTTTGAGTTGACTGGGTGACTGATTTGAGGACTGTTTTGACACATTCTGGGTTGGCCGACCAAGAATACTTTGCTGGTTGAAGCATCCTGCTGACCGCCGTAACGTACCAACACATTCTCCTGTTTCTGGTTTGTCTTCTATAGATCCACTGGTATGTTCTATCAGCATTTTTACTTAACTGTTTATGTGATTGCTATTATAAAAGTAAATTTGCATCGAGCATAGAACATCTACAAAAATTTACAGTAATGCATCTTGAAATACATTGGATAAGACTTGGATTCAAATTTCCCTTGCTATGCTATCCAATTTTGAATTGGAAGAGCACTCATCCAATAAATGCAGAGAGTGAATGTGACCAATTGGAGTAAATTGAATCGGTCATGGGCTATCAATAAAAAAAGTGCACAAATCCATTTGAAATTTATGATTTTGGGGAAATTAGATACGAATGACATGGACAACTTTATTGCACAAGGGTGTACAATAACTTCATCTTGCGGGTGATGGTGAACCTCATAAATGTCTCGGTTTTCTCATCTTCCACTCACATTTTCATGAGCATAAAAAACCTAACACATCCAATTTTCTAGATTGTTCAACCACCTTATTATAGAAATTTGGCTTAAGAAAAGTAATTCATTCCAAATTAATGTGTTGACAGTCTCTACGAATATTTTGAATGAAATGTCTTAGTTCTCGCCAATTATGATATGTTGAAGGTTACCAGTGTTCATCAACATTTAGTGTAGAATTAACACCTACCACAAAATTCCTTACATAGAATGATTAAAGACGATTGCAGAATCTCGAGAATCACTTCCTTAGGCCAGTTGCAAAAAATTTCTTAATTATACAGCACACCAATTCTAGGGTGGAATTCGCAAACAAAAACCAGGTTGACACATCACACCCAGATTATAGGGTAACATAGTCCCCACAATATCAACTCACCAGCTAAAA
This sequence comes from Pinus albicaulis, assembly GCA_034641835.2. NCBI lineage: Eukaryota > Viridiplantae > Streptophyta > Pinopsida > Pinales > Pinaceae > Pinus > Pinus albicaulis. The sequence goes on along the minus strand of CM076572.1, from coordinate 360,574,613 downwards.
GTATAATTTGTTAATTCCAGCAATTTTTAGTTTGCATTTCCGAGAAGTTGTTAGGTTATTCTTCAGAATTTGGTTTTAGGAAGTTGCTAGGTTATACTTGGGAATTTCGTTCATGAATTTATTAGGTTATATTTGGGAATTTAGTTTAGGAATTTGTTAGGGTATTTTGGGATTCTGTTGGAATTTCAAAGAACCCAACAACCTTACCTCATAAGTAGTTCTGGTTTTAACACATTTAGGGTTCAAGTTAGAGATAAGAGAGATATAGACAATTAAAGTGTACTCTGTAATTTCTAGATGATGCATTTAAAGCATAGATACATTATTCCATTATGGTTCCATGAGTAGCATTTCTGTGTGATGGATTCAACACCTTGACCTTCAGAAAAATGGCCCACTTAGGATGTGCAACTAGGAGTGGTATTTTCCCCTTGCATGGTTTTAGTTATGTCTTGTATGGTTTCATTTATTTTCGTAGTTGTAGCTGGTGTTTGTAGTTCCATTTTTTGTAGCAACGATCATTCAATTAAGATTATGTGACATTGTTTCTTGAATGATTCACTTTATTTTAATTTCTGCATTCAAAGTGCAACTCCTAGTTGTTCTAAAATTTCAATTCATCAGTTGATAGTTAGTTGAGTTATTTTATGTTCAACTTAAATAAGATTTTCATAAACCAATGTCATGCATTTATAGAATAAGATTAGTGTTCTCCCAAAGCCACAAGCCTTGTAGCTGCATATACAATGGATGGCATCTCAAAGCTTACATGCCACGGTTGAATAAGAATGTCCTGATGATCTACATTAATGTTTTCACTTCTTCACATAAGATCCATATGCATTTTCATGGATTGAAACTGACAATAGGATAAAACACACTACTGGTAACATCACCCAAATTCGTTCCTCACATTTTACAAAAAACACCAAATCATAAAATGGAACTAACTTCAAAGGATTCTTACTTTAGATAGCATTCACACTTTTAAGTTGCATTAAACAAATGAACAGTTATATACATGTCCAAAATCAACATTTTCAATTTTCTTTTGTGAATTTAGGTCAACCGTAAAGCTACAATATATGTGCTATTTAAAGATCAACAATGGTAAAAATCACCCTCTCCAATCACCCAATACTAGTCTTGCACCAACAGCTCTGGCTTCTCTGCCATCTTCTGTAAAGCCATACGTTATTGTTCCAGTCCCAAAAATCAACACACAACCATGAAGTTTCATTGTCGTTCAACTTTCCAGGGCTACTATAGTATCATTGTGAACAAAATGCTTCACATTTCCTGGAAAAATATTTCTGAAATGATGACAAAAGTTAGATTAATGTCCAGACTCCAAAGTTAACCAAAATGAGAATACATCAAATCTTCCAAGACTGTGAGGTAGGCTGCAATGAAAAGAAAAGAAATAAGTAAATGGTGTTGTAATTCCATTCCTAGATTATGGTTTCCCGGCTAACAACCCATTGAGGCTAAACTTGTATGTGTAGGTTTTTGAGATTAGCTCTTTGTAACAACTCAAGTGAAGACTGAACAAGAGATGTTATCACCAGCAACTCAAGTGAAGACTGCACAAGAGGATCTTTGGTGAACTCCAATTTGTGCACTAATCAACATAGAACCAAATGTGTAACAAGGCACCACACAATTTTTCAAGCCTAATGTGCCTCACGTGCTAAGCCCACTCAGCCTCTTGGTCCTTCCCTCTAGGCACCCTCTCTATCTAATATTTTTCTAAAGCTGGAGAAACTAAAACTAGCTAAGATGTTGTTGAGGCTCAATCTTGACCCCAAAATGGAGAACTAAACTCCATATTTCACTACTCCAACATGGCAGGGATAAATACCAAGTGGCTAACCTTAGCTAGATAGAAATACCCCCCACCGGATTTGACCTGGACCCACTGCCTATGAAATAAATAAGAGAGAAATAAATAGGTTTCCTGGAAATACGGAACACGGTGACTACCTCACTTACCGCTACAGAACACAGGGTTGGTTCCTACAGACATAACTTACTGCTACGGAACACAACTTGTTCCTCCTACCTCATGGAGCAATAGCTGAGAAAAGTTGACTTAATGCCAACTGTGAATGGTGCCTAGTGAGGATGTGGGATCTGTTCCCATCACCATTTTTTTTTCCACACATACCTCCTAGGAGGTTATGCTTATGGTTCTCCAATTGGATAAACTGAATATGATAAATAACTGAAACTTTAACTAGACCTTGCCTCATGACTAGCCGAGTAGTAAGGTCCATCCCTCTGAAATTGCAGGTGTTGGTGCTCGTGGTGTTGCTTCCTTTACCTTTGCTATGGGGTGAGTGTAAGCATTTGTGAGCATAGCGTAAAGACATAAGATAAGGTAAGACTTGGTTGGTTGACCCACCTACATAGACTAACCCATAGAGACCTTGACAAAGAGTTTGATGCATATTCGTTTTGATTGACAAAGCTTGATTTATTGAGAAGCTTACTAGTTTATTGATGGATTCTTAGGATACCATCAGGTCATAATTGCAGGGAATAAATAGAACCAGAGAAATGATGCCCCAACCGGATAAATCCACTTATTCCACACAATTCTTCTAGTTATGCCCGATCTTCCTCACTTTTCATATTTCCTCATGCCGTGATGGAGTACCTAGGATCAACAGAATTCCCAAACCACAGAACCACACCAGAAACATAAGGTGATGAATAAGAAATGGATTTAGAAATTAACCTGGAAGTTATTTCTCTAAAACACTTCTTGGCAGCACCATTTTTCTTATTGGCCAATCCTGGGGAAGCCTTGCAGGATTTCCATTCGATTTCTTTTGTTGGGGCACTTCACTGGACTCCATATTGATTATAAAAGGGTATCTTCAACATAAAATTCCCTAGACAAGTCCTCAAATCATCCTAAATCCCCATAACTGGACTTTTGTCAATACCCAAATCCTTCTATCAACAAAACTCACTCACAAAAAAATTCTTCTTACCCTCCTAAACAAGAAGCAGTAAGAAGCAGAACAATGACATATGAATTCTTAGCATACCCAGTGAATCATTTCTCTGTAGTACACAACACCTTATAGGATATAAGAATGAAAGAAAGTCTATCGATTCTATATCTGGCCACACAGAAATTGCTTCCCTTCCATCCCACAATGAACAAATACACCCCTAAGCAAAGCAAGGGCATATGAATTCTTAGCATACCCAATGAATCATTTCTCTGCAGTCCAATACCCCTAATCAGAACAATATAATAATGAAAGAAATTCTATCGATTCTATATCTGGCCACCACAAAATTCCCTTCCAAATATACCCTTAATGCACCTAATTTTATAACAATAGAGAACTCAGCTTGATACAATAGCCCATAAACATGCATTGAAAGCAACAATCCAAACATATATTGAAAATTTGGATGTTGAATCTCCCACCAAATTAATAACTAGCATTTTCACAAGGGTGCAAAGGGAACACCAATGGCATGGACAGCGGAGGGCGACGTAGTTAAAACAGAAAGAGGGATCGGGAGTTTTAAAAATGTCACGTAGAGGAGATCTCTACAGTTTAGACCTACGAATCTCTACATTGTAGGATTTGTTGATAAAAACCCTTATCTATGGATCATTATCAAACCATCATAATTTATCAATATTTCATCGGCAAATAGTATTTTTTGATCTTATTGCTCGTAGCAAATGCCATTTTATTTCTTTACGTTGCAAGTCATTATTTGTTGTGAACAAGTTACAACACATAATGAATGCTTTAGAGAAAAGATTGATCACATGCTTTTGTCTTGTCTCTAGGGTTCACCATCAGTTTCAATTTTTTGAGCATAATATATACTTTTCTTGGAAGCTCAACTATTCCTGTGAAAAGTTGGGTTCCATTTGTTCATACCAATTATAGTGACATTGATTTCAAAAATTCATTATTATGACTGACACCTTGTGGCATTTGGTTCAATGCTTGTGCCTCTGTTTTTCATACTCTGGCCCTGTGTAGCTGATTCCCAAATTAATTTCATATATTTCTGCCAAAATAAAGATTTTATATTTAAAGTTTCAGTGTATAGTAAACCAGATTTCAATATATACTAAAACAAGTTTCAGACTGTATTAAACTGTTGTAAAAATTGAGTGAAACTTAATTAATATAGCTTTTCACTTCTAGTAAAGATTCCTTTATGAACTGAAAGAACAGGAAAAAATCTCAAGGAATGTTATAATTTTCTTCCACGCTTAAAGAGGATTAATGAAGCAGCTTCGTTGAGTATATAATTTCCTATCTGCTTAAGTTGATTCCTACGATCCAGGACTTTTAGTAATAAAATATCTTGTAATAGTGATTCTGAAAGTGAAATGTACATGCAGTAAAAAACAACTGCATATATCCTCCTGTAATTTAACCTAAATTATGAAACCATGGTGAAAAATCTCCACAATTATCACATAATTTCACTCAATGAAAACGCAGAGAAAAGGACATCAATCTCAAGGATTTTCACACAGTCGATGTCATTTTGTGTTTCTCATACATTTCCATTAACAATTTTGATGGAATTAGACGCTCCAAAGATACCATCAATTTCTTATTTTTCCATGCTCCGTACACTTCACATCAATACAAATGAACAATGAGACTAAATCTAACGCGCCCAACGTTTTCACAACTTTTCAGTGACAATGTTAATAAGAGATATAGGGACTTCATGAATTCTTATAATTGCTTCTTCCCAACATTTTAGCTTCAAAAATCTGTTCTAATTTAGCTCGTTAAGTGGCAATGTGGAAGAACAGTCAGTTATTTTCATTCATTTTCATACAATAGTTACTAGTCGAAGCATTGGAAAAGCTTCATTTAACAAATATAATACCAAGATTCCATTAACTCATCTTTCAGACACTAATATTTCTATGAGGGTATAAATACCAGATCAATGCCTCTTTAAACAAATCTTCTAGAATTTTTTAAAATTATTATAATATCATTTGGGAAAGGAACAAAACTCACTGCAAATTTTACCTACCAAAATCGTTTGACATGCGCTGTCCTTGCCATGTTCTGAGCCATTTCCTCATCCAACCCCGTGAGGAGCTCTGAGTGCTCTCGAAGACCTGGAAATCCCCCTTAAAGCTCCATAAAACAAGCTGGAAAATGCGCTGCCACGGACCGAAATTTGAAGCTTTCGAGCAGAAGCATTGAATGCAGTTAGGGCTAAATAAAAACACCAAGGGGATGGGATTGGGTTGAATGAAATTATGGCTAGAAGATAAATAAAGGGCTTGGGAATCGATGATTAGATCTTAGAAATTTTCGTAGTAGTAAGTGGGTACAGAAGGAGTAACCGTAACAGAGTTAAAACGGAGAGCCGGAGCGAGAGTTTTAAAAATGCCACAAGAGGATATGTACAGTGCAACCTACGAATGTTCATAGAGCCTTCACAATAAAAACGCCTGTGTGAGGGAAATTTAAAATGAAAAATAAATGTAAATGTGTTTAAAAGTAAAATAAATTTGTGAATATTAAAAAATGGAGGGAAAAAAAAAAAAATGATCTGTTTTTCTTTTATCAACACTTTTGGTTAATAGTAAAAATTGATTAATTTTCTATGTTCAAGTGATACATTTTTTCATTCTATTTATATTTATATATTGAATTGTTAAAAATTAAATTATACTAAAAATGTGGTGATCATGATAATTATTGAGACAAACTATAACTATATATATATATATATATATATATATATATATATATATATATATATATATATATATATATATATATATATATATATATATATATATATATATATATAATATAGATAAATATTTAATGTGTGTTTGATTAATCAGTTTAATAAAAATTTTTATGTTGGTTTAGTAGTGATTGTATAAAGAGTATTTTGTTTAACATTATAGATAGTTCATGGACCCCTTTAAAGAGGTTATTGAATCTATTTACTTAAATTTAGACATTGACAGTTCTAAAATTTTATTAACACTCGAGATGGACTCAAGGCATTTTGACTCTTTAAATTTTAGCGCAAATTTAGGGGCAGAAAGTTCAAAATTTTAACACTATAGATGGATTCAAAGACCCATGTAGTGAAACGTAACACTTCGATATCAAAATTCCAATTTTCCATTTTTGGAGTGACCCAATTAAAAACTACTAACATAATTGACTAATTCATATACTTTTTGTACTTTTTATTTGGTCATATTTTTATTCTTGGGCTATAATAGTCATTTACTTTAATCATTATTAATTTTGTCACTTATTATCTAGTCATATCTTTTAATCCTGAATAAAGTGGTCATTTTAGTTTATTAACTTTATTAATAGTTGTATATTTTATCCCTAGACTAAATTAGTCATTTAAGTTAGTCATTTTTTTAGTTAAGTCACTTAAAATTGCTTAAATTTAGCGAGTATTACTTGAAATAATTGGAGTGACTAAATTTTTTAGTCTTTTAGTCATAATTTCATCATTTCTACTAGTAGATTACTAAAATAAAGTACTTCGACCAGCAACCCGACCAACCTTTGAATGATGACACTCACGTAATCTTAAGCTCGCGGGAGAAAGCGGGGAGGGGCCGGGGGGGGAAAAGGCAAGGGCTGGGGGGCAAAGCCATGGTAGATGACAAAATATTGGCCACCACCACCACAACCAAAACCAAAACAGATTCCGCTTCCTTTATAACTGGAGAAATATTAGGAATGTAGGAAAACTCAGAGGAAATCAAGACATGCACTCTCACCATGAGGGTGAATCCTCCGACTCTGGCATGGGAAGTGATTCTAAGAATGAAATGGGACATATCTACATACATACACAGTGAGGATAAAGATAATAACATGGCCCGGATTGGATGGCTCGGTCACACAAGGCTCTGGCCCCTCATGTGTACCCGACACTCTAGCAGACTTAACTCCCTAAGTTTGACCTCGATAAGGTTAGGCTGGCCGAAGATCACATAATAAACTTCTACTTGGCCTTGCAAATGATGAGAGTGCAGAGTGACAATGTAGCATGTCGGCTCTTTCCTCATACCTCAGAAAATAAGGCTGCTACATGGTACCGTTCCCTCCCTGTTGCTTCCATTTCTTCCTGGGAGAAATTTCTCCATACCTTCCTCCAAAAGTTTTCGGAAGACAAGACTCCTTCTAGGCTCCTTACAGAGCTTAGTACCTTGAAATTCTAGAAGAAGGATAAATTCAAAGACTTTAATCAATGCTTTGATACTATATTGAACAAATTCCCTCCAAACATGGCCTTAGATGATTCCATCACTATTGATTACTACACAAGGGCTCTCCCTCGGGATATCGTAGTATTTGTAAAACGCGAAGCTAGAGCTACCTTAGCAGCAAATTACACCACCGGCCTTGCTGTCAAAAAATACATGTTGTCCATAGGGGTCATTGATCATGATGGTCGAGATGAATCAAAGCCGGCTACGAAAAGAACCCAATCCTCAACACATAAGTCTGGAGACAAAGACAAAGACCCCTTCAATTTCGAAAGTATCACAAAGTCTCTCAAGTTTCTAACAAATGAAGTCTTCGATCTCAAGAGAAAAAACAATGACTCCATATCAGGTACCAAAACGCATAAACACTTCTTTAGGAAGAATAATCCAGCTGTCAACCAGCGTCCGTCAAACCCAAACGCTGGCCTCAACGTGGAAGAAATTGGAAAAGATAATTTCTGCTCCTTCCATCAAGCCTCCCACTTGGAGAAAACTTGTCCCCAGTGGATCAATAGCATGACCGCCGTGGTAAATCAACTCTTAGAAGACCAGACCATGGGGGATTTAGAAGAGGAAGCTATTCCAGATGACGAGGAAACCTCTCCCCCAGATGAGGATATGGGATCTACTGTCCTCACCTTCGAGGTAGTCCGCGGGGAAAGATACCCTCCCACAACTGAAATAAACCTGGCCGACGACCCTTAATCCAAACCCCCTCAGAATTATAGCTTGAGAAGAAAAGGGCCGGTCCCAGAGCAGTACTTTGAGGAAAAGAGAAAAGCTTTCTTAAGGAAAATCCTGCCACCAAACAAAGAGAACCAAACTGAAACTCTTGAAAAATCTAGCCCAACCACTGCTCGGGTAAATCCAAAGGCTAGATTGTCATCAAGTTCCCCGAAGGCCTCTTCTGAACCTATCTCACACCCACATTCTAGGTATAACATTATCGAAGATATGAAGAAGACGTGGGCCAACATTTCCCTCTACAAACTCAATCGCATTGCTAATCAGCAGGATCTTATTCTCAAAGCGTTTGCCAACCCACCAACGTCCAAACCCAAGAGTACCACATCTACCCAAGCTGCTGCAAGTCCCCAGTCTATCGTGAATGACGTTAATGAAAACTCCAGAGGATCCACACCCGCTTTCCTCCTATCCTTCTAGATCTTCAACTTCAATGTTCATAATTGCCTCGTCGATTCTGGTGCATCCACAAATGTTATGCCCTTGTCTGTATGCAAGAAGTTAAACATCCGCCCTGAGAAAACTGACCCCTCGATCATTTAGCTCGATATATCCTAGGTTCTTGCCATGGGTGAGTTGAATAATGTCATCATCCGCTTATCCTCTGATTCTAGGGTGCATCAGTGCATAGACATAGTGATCGTGGATATCCCTAAAGCCTATAGTCTTCTCTTGAGCTGATATTGGTCTAGCAAGCTGCAAGGATACTTTGCCACTGACTGGTCCCACCTGTGGCTCCCATACAAGGGGAGGAAAAATCAAATCCGGGTCGAAAGCGAACCTTACATGAAACACACGGTGACCGACCTGGATGCAACCAATGAAAAAGTCAATTTCACACAAGAAGAACTCGATATGTGTTTCTTAGAATCCATTTTTGGGTGCTATCAAACACCCCAATCTCCGGTCACCCAAGACGTCCAGTCAGAACTTTTGTTGGCCACTCACGATCACTCTACCTCAACAGAGGAACCGCTAGAAGTCGTCGCACCGAGTACGTCTCTTACATGCTCAGGTGGCCTTGCGGAACCAGAATATGAGATTTGGAACTTGTACTATGACGATTCCAAAACCCATGATGGGGCTGGTGCAGGCTGTATTTTGGTAGACCCCCAGAAGAACAAGTTTCTAATCTCTTATCGTCTAGAGCTCCAGTGTGCCAATAATACGGCCGAGTATGAAGAATTGATCCTTAGGCTCAAGAAAGCCATAGATTTCAAAGTCAATTGTTTAAAGGTAATTGGAGACTCCAAGATTATCACCCATCAGGTACGTAACACCATCCATTTCTTATCTCCGCATTTGAAACGTTACCAGCAAGAGGTATGGCGTTTTATTTATGCTTTTGATGCTTTTGGTATTAAATTCGTACTCAGAATGCACAATGCAGCAGCTGATACACTTTCCAATGCTGCTGCTAGGTTCACCCCACTAAGAGATGGATTTTCTATTGAAATTGTTTACAAGCCATCTGTGCCATACAATGTCACTAATCTGCATGTTTTTAATGATGATCAGCAAGTATTGGATTTCATGCTCAATACGGACGTGTTCAAGGACGCAGTTATAGAAGAAGAGGATCATGATCAGGCCTTGTAAAGGGAACAAGAAGATCGTAAGGAAAATCCCATACCCAAAGGGGTCGTGTCGCTTGAGAAGTTGTTTGATTTAAAGAGCCATTTTCGCGGACCTCCCAACACAAAGGTGTAGAGTTCCACTTTGGCACACCAACATCTAAACCTCGGGATGGAGAAGGAACCTAAATTCGTCAACCTGGTGCTGAATGCTAATACTTCAGGCCATATATTTTGAAGAATCATGTCACAGTGTTCGTACCTCACCCAGCGGTTTGCTCACTTTTCGTGCAGCAGGAGCTAGGCGAGAGACGAGGAAACTAGATGATGTGCCTTCAAGAGTATGACCTGGAATTCAAGCTGACACACACTATCAAGGGCCAAGGGCTATGCCGAATGGCTGCGGAAGCCACAGACCCACGAGGCAGCAAAGAGGAGTGTTGGGACCACAAAATCGACATGTATCAAGCTGATAATATACCTCGGTAGAATACCTACTCATGGTACGTTGATCTTTAGCAATGTATGAGATGCGGTATCATGGAACCCACTTTAACTGCCCATCATAAATGTGCAATAAGGCTAAAAGCTCCATCCTATCAGCTAGTGCAGGGTAAGTTGTTCCGCAAGCACCACAATAGGGTTTTGCTACGTGTTTTGGAACATGATGAGGCACAGAAAGTCTTGACAGAAATTCATGATGGTCCAGCCAATGGACACTATGTAGGGGATGCCACCGCTCACAAGATCATGCGTGCCAGTTTCTATTGGCCCACTATATTCAAAGATGCACACGCTTGTATTAAAATTATTCTAATGTAAAAAATTCACCAGGGAAACATGGCCATCCACCCCACGTTGCGAGTCCATTGTGGTTGAAGCACCTTTTCAACAATGGGGACTCGACGTAATCAGGGAAATTTTTCCACACTCTTCGAAGCAACAAAGATACATCCTGATGGCTATGGACTACTTCACAGGGTGGGTTGAAGCAATACAGTTGTGTCAAATCAGTTATCAAGAGGTAATGGATTTCATCACTCAGCACATCATGACCAGGTTTGGCATTCCAACATCTCTTATTTTTGATAACGCAACTTATTTTTCATCACTCAAATTATATGAATTTTCTCTAGAAAATGGTATAGTGCTCAAACACTCTGCCAAATATTACCCCCAAGAAAATGGATTAGTCGAGTCAACATATAAGAATCTCATCCGTATCATCAAAAACACTTTGTTGTCCCAACTACGAAACTGGTATAACACACTCCATAATTCCTTGTGGGCCGACCAGGTCACACCCAAACCATCCTTAGGCACTTCCCCATTTTTTCTTGTGTACAAAAAAGAAGCAATCCTTCCTCCCAGCTTGTCTCTCCCAGCCCTTCAGTTATCACAAGAATCTCATGGCACCCCTTTCCCTGCCTTACAAGCCCAAATAGACACATTGTTGAAACTGGAGGAGGAAAGACTAAAAGCCTGGGAAAAAATTACCATCCACCAAAGTCGGATAAAACGATGGTTTGATAAGAAATATGCTAGAAACAAGGTTTTCGAAGTGGGCAACGTTGTCCTCAAATGGGACAAAGCTCACGAAGAGAAAGGGAAACACTCCAAATTCCAAGCCTTATGGACACGTCCCTTCCAAATAAATGAAAAGGTCGGTCGTCAGACTTACAAGCTACAAACCCTTGAAGGGAGGATTCAGGTCCTCCCGGTAAACGGGAACAACCTTAACCATTAATTCACCTGACAGCCCAAAGGGGCCATCACCTTACCCTGCACCATAGTTTTGATTTTCTTTTTCCTTTTTTTCGTTGTTTTATGTTTTCCAATAAATGGCTTGCTTCGAGCAGGCTCTCAGAAATCCATGCCCTTTAGCACCTCAAATTGAAGGATGTACGGATTAGTTCCTCAATTGGCATGTTGTGCCGGAATCTGTGCTGGGGAAGAATCACCCCTGGAACACCAAGTAGCACGAGCTGGCCTATGATAGGCACCAAGTGAGGAAAACATGACCAAATCGCAGAAACCAAGCACGGTTAGTTCACCTAGTATGTTGGCTCAAGGGACTGATGCACAAGAGAAAGCTTCGGTAAAATCGGTTGCTAGATGGAAAGGGAACAGGGCAAAGCTTAGGTGATGAACGGATATACGCGAAAAACTCAAAGGGTCCCTGTATAGACTAGGAGCAACCTCTCTTTCAAGAAAAATAAGTCAGGATCCCTCATTTGCCTAGGAAATACATGCCACCTTCAAATAAGTGCCTTGTGCATAGTCCAAATAAGTGCCTTGAGCACATTAAAATAAGTGATATTAGCACATAAAATAAAGGTTAAAGGTTTTAGAAAGGCTTGCTGCGTAGAGAGGCCATGCGATGACTCTGCCGGGGTACTGACCAGGCTCGCTAGCAGTGGAGAAAAGTATGTGACTCCAAGGTAGTGACTGCATCGAGACCACCAGGTTCGCTGGAAGTGGAGAAACACAACAAGGACCAAAAAACTATATCAAATCCTGGAAATATTTGAAGTTGCTCCAAACCTTTCCATCTGGTATCCAGAAATGAAAGCACAGTGAACCAGCACCCTGAGCTATGTAAAGAGGTGAAGCAAACACGCAAGGTCCAAGGATGGAAGTAGTGGGACCCACAAGGTGAAAGAAACAACCTTCTAAGCCTCCACTCCACCCTCAAGATGAAGCACTAGCAGAGATCCTGGGTCCTACCAGTGAATCTCAATTTTTTGTAGCCACTACAACACCCTCCAAAATTTTGCAACATTTAAAATTTTTGAACCCCTGATCCTCAGTAAAGATGGAGTTTGATCTTGATCTAGTTTTTTAACTTCCAATCGCAGAGTCATAATTCTCATTAAATCCAAAAGTTGCATCCCTACGACCTTGCGACCCCCCCAAGTCGCAAGGCCGCATATTGATATAAAACCTAAGAATTGCAACTATGAAACCATGCAACCTTGCGACCTCGAGGTCGTGAAGTCATAAGGTCGCGAGGTTTCATGACCCTCAACCAACTTTAATTTGCGACTTGTGACCCTCATTAATTGACCGCATGTGTGACCCCTTTATAAATAAAAGGGTCGCATAGGTCACATTCAACCTGCATGATGGAATAAGTGATGCCTTTGACAAGCTAGCTGGCGCATGTTTTTCTCAGGTAAGTTTCCTTATCATCCTTTTGTTTCCTTTTTGGTTGATTATTTCCTTTTCCTACCTTTACCCATTTCCTATTAGCTCTCATCCAAGCTTCATTTAAACCTTTCAAGATCTCTAAGTAAGCATGCACCTTCCCTATGGTCTTTATTTCTCTTTCTCATCCTCTCAAAAGATCTCCTGACCTAGTCGAGCTTAATCTCCCTTCCTAGCCTAACTGGAGAAAAGGCCTTAAGGCCCAGGTGCACTCTTTCCCTTGATGTGTTGCATGATTTCACCATGCATATCCTTGCGGGCCTTTCAACCCATTGATAGAGCCCTAACATGACTCAGTCACAAGGTCGCTAAGTCGCAAGGTCACCTAGTCACTCATTACCAACCTTTGGCCACCCACACGACCTAGCAAGCCAGCGACCTTGCAACCTAGTCGCATGTCGCCAAGTCGCTAGGTCGCGTTTCTTTGAAAGTGTGAATCGACGTGACCTAGCAACTCAACGGCCACGTGACCTAGTCACAAGTCACCAAGTCACCAAATCTTGTTTCTTTGAAAGTGTGAAGCAGCGCGACCTGATCGCAAGGTCGCCAAGTCGCAGTTCTATCCATTTCCTTGGATAATAGTTAAGCAGAGGTAGCAACAATGTAAGTATTTATAATTATTTCATCCATCTTATCATGGGACTGTTTCATGAATATGCCAGGGAACATCGAAGCCAAGCTCGAGTGTGTGTCCATCTCTTCGGCCTCAAGTGATATGGGCCCCCGGATAGTTTGAAAAAGAAACAAGAGTCCTTAAATAGAAACCTCAGAAGAATAGATACCTCCTTCCCATCCCCTATCTATGGAGACACTGCTTACGTGTTCGAGAAATGGGATAACATGATTTGATATCAATTATACTAGAAGTTCACGAAACCCGAATTTCCAGAAGACCTCCCAGACGGAAGGTGTATATTCAAGTCAACAGGTCCAAACTCCACTACGCAGGGGTCCATCCACCCATATTTCCATGTGTAGAGATGATCGAATGGATCTTGCAAAGGGTTAACTCCATAATCTGGGTCATTTGAGATCATTTAGGGAAATCATTTTCAAATCTGAAGGGGAAGAATGCGGAAGTCTACTATGCACTCCCCACCTAAGAATAGACTTTCAACGCTAAATGTGCTACCACTCATGTAGTAACCATACCCGAGAGTTTAAGGGGATGGTGGGAGGACCAACAAAAGTTCAAGTTCAAGAAGGATCCGGAATATAAAACAGGGGGCCTCAAGAGAGTCTACAAGTTGGTGGCAGCGATGCTATGCAGGATGTATGGCCGAAAAAATTCCACCATTTTCAATGGTACTCGGGTTTCTCTCATGTACATTGTTACTACATATGGCACCCGCTTCAACTGGGCCAACCTAATAGTAGCATCCCTCAGGTCAAACATATCATCCGGAAAAGAACCTGAGGAAGGGTGTCCATCTAAATTTTATACAGCCTCCTACCTATTGGATGTAGTATGCGCAAGATGTAAATTTACCAGATGGCCTCATAACTGGGATGAAAAGCATGGCGGGCTGATCCATAAAGAGTTAGAGGTGTTCTGGGCCTCCAAGTAAAAACAAGATATAGAGTCAATCTCGGACAACTTCATTCCCGCACTCTACGGAAAGATTTTTGGCCAGGATGCCCCATGCATGTCCAGGCGAGCCATGGAGACAGTAACCCAAGTGATCAACTGGTTTCCCGTTACAGATAGTACTTTCATTAGGGTCTTCTGGACATACAAGGCACCCCACATGCTCCCTTAGTTTGTCACTGATAAATTTCTCTTGCAAGAAGTGTGCTACGAGATGACGAGCAGGATTTCCAAGGTTCTCACCAAGGGCAAGAAAAAATTGTGGCCTACTCTCCTCCTTACTATCAGTGCCTACATGGTCAAAGATTTTAGATATGTAGAAGCTGAGGCTGAGGAAACCAAGGGTTTTAATTTGCCACCTGTATCGCACGGGTGATATGATCCTAAAAGAATCGACCCCTCGTATTGCAAATGAGCCAAATTCAAATGGAGTTACTAGCACACAAAATTTCCTCCCAAAGATCGAATCAAGAACTAGTACAAAAAGGACAGTGAGGATACACCAAAAGAATGAAATAATCAAGGGGAATAGGATGATTGAAATACAGAAGAAAGAACCAACTTGTCGGGCAGAGCTTCATCTTCCAAATCCAATAAAACAAGGAATGATATGGTCCTTAGTATCTCTAAACAACAACAAGAATGAAGAAACAAAGAGGCTAAGGCACAACAATAAGCTGAGGAGAAGGAAAAAGAAGAGGAACTTGAAAGGACTCAAGATGCCCTAGCACAACAGAAAGAGGAGGATAAGCGAAAGAAAGAACTAAGGGAAGAGCAAAAGAAGTATATGGCAGAAGAAGCCCACAGGAAAAGGGAGGAAGAGGAAATAAAGAGGAAAGAAGAGGAAGAGTAAAAAGAGGCTGAGCGCAAGCTAAAGGAAGAGCGAGACAAGGAAGAGGCTGAGCACAAGCTAAAGGAAGAGCAGGACAAGGAAGAAGCTAAGCGCCAGCTAAAGGAAGAATAGGAAAAGGAAAAGACTGAGCACCAGGTAAAAGAAGAGCAGGACAGGGCAGAGGCCAAAGAGAGAATGAAGAAAGAAGAATGTCAGAAGTCATAGGAATATTGCTCCAAGGAAGTAGGGGGAAGAAAAACTCCACTCCCAGAGATAGGTGAATAGACAGAGCTACCACACATTGATGTACCTCAGACAACCCCTATCACAAGTCTGCATTATCCTCTCTTAGAAATTGGCACCTATGAAGAACATGAAGATGAGGTCTTGGATCTGACAAGGTTAACCTATGACCAGTTCACGCACAGATTCGGCAAGAGAAGAGAATATTTCTAGCGCAGAACCCTGTCGCACCTCTCACAGCCACAACATAAAAGGACATTGTCTTGAATACCAGGATCAATCCAATTATGAGTGCATCAGGTGGTACCACCTTTGTAGTGGCCACAGAAGAAAACGTTAGTAAAATGAGAAGAGAGATTCTCTCTTGACAAAATAGGCTACAAATTTTTCAGTAGAAAGAAGCTCACGTTGAACAGAATAAGGGGGGGCTGGAGGAAGAGATTTAGAGGCTAAATTTCACAACTTCCCAAGCCAACAAATGGCCAGTCACAATTCAAAGGGAGTTAGGCACTCTGGAAGCCACCATGAAACAAGTGTACAAAGATATGTTCACAATAAAATAGGCAATCGCTCCTTACTAAAAGCACAATCAGAAACCAAAAGGAGGACGGAATAGCTAAAGGAGGCCTCCACTACTTTGGATAACATGCTGGAATGGTCAAGCATATACCCACAGGCTCTTGACACTCTGCCTAGGAAGAACTCGGTCTGCGCCCAGAATGACAAGGTTCAGATTCGAATGAAGTTACAGTTTAAAGACAAGCTGGTCAAGGATCTAGAGAAAGTAATGTTTTCATATGAACATCTAATCAGTAGAATCAATTCAATGGTTGAAACTCACCACATTCCTTCTCTGGGCACATTGGACACTAAGAAAACCAGAGAAGAGGTTGCTCAGGACATTCAAACTTTCCTGCAACCCATGAAACAAGAAGTTGCCTCTCAGGATCTTCCGCACTCACAGGAAAATCTCATTTAGTTCATCGTCACTCCGGTCCGAAGCTACACTAAGCTGGCTTCACTATCTAATCAGATCACAGTGAAAAGGTGCACCCTGATCCCGGATGATCTTGAGTGCTTCCATATATTGAAAGAAGAGACTCCCCAGGTAACTCCAGTTGCTGCAAATTATCGAGCATGCAAAAAGTATCTCAAAGACCAACAACAAGTAGATGTATTGGACCTTTCAATCACACAGTTGCTCTAAGAATGAATGCGAACAAATGTTTTGATTCCACTATTGGATCTAATGAGGACTTGTGTGTCAACATTACGAATATTTTGTCTCATGTTTCAGATATCTTTTATGATCAACTGATCTCCATTTTTTTCTTATATCATTTATACATTTCAGCTCACTTAATGTGTTAATGGTATGGGGTTATTGAGTTATTTAATTGAGAAATTGTTAGCAGCTTTGTTATTAACATTATCTTACATTCGTAAACACTTCAGGAATTGATTTTTTTTTTGACCATCGAGAACTATTTCTTTTGTGACTTGAACAACCTTTTACAAGCATGACCCTAATGATGTGTTGTTAACAACATTTCCTTTGGCTACATGTTTTAACTCGCTTTGCTATTTGTAGTGTTTTATGTTCATTGAGACTCATCAACCATTTTTCTTGTATTTTTTGAATAATTATGTGTTCATAGGTCTGAAAGGCTCATTTGTGTCTGAGAAAAGGAATATTCAGCGGTAGCCAGACCCACACCCCAGACGAGATCCCTATCACAAACGGTTTAGAGTCTAATTGGGATTTTATACCAGGGATATTCCTTACTGTTGGCCGGACATTTATTCCCATCAACATAATGTTATTGTTAGTATTATAAAATAAATAGAATCGTTATTAAATTATAATATTATATTAGATCATTGTTATTTATGTTAATATTAAAGTTAATGTTATTATTAATGTTGACAATAGCTAATGAGGTTTCAAGAGGTTGATCAATGTATAACAATCATATTAGTAAATTCCCTTCACCATGGTTGAATTTGGTTCACTATTATGGTGAACCATACTTGACAATGATTGATATGGGTTGGTCATGATTAACAATTTTGACCATGTTGGTCCATTCAACCATATTGAGCATGGTTATCTTTGTTGTTCATGAATGACCATTATAGTTTAATATTATTTACATGGATATCACTATTAATGATATGTATATTTATAATAATATTATTATTGCGTTTAATGATATGTATATAGATAATAGTAACAATAATATTATTGTTAATTATATGAATAATAATAATAATAATAATAATATATATGTGTTATATGTCTTTACCTTCCAAGCTGAATTATTTGTGAAAACATATGGAGTAGCGATGGTATCCCCACTTTCCCCTATAGTAGCCAATCTGTTTATGAAAATTTTGAAAAGAAAGATCTTGATTCCACCCTGCTGAAACCTAAATATTGGATTAGGTGTGTTGAGGACATTAGTGTTAATTGGCCACATGGAGACAAGAGTTGAGTAACTTTCTGGACCACCTTAATAGTATATCTAGAGACATCAAGTTCACAATGGAGGTTGAAGAAAACAAAATCATCTCCTTCTTAGACATTCTATTCCTAAGGAATGAACATGGATCTCTTGGACACAAGGTGTTAAAAAAGAAATCACATACTACTAATTATCTTCATGTTGATTCACACTATCGCCCGTCGTAAAAGTTAGATGTTCACAAAACTCTCTTCGCTAGAGCTTTTAGAATATCAGACTCCAGTAATGGATAAATTGAATATTTAAGAAAGGTATTTCAAAAAATTGGTTATAAAAGGTACATCTTGAGGACTATCAGAAGAGAGAGATCCAGAAATGTAGGTAGACCCCCTACAACAAGCTCCCAATATTCTAGAATGAAGGCCTATCTCCGATACATTTAAGGAGTCACAGATAAGCTAGCAAGTGTTCTTAGGAAGAAAGATATTGAGACTTATTTTAAGACATTTTCAACCATAATTCAAAATATGAGATGAGTTAAAGCTAACCCATATTACCTCTAACAAATATTTTTCTACAAAGTCATATGTTCATGTGGAGATTGTTATACTGGGGAGACAGGAAGGTCCTTCAAAGTAAGACTTAAAGAGCATGGCACTAACATAAAAAATGGTTGAAATCAATATTCAGCACTTGCGGAGCACACATCAAAATCATGTCTCCATGTTTTCCTTGAAGATAATCAAATAATCAGAAAAGATAAGCATCATATAAAAGGAAGATTCGTGAAGCCCTTGAAATAATAAAGCATCCCCACAATCTTAATAAGGACGAGGTTTGGAAATAAGTAGGAGTTAGATACCTTTACTTGCACAAAAACCTACAATCACAACTAATACGTACTAGTGTCCCTCATTCCATTTCCCTTTCACTATTAATCCTCTTCCCCTTGTCCTCTACCTAGCATTCTTCCCTATTTTCACTTCTTAACCTCTCCTTATCCCTTTTATTTTGCTTAATCTCTAACCTAATAATGAAATTCTAATACTTTACTCTATTAATTTTAATCATTATAAAAAACTAACAAAATTAGTTTTATTATTATTATTAATTAGATTTATTGTTAAAAAGAATAACTATTACTATTAATAATAATTAATAATAATACAGATACTAAATTAATAATGTTCTTATTATTAATTCTTAATATGTAACTATAATAATAACAATTATCATCATAATTAACCTCATTTCTAACATATTCACTTTTTATTAATTTTCTCTTAAAATTAAATTGGTTAGTAATAATTATTATTATCATTATTTTATTACTTATAATTATTATCTAATTATAAGGTTAATAAATCTACTTTGTTATTATTATTAATTAAAGATTATGATTAATTAATAAAGGAATGCTTATTACTTATAAATTTAATAATGATAATAAATATTTATCATTATTAACAATTATTCTTAATAATAAACTATCACAATATCATTTACTAATTATTTTCCTTTAAATAATTTAGCTTCATCAAAATTATTGTTAAGTTGTTTCTTGGTGGGCTTTTTCTTTGTTCTCATCTTTCTTTTTCATATTTATTGCCCTTCATTTATAAACTCTGAACTCCAAATATCCACACAAAAAATCAATAATATAATTTATATTTCAATTCCCAAAAGAATCTAAATAATAATATTATTAACACATTAGTTTTTAATAATAATAATAATAATAATAGCTAATAATAATAGTATTAAATATATGTATATTAACACTAATATGGAATTATAATTAATATAATATTGTTAATGTAATAAAATAACAATGCAAAATTTTTATTATTAATAATAATAATATTATTAATGTTATTAATATTTATATTATTATTTGTTTATAGAAAATATTATTAATGTTATTATATAATTGCTTTTAATGTTATACCATATGAATGCACTATATTTAATTTAAAAGTATTCTTATTAATAATAGATAATAATAGTGTTAATATATAATTTTTTCCATGTTTATCATTGTTATTAATATTAATAACATATGGTATCAAAATTATTATATTATTATTAATATGGATAATCATATTATGAAACATTATTTTAATATAAAACTAAAGAAATTATAAACTAGCATGGTCTCAAAAGTTACTAACAAAAATATCAATATTATTATAAACCTAATAAAACCTACTATTATTTTTATATTACTACTTTAATTAAAAATTAAAAATTATTAATAATTAAAAACCTAAAACAATTAACTTAATAACAAACCTAAATTTATATTAATAATAATAACAATATATATTCTATTATATTAAATCCTAAAAATAGAAAACCCTATTTTTTTATAAAACCTACCAGTCTACATATTAAAACCTTAAATGGTGGAATTAAAACACTGTCATGTAATAAATCATTATCATTTACCATAATTTATATTATTATAAATTCTTGTGCTATATTAAAAACGCCATTGTCATATCATTATATATATTTAATATATAATGATTATTGATGATGATAATGGTGGTGGTTATGATGATGATGGTTAACATTCACTAAAACCAATCTTTAGTTTATTGAACTTAAAGAAAAAAATTATTTTGTTTGATTTAAGATTTTATTCCTATACTCAAAAAACTTGGAAAAAAGCCTCACCATTCTATTTGTAATATTTTTAAAACATTAAAACTTGTTATTTTATATTTACAACCGTTAAAATTAAGCGTTAACCATTTTACAATATAAATGTCTTATTATATGACATTAAAAAGAGGTCATATTATATTTATATTGAAATTAAAACCTCAAACAACTATCGTGGCAGATGCTAAGTTCAACGACGGGCTTGGTACTAATTGTAACACACACATTTTAATGGTAATGACACTATTTAGATTGTAACGCATGCACTTAAAAGGCGTTTCAATTGTATTTCTCATTTTTAATTTGATGATTCAATAATCCACATACGTGGTGATAATTTTTTTGCAATGTGCATACGTGGTGATAAAGAAATGGTGTAATAAATTTTTAATTATAATTTGGTAAAAAATATTTTAATTAGGATTTAAACATTTATGTAAATAGGTAAGCAAATAATCATTTTGAATTTTATTTATTGATAAAGTGACGAGAACAAAAATATATTGGTATTTTTCAATTTAAATTATTTAATAAAAATAATTTAACTAACAAAATTATTAAAGTGCTCAATTTTAATTAAAAATATTTATAGGTGTAAATATAATATTACATTAAATTATTTGAATGTTACCTTAAAATTTTATATTATTAATAATAAAAAAAAATTAATAATATAAATGATAATGACAGAAACTTAAAAACCATAAATATTAATAATATTTTATTTAAATATATATTAAAATATAAAATATACTAAATTAATATATTAAACATATATTGAAATTAATAATAATTTAATATTTTGTTAATAATATTAATTTTATGGTTTATTATTATTATCAAACTAATTAAAATAAAATATATATTAAAATTTAAAAATGAAATATATTAATATATATTAAAATTAATAATAGTAGTTTTATAGTACACTCCCATACTAATAAATGCAATAAATGTAGTTGAGATAAGTAGATTGACATTGTTTTCAGAAATTTATTGATATATTAAAAGTCAGAAGGATGATCATTGATAACGTTAAAAGAAAAACACGTTGAACACTTATTTTGTATCACATAAGTTTTATTTATTTCATAGCAATGAAAAAAAAAAATATAATCTATGGATGGAAATGGAGGCATCGTTTATAGTTATATTAAAAGCGTTTTCTAATCAATTATCAAGGATTCATTGTTTCATTTTGTTCTTTTTTTTTTACAACAAGATGAAGAAATACTTTTGTGATCTAGTAAGTGAAATATTTTAGTGAGTTAATCATTCAAGGAGGTATATATTTGAATGATCTAGCAAGCGAATGATATAGCTAATTGTTGGAATTAATAGGATAAATTAAACATGCATACAAATAGATATGAAGAATTAGAAGCAAGCACGTCGAGAGAGAAACAAACATTATAGGGGGAAATTCATTAAGTTATAACATCCTTTATGTTACGTTTAGTGTACAAACGACCTCTTATATAACTATAGGAGATCGTGATAGTTATATAAAAATCAATTATTCAATTTTAACTAACCAAAAATAATACTTCATTTCTAACTAACTCATTTATCATATCACAACTAAGAGTTGCTCCAACATACTACCTCTTAATCAATACTTATGATTTCAATAGACATCCATTACCATTTCCTTCCATGTTCACTCCTATAATGCATGCTAGAAGAAGTCGAAAATCCAAAGTAAAAGATAAGGTTTCATTCACATCTCATGACCACTCATTTATATGATCATTTACATCTCATGACCATGCATATACATGGTTTCTTTAACTTTTTAACTAATGTCTTCCTTCATTTGAAGTCAATATTTCATGGACATTAATCATGCAAAACCTTAAAAATACTTAATTCACATCCACTTGCCTTTGAATTTTGCTATCACTTTTAACTCCATTATCCTTGGAATTTTATTATCACTTTTAACGGCAAGCTTAATTAATTTCACATTAATTCGTAAGGATAAAAGAAAACAATAGCCATTCATTTAACACTCTTTTTTTTAACTTTACCATTTTCATTCCTTTAATTTAATTTATGTTAATAAAATAACATTTTACTTCTTTTATTCTTAATATATAAGAAATATTTTATTTACTAAAATAATTTTTTAAATATGTTGATGTTCGACATTAAAAATAATATAAACTAGCTACTGTACCAAATGTTGCAATGCAAAAGCTAAAAATTAGTAAAATAAATTTCATTCAAATCTATAAGATAAAGATAAATCAGTTATATTATGTCAAAATGAAAGATTCTATAAGCTTTCCAACATAGATTGCCTCTTAATATTTAAATATGGTTGGATTTTAATCATAATCATAATTCTATATAAATATTTTGTTCATTATTATAGAATAATATGAGATATTTCATATTTTTTAAAGTGAAAATAATTTACTATATGTAGTGATTGTTGTAATTTTTTCTGAATTTCATTATAAATGCCAATCAACCAAGAGATAGTTACACTCAATATGGAATTGAAGAATCCAATCATACAATTTTACAGTTATACCCTTTTTACATATAAAGAATTACACCCAAGATGGAAATGGGATATTGTTTGACATTTTTTAAAGCAAAAAGTCATTAAAATTATTATATGTATAGTAATTTTTGCACGCCAATCAATCAATGGATAGTTACACCCAATATGGAAATGCAGATTTCATCATATGGTTTTCATTTTTTAACCCTTGTACCTCTAAGTAATATTGGCCTTAACTTTGCAACCATTTTCCTAAACAATTTGAACATCTACCTACAGAGTAGAAAACTCGATTAACAATTAAACCTCCCGACTAATCATTTTTACCATGAGATTTTAATAATATCTAATCTAAATGTGATAATTTTTTATTACTATTTTTATTGATTTTGAGAAACAACGAGTATTGTGTTACAATTTAGTTAGAAGAAATAGAATGATAAATTCCAACCATTCAAGTAGGAAAATACTTCAATCACAAGTATTGCGAGTGAACATATATATGGATGTTGAACCAAAATACCAATATGGATGTTGAATGAAAATACCAAATCCAGGTCTTCTGTTCAATAATTTCTAAGGATAGAGATATTTGCTATATCTAGAGTGCATTCTTTGGAAACTACACTAAATAACCAAAAAGAGAGAACTTGCTCTTGTGTACCAAATCTGTATACATTACTCTCCCATTTTCGCCCACATTTCTATCACTTTTCATCATTAATTGTTCTAAAACACATGAGGTAAACCCCTTCCCACTATATTACATGGAATATTTCATTAATTACATAATAATCATGGAGGTTTTACCTTTGTAAAAATTAACTCCAGTATTTTTACAGATTTGGTAAAAGAAAAGTGATTATATTTGTGAGCCACGGAGCAACTCCTAATTTCCAGCATTATCTTTACCTACTGCTACAATGCAATAGACTCAGTCTTACCCCAGCGTTATTTTAGGCTTTTCATCGTTTCCTTTTGGCAACTAGGTTGCTGTTGTAACATATGTATAATTGTAGATATTTAGTTGTTAGAGGAAATCTACAATTTCCTGAACATTTGTATAAAGAGGGCGTTCAGGCTGTGAATCAAGTTTAAGAAAGAATACACAGATTTTGTAACAAAATTGTTTTCTAATTAATTGAATCCATGGTATTTTTCTGTCCTGCCAGTAAGATGTGAGTTTTCCATGGCCCTGATAGAGAGTTGGGCCCACTCTTCTGATCAGGTGTTGCATTATCTTTCCTTTGTTGATTTCATATTTCATTTTGGTTTTGTAACTGTTCTTCCAGTGTAATTCTACAATTTCTATGACTACCTTTTTAATTCTACAATCATTCTTAAATTGCTGTTACAGTAGTTTGTTGTTTTCCATTAATTAAAGCCTGTGATTCAATAGTAGATTATGCCATTGCTCTCGCATATATTGTGCGTGTTAGCCTTAAAATAGCTAATGCACCCAGGTTGATAATTTATGTCAAAAAAGGGTTTAAATATTGTTCACATCCGGACACCAACATTTTGGCATCGTTGCCAAGGAAGGTTAACAAGGTGCAATAACATGATGTGCAATTGATCTAAAGGTCAATCTCTCATCTTGGGGAGGGAATTTATTTCCTTTCTCCAAGTTCTGAGCATAGTGTGTTGTTTTTCTTTGTTTTGTTTTTTTTTAGAACTGATCTCTCGTCTTGAGGAGGGAACCCACTACCCTGCTCTAAATCCTGAGCATAGCATTTAGTTTTTCTTCTTTTTGATTATTTTTCTGAAAGGGCCAACTTCTCGTCCTAGGAAGGGTACTTGATCACCCTTCTTCAGGACCTCAATTTTGATTTTATTTTAGTCTATTTGATTTTCTGTTTGAACCTACTCTCTCGTCCCAGGGAGGAAGCTATCTGTCCTACTCTGGGTCGCTATCACTTTTGTTATTTTAATCAATCCTTCCAACCAATTGTATGAACAAATATTTGAATAATAGGGGCAGAGGAAGACCCCCAAAGAAAGGAAGGGATCTGGGAAGGAAGACATATATCGAGGAGATCATCACAAAGGCTGAATCTAAATCATCTTCTCGTGCTGCTGTTAAGGTAAGGGTGCAAACAAAGTCCAAAGGGCAGTCGATCGAGCAGACAATTCCATCCATGTTACAACAGGAAACCCCTTAGAAAATGGAAGTAAGAATAAATAAAGTATCGGTGGAAGAGATATCCCTGCTGCTGGAAGAGGGGGAAGAAATAGCAAGAAGAGGGTCAAAAGAACTGAGAAATTCTAATTGGGAAGAAGAACCTTCAAAAGGGTTTTCGTCACCACAAGACCAAGGGAGTGTTGTGAAGCCCCGTGAGGTTGAATTAAGCAATTCCGGTTTGGAAAGAAAATTCCTGAAGGATTTTGCATCGCCATGAGAGCAGTGGAGTGATGTGAAGCCTCCTACAGTCGAATCACCCCAAGTACTAGTCGAAATCCTGGGTGAGTATTGAGGATATTTATGGCACCTATAAGTTCTTCTATTGATTTTCTAATTGAAAACATTGTAGCAGATGTAACAATGAAGCCCATTCCTTTAATGTCTCTACCTAATTTCCATAGCCTTTCTTCTGAAGACCCCGATACATTCCTCTTTGAATTTGACATTGTCTGTCGAGGGTATGATTATATTTCCAATGCTCAAAAGCTAAAAATATTTCCTACTAATTTAAAGGGGATATCCCTACAATGGTTCATGGGTTTAGGAGGGAAGACTATTTCTTCATGGGATGTGATGAAAGAAGTCTTTTTGGAAAAATACCAGGACTATTGTAAATATCGTGATATCAAGGGGGATATTTTTAAGTTTGAGTAGAAGGAGGATGAGAACATGGAATATTGTGTGGAACAATTGAAATATATACTATAGAGATCAGGCCATAGTGACCTGGATGAAGATATCCTAGAAACATCCTTCTCTGGGCACTGAGGGAATATTCCCTGCAACTTTTGAACATAGTAGGAAAGGGGGATGTTTCAAAAGAAGAATTTGACAACATTTGTGACTTGTGCATTCAGTGTTCATGAGGGGTGCAAGAAGTGGATAAGGAATTCAGTCATTAAAGACTTCTCGTGGAGGGGTTACAAAGGCAGAAATCAGAAACCTACTGGATAACCTAAGGACTAATATCCTAAGCACATTATCCACCCAGATGGACACTCTACAAGAAAAATAGAAATAGATAGAGTTAGAGAGTACTATAGCTATATTCTACCCACAGTACAGAAAGAAACATCCATCGAAAGAATACCCATTAAACACAGTGGAAGCCTACAAAATCTGTGAACAGACTCATGCAACCAAAATTTTCCCTTCCTTTCTAGGACTGAAGGTAGTTTTTCAAAAGGAAAGTGAAGAAAATGTAGTATATCAATTGTACTTCATGGAGCCGAGAAAGCTATGGCAACCTCGACCACTAGCTATGAATCTAGGTATGTCTCAGGACCCATCTCAGTATTTTAATAATTTTAATATGGGTCCCTAGTCTGTACCTTTTTCACATATGTGGTCTCAGTATCAATACCCCCCCTGGAAAAAATGGGCTCCTCGGGCCAGTTCAAACGCTTCATGGAATCAGAATTGGCATGAAGCCTCTCCTACTGTGCAATTTACCCAATATATGCCACAACAACAACTTCAATTTCCCCCTAATGTACCTCCTAGAAACCTAGCCCTTCATCCCCAACTTCCTATCCAACCCAATCCAAACCCTAATAAAAAAGGGGTCCAACAAACAGACACTCTTAACCTTCCATCTTATAGAATTTCTACCGTGGGACTTAATGAAATAAACTTACGATCTGGGTGGATAGTAAATTCTCCCACTTCACCTATTATCATAGAATAGTTTGACAGTGAATTTATATAACTAGAACATAAGATAGTTGGGGATAAACCAGAACAAAACATGAAGAACCACACACCTCCCCAACCTATTCTTAATCAGGGTCATCCAACCCCTCCACCATATCCTGAAAGACTAACCTTGACTAAACAAAATTCTCAATATGAGTTTGACTTCCTGGGGGAATTGCAAAATCTTTTTGTCAAAATACCACTGCTGTAGGCTATGAGGGATGTACCCATATATGAAAAAACTCTCAAATGTTACTGCTCTAAGAAACTTGGGAAGAAACCAAGGGATCCATTAACCATTCATGTAATCAGTATATTGTTCGACATCATGCTAAGAAAGACTATGCCTGTGAAATATGGGGATCCAGGAAACCCAATTCTAATAGTGAAAATCAACGGGGCTTAAATCCAAAATGTGCTGCTAGATTTGGGCGCTGCCATCAATATTATTACCTTCGAAAAAATGAATGCGTGAGGTCCTGAGAAAATTAAGCCAACCCCTACTATCTTGGAATTGGCAGATAGATCTACAATTAAACTGGTAGGGAAATTCAAATATGTGACTATTTCAGTGGATTCATGGCCTTATCCTGTGAACCTCCTTGTATTACAGACTCGATCCTCAGTTGGTGGTCATTTATTGATCTTGGGGAGACCTTGGCTCGCAATTGTAGATGCCTACATAGGGTGTCAATCTAGGCATATGATTATATCAAATGGGATGGTTACAGAGAACCTTACTCTATACCCTCCTGTGGAACCTAGCCCATCTGAAAAACTATTAGCCAGATAGAAACCTGTACCAGTAGAAGAGCCTGAACCTAAAATTGAAAAAGTTAGACCAATCCTTACCATTGGGCAGGCCCTACAATTTAAAATAGAAACCGAGGATGATACCATTAACACTTTTATTAATGATCTGGTTCTATTTGCAATTCAACTCGTCAAATTTTAGAATCTGCTATGAGCTGTGAGACACAGGAAAATATTAAACCAAAATATGAAATTGAAGACATTCCGGTAACTACATCCCATGATAGTAGAACAATTGAAATTTAACCATGGAAAACACACTGTATCAACCCCAATCTCTCTGAATCCCAGAAAAAACAATTTTTAAAATTCCATCAAGACCATCAGGAAGAATTTGCCTAGGATTATACTGACATGAAGGGGATCCCTGCTAATTTATGTACTCATCATATTTATATTAAGGAAGACTGTCGCTATGTGATACAACCCCAACGAAGAATGAATCTCGCTCTGAAGAACATTGTCAAAGAAGAGTTAAAAAAATTATGGGATGTAGGTTTCATTTACCCCATCTGGGATAGCCAATGAGTATCTTCGCTAGTTATTATTCCCAAAAATAATGGTGGATGGTGGATCTATGTAGATTACAGGGAGCTAAGCAAGGAAACTTAAAAATACCATTTCCCTTTGCCATTCATTGACCAAGTCCTGGACACCTTGGCTGGGAAGAAGTTATTTTCCTTCCTAGAAGAATTCAACAAGTATAACCAGATCCATATAGCCCTGGAAGACCAGGATAAAACAACTTTCACATGCCCATGGGGAACCTTTGCATACAGGGTCCTCCCATTTAGCCTATGTAATGCTCCTGCAACCTTCCAGAGGGTAATTCTGGGAATTTTTTTCTGATTTGGCCGATGATAGCATTGAAATATATATGGATGATTTTACTCCATATGGAAACTCATTTGAAGAAGGGTTGGAAAATATAGAAAAGGTGTTTAAAATATGTAAAAAAACCCATGTATCCCTGAGTACAATCAAATTCCATATGATGAGGGAAGAAGGAATAGTATTGGGACATTTCCTCTCAGCTACTAGAATTCAAGTTGATCCAGCCAAAGTAGAGGTAATATTTAACTTTCTCATACCCAAGACACCCACACAAGTATGTAGCTTTATTGTTTGTGCTGTCTATTACAAGCGCTTTATAGAAAATTTTGGTAAAATAGCACATCCACTTTTTCAATTGCCAACAAAAGATGTAGAATTCTTGTCGACTGAAGACTGTGAAACATCTTTCATGAAAATTAAGGGACTGATTTTTAAGGCTCCAATCCTTCAAGGACCTGATATGGAATTACCATTTCACATACATGTTGATGCTTCCCAGACAGCAGTAGGAGCAGTCTTAGGACAGTAGGTAGATAAAATACCTTATGTAGTTTACTATGTCAGCAAGAATTTAATTCCTTCTGAATTAAATTACATAGTGACAGAAAAAGAATTCTTGGCTATCATATATGTTATAAACAAGTTCCAGCACTACATCACCGAGTATCCTACTTTTTTACATACTGACCATCCAACAATAAGGTATTTGATGAATAAACCTATCACTCCTGGCATTATTACAAGATGGTTTCTATTGCTTCAGGAATTTGATATTACAATAGTATACAAACGAGGAAAAGATAATGTAGTTACTGATTTTCTGTCTAGAATGGATAACAATGATGAATGCACACCTATAGAAGATATTTTTCCCAATGAGCATATTTTTGAAATTTCTAATAAACCTTCACGGTATGCAGATATTGCTAATTATCTTGCTACAGGGAAGGTGCCTCATCATTTTTCATACAGGGAACAACAAAAAAGTATTCATCATAGTGCCTGATATTCATGGATGGCAGGGTACCTCTTTCATACAGGAGCCGATAAGAAGATTCGGTGTTGTGTATCTGAGGATGATATTTATGAATTATTGAAGGCCGCCCAGGATGGCCCTTGTGGAGGGAATTTTGAAACAAAAGAACATGCCATAAGGTGCTACAAATGGGATATTACTGGCCTTATATCTTTCGGGATGCTCAAAATTAATTTCGGAGTTGTGATAGTTACCAGCGCATGGGGCAGCTTAGTCAAGCTAATGAAATGCCTTTGCAGGCACAAGTAGTCCTCAAAACTTTTGAGAAATGGGCTATCGACTTCGTTGGACCCTTTAACCAACCTTCCCATTAAAAGGCTGACATTTTGGTCTGCACTAATTATGTGACTAAGTTGGTACAAGCCAAAGATGTTGCGAAAGAAACAGAGCAGGTGGTTTCAGATTTACTATTTGAAGAAATTTTTTCTCATTACGATACTCCAAGGGAGATTGTTTTATATGGAGGAGAACAATTTACATCACAATGATAGCAAAGCTGATGCAGAAATATGGGGTCAAGCACAGGGTGATATCTCCATACCACCCCCAGGCAAGTGGACAAGTGGAAAGCACAAACAAGACATTGGAAAATATCTTGGAAAAAACTGTGGCATACCAACATCGAGATTGGGCATAGAAGCTGCCTGAAGCTCTCTGGGCATACAGAACAACATGGAAGAACACAACTGGGTTTTCACCATTCAAGTTGGTTTATGGGAAATCCCCATTATTTCCAATATAATTTGAAATCAGTATGCTCAGAACATCTATTGAAGTTGGTTTCGACCTGTAAGATGTCCAGGAACACCGACTAGCCTAGTTTAATGAACTGGATGAAATCCGTTCAATGGTTATCCTGAGGACTACTGCGATTCAGAAGTAGAGGATGAAATGGCATGATAAGTTTACAAAAAACAAGGTGTTGCATAGGGGAGACTAGGCATTACTTTATGAATCTCGTTTTAAGAATTTTAAAGGAAAGCTTTATAATCGCTGGATGGGACCTTACGAGGTGGACGTTGTATTTGATAATTGGATAGTCAAGCTAGTCACAATTGATGATACACGTGCTTCATTAATAGCAAATGGACATTGCTTGATATTATACCAACGCCGAGACTCTAAGGACGCTTTCATTAAACATCCCTCTGAGAAATCTGGCTTGAAGGCTCTCAGCGTAGAGAATCCTTCCTCTGCATCCTCACTCTCTATTTATATATTTAATAATTATTGTTACTATTTATTTTGGTGCCTTTTTGCAAGAGTTACTACTAAGGATTAATGTTTTAAAAATCTCAATTTTATTTTCTAAGTATCAATGATGTTACTCCTTGGATGCAGTTACTCATAATGTTGTTACTTGGTTGTTGCTACCCATGATGTTGTTACTCAGTTGCTGCTACTCATGATGTTGTTACTCGATTGCTACTACTCATGATGTTGTTACTCAGTTGCTGCTACTCATGTTGTTGTTACTCCTTGATTGCTGCTACTCGATGATGTTACTCCTTCGTTGTTGTTATTCACGATGTTGTTACTCTGGATGCTCCTACTCATCATGATGTTACTCTGAATTTTGTTACTCGCACTGCTGTTACTCCAGATGTTGTTACTCTAGATGCTACTACCCATTATGCTATTACTCTGGATGATGCTACTCGCACTGCTGTTACTTCAAATGTTCTTACTCGAGATGCTATTACTCCGGATGTTGCTACTCGCCATGATGTTACTCTAGATGCTGCTACTCGCACTTATGTTGCTTCATATGTTGTTACTCCAATTTTTTTTACTCCGGATGTTGCTACTAGCACTGCTATTACTCCAGATGTTGTTACCCCGGATGTTGCTACTAGCACTACTGTTACTCCAAATGTTGTTACTCCGGATGTTGCAACTTGCACTTTTGTTACTCTAGATGCTTCCACTCACGCTGCTGTTACTCCATATGTTGTTACTCTGGATGTTGCTACTTGCATTGTTGTTACTCCATCCGCATCATTATTGCGTCATCATTCTACCAACCGTCACTTCCTTCAGGTAGGCTGCCAGGTACATCTCCACTTGAATTTTATGGATATAATTAAATATTCCATGCCAAGACATCAATGTCGTCGATGACAACTTTTAAGTTGGGGGGAGTGACGTCATAACTAAACGACGGTGTAATGATGATTTCAAAAGCCATTATTACAAATTTGTGTGATGTTACACCCCACGGTCCTTCCATATAATCATTAAATATGCATTTGGATCCAAAATATGCATGCGATATAGATCGATCAGTCCTTCCAACCTCATACAAAATAATGACTATTCCATTCATCGCACTTATCATATATTTTGATGATTTTTCCCGTTTCCTGATAATTACTATCTATATTTACCATTATTACCCCTCATTTTTCACCATGCCGTTTTTCCAAATTTGGTATCCACCACTCTGTCCAATGGTCTGTTGTTCCAGAGTTTTGCTACAATCTCCACAAGATGGGCATACTGGCTGTGCGGAATGAACCTGAAAATACATTCTTAGTCTGCAATAACCCAGATGTATGTCAAGTTTTCGTCAATGCAGGATGGGATACCTACTTTGATAGATTGAAAGGGTTTTACAGAGGGATCGCAATGGATTTTGCACTTAATTTGGCCGAGAATCACCTGCGGGTCAAAGGATTAGAAATTATTGTCACAAAAGAAGTAATTACTGAAGTTATTGGGCTGAAACAACAAGGGAAACAGTGGTTTGCTCAGAGAATTCCTCTCCGAGAGTTTCCCGAAATATTTTTGCAGGTCGAGAAAAACGTCGTTCAATTGGGTAGGGGATATGAGCACAATTTAGTACCATATCCATGGAATGAAGTGGCAAGTTTTGTAATGAAATACATAACTTGTGAAGGTCGGGCCACAACTCTGTTCAAATGTCATTTTAAAATCTTAGCTCACCTTTGATTTTCGTAGGCTCAGGTGCATTCCTTAAACATTCCCTTATTTCTATTAAAACAATTACAGCACATGGCACAGTCTGCTCGACGTTCACACCGAATGCCAATTTTCTCTACAATCATGGATTGGTTTGCTTACTGGTCATGCATGCAATAGTTAGATTTCAAGTTTCTTGGGTAGAAATCTGTGAATCATCAGAAGAAGAGATAGCGGCCGTCATTGCTAATAGGGAGGAAGAACCAGTATGTAAAGTTTTTTTAGCAGAAGAATAACATTTATAATAAATGGAAATAGACCAGAAGAACTGGAACAAATGGAGATGGAGGTTCATCAGGAAGAACCAGAAGAAATGGGAATGGAGGAGACAATTAGTGATACATTCGAGGCTATCACACAAGAACCAGCCTCATATGAAGAACTTGGACATGAAGGAATTATGGATATAGTTCATGAATTTGAGACTCTCTTACAGTCATCAACTTTCATTAATAAAGAATAGGAAGGAGGAAAATTAGACAGAGGAATGGCAAGTGATGTTGTTTCACAAGAAACAACATCACCTGCCCAAGAAGATATAAATATCGAATTAAGCGAGGGTGTGACAAAAGAGCCAACCCCAATTATTATAGAATAGGGAGACAGAGAATAATCAATATGAAAAGTCAGTACTGTTCCACAAGAAACAATGTCGACCAGAGAAGAGGAAGAAATTCACGAAGAACAGGAAGACATAGGAGAAATGACCCACACAGTCGATACTGTCACACAAGAACTAGTATCAACCACAGGTGAGGAAGTAATACATGAATGACATGAGGACACAAAGGAAACAAGTTTTAGAATTGACGCTGTTCCAACGGAACCAACGTCGACCCTTACGAAAGTAGCAGTGCATGAAAGTTTGGCCCAAATTTGAAACAAGGACAACGAAGCTATTCCTGATTCTCCTTTTCAGTCTATCATGCCTAGAGGGGCGAGAGGGTTTTTCTCATCCCAAATATTAATGGAGGAAATAGTTGTTCCACCAGTGCTTAATTTCATCGACCCAGAGAAGGACATGGCCAATATTGGCCCAATAATTGCTAAATCTCAGCAGGAGTACCCAGAGGCTCACAAGGGAGAAAAAATTACTGTGGAAACACCAGAATACAGGATGTTCAATAAAATAACTGAACAAGAAATATAATTCCCTGAGGTAAATGCAAAAGAGAACACCCCTGAAGACAGGGAGCCCAACCAGAAAGACCTAATAGAAAAACTAGTTGATGACATCGAAAACATTCCACTGCCTCCTGATCCTGTTACAGGCCTGGGAGGTGAATTTGTTGTTAAAAAAGAATGGATTGAACAATGTGAGAAAAGGAGATTACCTCTTAAGAAAAATTATAAGCTTCAGTTCAATGAAACCATGTGATTGAAGAAGGAAGTTTGGGAGCTAAAGAGGAAAATTTCCCAGTTGAAGAAGAAGGTAAACGTTTATAAGTGGAAGGTAGTAAAACCAAAAATTGGGGTCTCCTATGTAGCTACATAGACTATCGAACAGTTCTTTGAGTGTTAGGAATTCTCCCTGGCTGCTGAAATCAAGAGATGGCAGTCCGTTGCGAATGGACAAAGAAGGAGACAATGTGGGTTGGAGAGCAGGCTGTAGGGATCGTTATAGGGTACATAGACCAGTTGGATAAAGCACAACAGAGGCAAGAAAAACAAAAAACCAAGATAGAAGAGTTAGAGGAACAATTTCAGTTACTGCAATCAGATAAGGAGAAGATGTTTTCCCTGGTGCAGCAAGTAATGGCTTGTAGACCTCCCACACATAGTTATCCCTTATTCCTTCATGAACAATTTCCTTTCTTTTGTCTTGAGAGTATATATAAAGAAATTTTCTCACGATATTGAGTATCCCATCCAGTTTCTCCGTCTCTTGAAAATTCATGATATCATAGGAAAACACTTAATGTGCAAGCTCTACATGCATGGTTACTTCTTAAGGCATGATCAATTCTTCAACCCTGTTCCTTTCGTGGGGGATATTCATTTAAGAGCCTTCACCCCCTACACCATCAATCGGATTAAATGGATAAAGGCCTATGATACGTTTGAAGAAAACCAAGTTGCAAGGCCACTAATGATGAGGAGGGAGGATGGCCAGGTGGTAAATATTTATAACAATAATTTTACCTTTTTATAGATTGAGGGGCATAAAGGACACATGTTGACAACCCAGAAATGGTATGATGACCTCTGTGTGAGACAGATAATAACCTTTCATAAGGAAGCGCTGGACAATTATCAAAGGAGGTGGATGTTGTCATCTTCAACTGTCAGAGGTCAAGAACCTTTTGGAGCACCTAAATTTGCATTGGCACTAGAAAGGGTATCACATTTTGTGGCATGAATTCATACTTGTGGGGTCAATTGGTGGGGCTGAGGTCCTAGTTTCCCCTCATTTGGATTCCAACCGAGCAATATACTCATGCATACAACATTGACCCAGACTGGTGGAAGGATGTTGTTCTAACGGAAGGTTATAAAACCCCCGGGACATAGATAGCCGAAGAATATGATCTCACACAAATTCATGATAGCCACATTTAGTCCAACCTAGATCTTATGAGACGATGAGTTGCATGAGGACATGCAAATAGACGAGTTAGGGGAGATGTTTGGTACCAAATATGTATACTTTTCTCTCCCATTTTCACCCACCTTTCTATCTCTTTGCATCATTAATTGTTCTAAAACACATGAGGTAAACCCCTTCCCACTATCTTACATGGAATATTTTATTAATGAAGTAATATTCATGGAGGCTTTATCTTTGTAAGCATTAAGTCTGATATTTTTATAGATTTGGTAAAAAAAAAGAGATTACAACTGTGAGCCATGGAGAAACTCCTAATCTCCAGTGTTATCTTTACCTGATGCTACAACGCAACATACTCTGTCTTACCTTAGCGCTATTTCAAGTTTTTCAGTTTTCATTTTGGAAACTAGGTTGTTGTTGTAAAATATGTATAATTATAGATATTTAGTTGTTAGAGGAAATCTACGATTTCTTGAAAATTTGTATAAAGAGGGCCTTCGGGCTGTGAATCGGGGTTAAGCAAGAAGACACAAATTTTGTAATAGAAGCATTTTCTAATTAATTGAATGCACAATATTTTTTTGTACCACCTCTAAGCTGTGAGTTTGTCACAATCCTGATGAGAGAGTTGGGCCCACTCTTCTGATCAGGTGCTACGTTATCCTTCCTTTGTTGATTTCATATTTCATTTTGGTTATGTAACTGTTGTTCCAGTGTAATTCTGCAATCATTCTTAAATTATTGTTACAGAAGTTTCTTGTTTTCCATTAATTAAAGCCTGTGATTCAATAGTATATTATGCCATTTCTCTTGCATATATTGTGCATGTTAGCCTTGAAATTTATAATGCACCCGGGTTGATAATTTATGTGGAAAAATGGTTTGAATATTGTTCACATCTGGACACCAAAACTTGCTACTCCTGTCATGTCAATTCTGCAATTCGTAAGACTCCCTCTCCAACTAAGATCCAAAATTTCTAAGGATAGAGATATTTTCTATCTCTAGAGGCCATTATTTTGAAACTACACTAAATAACCAAAATTAAAGAGCTTGATACTCCTGTCACGTTAATGGTGCAATTGCTAACACACCCTCTTCAACTGAGATATAAAATTATTCTTACAATGTGACATAGTTTAATGCTACTCTTTCCTACACCACTTCCTTCAAATCTGGTGCAATTAATCTTTATTGCTTATTTCTCCTGCGCCACTTCCTTAACATATGGTGCAATTACTAGTGATAAAAAATATAAGAAATAATAAATATCAACTCCATAATAAATGAAATATAGCTCCAATTTACATCATTTCTCTATACCTAATCCGATATAGTATAATTATTAGCTTAAAGAAAATCCCCCGATAGGATTTATTAGGGTTGGTTATTTGAAACATTGTTTCACATTAAGTCTTTTACTTATTTTTCTCAGCAATGTATTTTTTGTAAGCACCATGTAGGTCAAAGAGCATTAATACTGGAAACTTGAATTATATAGCATGCCTTCGTATGATATTTTAGACATGGCACATAGATAAGATTACAATTGTATTTTTCTGAGCACCATGTATGTTGAAGGGTACTAATACCGGAAACTTGAATTATATAACATGCATTCATATGATAGTTTAGACATGACACATAGATAACGTTATAGGATAGTTTAAACTTGGTGTTAAACAAAATCATATCCAACTATAACAACAAGTATATCTTTGTACACAACATCTGATACAAAAATTTCCTCTACACAAATATTTTTTTGCACACAACATCCCATACGAACAACTCCTCTGCACAAACACACTTTATTTTTTACTTAGTGCTCCATTATCTTGATTTATAGCAAAGACATGTTTAAAATAAATTACAATATGCCTGCTGAAAATGGAATATTTTGCACACAATATATCAATGTTTTGTCCTCCCCTCGCCCACATAAGTGACATGCAACATTGGGTAGAGAAACAATAATGTCAGGGTAGAGAAACAACAATGTCACACATAACCATTGCAAAAAAATGACTAATTAGAATATTTTTTGTTTTTTGTGGTTTATCTCTGAATTAGAAAATAAAATAGGTATCCTATCTAGATGTTTTGTTATTGAAACAAAACTCACTGTGTCTACCTACGAAATTAGCTTTCTGACATATTTAAAACAAATTAAGTCTCTCTCTAATTCAACAAACCTCTGATTCAATGAAGAAACAAACAATCATTTTCTAATTTATTTAATATGACTCATATTGTTTATTTAGTGAATTCTATTTATTATTCACCAAACAAAAGGATATTGCACCCTCAGCATATCAACTCCTCACAAATTTTATAAGAAATGGTATATTATTATAGGAAAATTGTGAATTAGTTGAGTGAACCATGGTTTAAAATATGATTAAAATACATTTAAGTCTATAACCCTATACCATGCTTTTATATATTCTCCTGCGTGAAGGGTAAGACAATTTATGAGTATATATTTATTCTATTTTGATGTTATGCTCTTAATATTTTCAGAATTTCCTTCTAGGTGGTAGGTTTCTACTTCTGAAAGAAAATGTAAGGTTACTCAAAATTGCATTCTAGTTATTAAGACTCACCTTAGAGAAAGAAAGATGAGGGTACACATATTACACATTAGTTTGCAATATTTTAACTTAGACTGTAGCCACTCTGTATATTCTATGGTTTTCTGGTTTTGTTAGGGTTTATTTTTTAACATATTTGACTTCGTATTCTTTTATCGCTATCCCCTCTTCGATTTTGGCTGGTATTAAGTATAATTCTAAAGAGTATAAAATCTATCATCAAAATCGATCGATTCAAATATGTTATTGGAATCAATCCAGATAAAATGTTAAAATGTTGATTATAAATTCTATTATCAAATACATCCATTTAAAATTAAAACTGGGAAGTTGAGCACTAGGCAATCGAATTTAAATTTTAATGAACCTGCTTTTAAGAAAAGCCTAGGATAAAATGTACCTTAATAGGAGCTAGTATTGAATGTAGACTATGAAACTGAAGCTAGTAAACCAAGTATAACATATTAGACATATATAAAAATCGGAAGACACTAAAGATATATTAAATAAAGAATATATTTTTTTTTTGGGGGGGAGGGGGGAGGAAATTGTTATGGTTTAAATTAATTATTAATAAAAAGGCTGGAATCCGTTATAGATTATTTAGTATTCATTTCAAAATTTTAAAACTAAAGAGGTTGTTTGTACAACTACAACCCCTTTTATTCTACTATAAATGCGATTGTAAACTACATAATAACAAAAATCCATTTGCCAGCTTGCGTGATTACCAAGATTGGGAATCTCTTGTGTTGTGGCTCCTTCTCTACTGTAGGGGCAACTCCATGATGCAGATTATTACCATGGTTCCACTACGTTGGCCTTGGTCGAATTTAACGAAATTTAGTTTTTCCACAATCATTTCCGGGAATAGGAGAGGATGGGCCCGTTCCATATTCACCAACAATTCTCTCTAACTTTCTTTTTCCAACAAATCAGCTGAAGAATTTATGTGGCTTAAAATATGATATAACTCCATCTTTTCAAACTTCCAGGATCATCCTTTGTAAGAGAATTCAGAATTCAGGTTCTTTGAATTATATTAACAACATAGAGTCTTCAAATACCATGAGTTTTTTTGTGCTTTTATTTAATGCAATCTCAAGACCCTTCCATGAAGCTAGGTATTCAGCATGACCCTTTTCCATAAAGGTCGGTATTCAACATGATTATTTGTGTCAGTTCGTAGACCTAGGAATATTGTGATTCAACATGCCCAACCACCCCTAAGAGTAATTTATTAAAATTAGATGACTAATATAATAAATATAAAGTAGTTTATATATTTACGCCGATAGGTGTAACCCCTTATTGGAATTGGTATGTTTAATACATTTGATAATTAATCATTCTGATCGGATGGTCTAAATTGACAGATGCTGGTATATTCTCGTCATTGCCACTCCATCGATGAATGAAATTGAAACTGATAACTTCCTTGCATATTTAAATCATGTGTTTAAACCATGTTTAAAATAATTTTTTACCAAATCCTAATTAAAAATTTACTATGCCTCTTGTTTAAAAACACGTATCAAAGGAGATTAAGAAACCAATATCCCACGTTTTCCCACATTTATTCCAAACATACACATGGAGGCAACGGTTTTAATAGGGACTAAAGCATTAGATCACACTACTGAAGCATCGAATCACACTACACCCATCGGATCACACTACACCCATCTCATTGGATGATTATATCCCACGTTTTCCCACATTTATTCCAAACGTACATGTGGAGGCAATGTTTTTAAGAGGGACTGAAGCATCAAATCACACTACACCCATGTCCTCCAACGTGTGATGGTTGAAATTCTGTAACACTCTCAATTTCTTAATGTTTTATTCTAGCATGTAACGTTTTCCTCAAACCGTCCATCGCCAGTTCTATCCACGATTTCTATACAACCAAAGAAAAGTTCACAGCAGCCGAGACATTTGGAGGCAGAGAACCGAGACTCTGGCTGCTTGCATCGTCATCATTTTCTATAGTAATTTTCCAATAGGTTCTGTGTGTCGAATTTCTATGCCATTTTTTCTTTCAAGATTTATTTCTATATAATTTCCATGAAGTTTCAACGAAGAATATTTTAGCTTCAATAAGTAAGGTTTTGTGTTGAATATTTTCATTCAAAAGCTTTCATTTCATAAACCGAAGATAATACCAGCACATACTTGTTCTGATGTTTAAACATATCAACATACAAGAGAAACTCGGCAATTTAAACAAATCAATATGTATCTTCTCTTTTAGGATGTCAACGTGTCATTAGTTATCATAAAAAAAATAGGAAATGGAGAGTGGTAAGGTTTTGATGATGGCATCCCATTCCCATTTTGTGGCCACGATCCCTGGTTTTCTTGTTGGTGCAATGATGGAACTCAATGGAGCGCATAGAGGTGACAGGATCGAGTTCCATGAGCCCGACGCCCTCTTATCATCCGAGTGCCACCAACCCTGCAATATCGCTTTTCCTCCCATGTGTTTTAGCTAATCAAGGCCAGCACGTATCAAGGCATTTATTTCTTTTCAATTTTCTCATTTCAAACCCCTAGTTTCTCCTTCCCGGTCATCGTGTTCTTACCAGAGCATAGTGGGAACCATTTTTCGAGGAAACATCTGATAACTGCTTGAAAGTTGGTTGAAAACTGGATCTTACTTACACCTTTGAAATATATATATATATATATATATATATATATATATATATATATATATATATATATATATATATATATATATATATATATATATATCCTTTCGGCAAGGGACAGAAGGGCAGCCACGGTGCAAATATTTCGCGGGTTCGAGTCTCTGACACAAAAAAATTGATCTCCGATATCTTTCCTGCAAATTACAGAAGTTACAACGTCAATTATCAAAATATATTTAAATTTATTAACGAACACCATCTTATTTGAAGGTAAGTGATTCACATAGTTTGTTTCACATATTCCCCGTGCTATTTGTAATTGACATGAATTCCATGGTGATGGGAGGAGAAAATCAGTAGGGTTTCATTTTTGAAAGATATTAGGGAAAACTATACTACTACGTGGAACTACAACTAGAAACGAAATAGGAAGAAATCAACTATATTGATAAAATCAATCGTTGAACCATTAGAATGTACTAGAAACGATATATGACAAAATCAAATCGTTGAACCTTTAGAATGCACATCCATGGATAGAATATGTACACTTGCGATGCTTGAGACAGTTATTTCTTGAAAAAAAAATACCAATATAGCTATATCATGAAACAAAAAATACTATTATTCTTCTATGTTTTGTAAACAATAAAACTTAACGGGGAAGGGATTAAGCGCTTACGTGCTAAAGAAAAATCAGTTCTCAAATCAAGAAAAAGATAACGTTATAGAAAACTATGCTAATCATAGGGAGATGAAGGCGTTGAAAAGTGGAGATGAAGGTGTTTGGAGGCAGACCAATGTATATATCCATGCCACCGCACTCTTAGTGAAACCGGTGACAACTCAAAGTTGGCCCTATGGCAGTTGGCAGAGAATTCCTTTAGTTCATTTTAGTTATTAAAAAAAACTAACGGAGTACTTAAATGGCCACGTTATGCAACCAAACTCTCTATTCCTATTGTGGTCCTCCTATGTCATTCCTTAATAATCCAATAGTACTCAATATGCTTGAAAATAGTACTAAATATCATCGACGTGCACGTGGCACGTCGATGAAAGTGATGGCATATGAGAATAGTAAATACATTAATGGAGAGCTATGAAGTAT
Source organism: Pinus albicaulis (assembly GCA_034641835.2). Taxonomy (NCBI): domain Eukaryota; kingdom Viridiplantae; phylum Streptophyta; class Pinopsida; order Pinales; family Pinaceae; genus Pinus; species Pinus albicaulis. Next base: position 360,533,050 of record CM076572.1, on the reverse strand, counting down.
AAGAATTATGGTTCAATTTTTTTTGTCTTACGGGCTCATAGTATGGGTAAAACCCGTTATTCCATTGGTGAGGTTGTACGCTGCATCCTATGTTACATTTATCCCTAAAATAATACATTTGCTTAATTTTTCTTATTGATTTTAAATGACTCAGTGTTACTGTACGAGTTTGGTCATTCGAATCAATGATTAAAATTACCCTGTTCAAGCGTGTAAGGTTATGCAAACTTAGCAAGAGTTTAATGGTGTTGATCCCTTTTGGGTTTGTTTGTACATGCTCTCTGGACTAATCATGGTAGAGACCTCTAAGGTATTGAAATTTCATTATAATTTCCACAATTGTGCCAATTCTTCTGAATAGGTTTATTTTCGTTACACCTATTCAAAACCCTTGTTTATTTCCTCGGCCTCTTAAGGTACAAGAATTTTAGATTGAAATAGCTACTCGCTAAACAAAGTCTAGTTTTCTTTTCTTAGTTAACACTCGCTTAATTTAATCTCTTTTGTATGCATTCTTCATGTCTACAGGTTATATTATGGTCTCTCATCATTTAGTGGTTTCTACAAAAGAATTCAATTCTACACTTCGAGTAGTTGTAAGAATTAAAATTGATGAATTTTGTTTGTATATAATAAATTTCCTTTGCACTACTTACTTGAAATCCTTAGAGATTTCAATTCTATACTCCGAGTAGTTGTAAGAATTAAAATTGAGGAATTTTGTTTGTATATAATAAATTTCATTTGCATTATTCACTTGAAATCCTTATATTCCAACTAGAGTGCTAGCTTGTTTAATTCTGATGTATAGACATAGGGTTTTGGGTTTTCTCTTTCTTCATAGAATTTCTTTAATAATTTTTGGGAATGTATAACCAAAAACTGTTTATTTAATAATTTGCAGTATAAAAAGCTCAATTTAATTTATAGATAAAATGAATTTCTTCATAAAATTTTGACGATACATTTTTAAGTTTAAAATAGATTTTTAAACGCATAAATGAATTGTCTTAAAATACAGATTAAACAACTTAAATTTTTCAGAAATATTTGAGATATTTCTGTTAACATTAAGCATAAAAAATTTCTTTGGAAAGAAGTCATTTCATCTATTAGTTATACCATGCAATAAAATAATAACAATTAAAATATTTTATTTAAATATTTATTTAAATTAAATATTAAAAAATAATAGCCATAATAAAAATGCAGTTATTCATCATTTTATAAATTAGGTGTGAGTAATATTTTTTGGGTAAATATTTTATTTCATAAAGTTGGTATAGTGGTATATTTAATCATTAATTATAAATATATATAATCATCTTTTTATAATAATTATTTTTTTGTTTCAAATAATTTTAATTATTCTGATAGACATGTTTATTTTGGAAGGAAGTTTCCAAAATTTTAATGTAATTATCAATAGTTATTAGTTGAAAGGTATAGATTTAATCTCTATTGAATATTGTAAATTTTTTTAACAATACGTAGAAATAGATGGTTGAGATTTATCTTCAAAATAGTTGTTTTTTTTTCTTTCTTTCTAACTATTGTAATAATGTTCTTCTAGCTCATATGATTTTATACATTATGTATATGTGAATTTTACTATATTTGTAGATGGAAAATTGCATATCTATATTGCTTATTCTATTGACCATTAATTGAAAATTATTTTGTTGATATCATGTCTGTTTTATTTTATGATAGGTGATTTCCTTGTTTTTTCATGGATCCAACTATTTGGAGTTGTATTCAATTTGAAATTCTTGAAATTGTCTTCCTTTGGATCCCTTTATCGGTTGTGATAAAGTTTAGCATTGTTTGTCAACAATAGAAGAATGTTTTTCAGAATCCTTCTTTCTTATTGCGTTGCAAGAATATATGTACAAATGAATTTGGATTTATGGTTCCTTTCCTCAATAATGAAGACAATTATTTTGCTGCTGAATACCTTAATCAAAATGGGCGCATATCTCGTTTTCATTTGCGATTCATAGATTCAAGATACAAAGTAGAGTCTACTATTGGACCAATGGTAGTTTTATCCTTACCAACAAAATTCTCCCATTCACAAAACTATTTTGTAATGAATCCATTTACAAAGGCCTTAAAAAACGTTGAGCAAATACGAATTGGAGACTGGGGATTCTTTTCGTTATTGGAAAATGTGAGCAACAACAAATATGACTGGGTTGTTCTAAAACATATCTATGATAGAATGCAGTCTAAATTTTATGTTTACAGTAGTCTTGATAGGGTTTGGCGAAGGGCTAATCTTCCATTTGGTGGCACTTAACCCCCCTCAGAATGGAGTTTTTTATAAAAGTAAATTTTTTTGGCTCTATCTCGACACGGAGTATGAAGTTTATCCTCCATATGGGTATACAATCTACTGGTTTGATGTAATAAAAAATGAATGGGGATTTTCATTTGTTCCAATCACTAACATATGGTGTATGTCATTAGCGATATGCAAGAATCAAATGATATGTCTTATCGATGATGGCTCCACTTCTGTATGGTCTATTGAAGAAATAGATAATTTTGAATTTGGTCACCCGTGTATTGAATGAAGAATTGACTACTTTGATGATGATTGGGGCTTCAGATGGAATTTGTTGGAGGAAATGTCTACAAATATAAATATCAAATGTCTTGGTTATCATCCATTTTGAACAGTCCAAGGTGTGGTTCTTATGTGCAAATGCGGTGAAGTTCCTTTCCTACTATATGACATGATGACTAGCCTCTTCTTCCCAACAGATATTGATAATTCAGCTAATCAACAGATGCATGGATTTTGGTCTCCAACATTGCAGGATTTCAATGATTTGATCGAGTCTGAATTTTTTTTTTCAATTGCTCCCCGTATGGATTCTATTGATGATATTCCACCATTAGATATGGACATGGAGTCTCAGGCTATTAGTCATTTTGTATTCTCTCTGTCGTCATGGAAAATATTTCCTTTTTTTTAACTTTACATACTTTTGGGTATGTATGCTAAGACTTTGAAATTACCAATCTATGGATATTTATATGGCTCCATTCTGAGGGGTTTTCTTCTATATGTGTATGTATCGGATGTTGGATATTGAATTCCATTGCAATTTTCTTTAAAATATTTATTTTCCTTTCCCGTTTAGTTCTCTTAATTGCATTTGAATGTGTTTGGATGTTATCCATTTTTATTTTTATTTTTTAATTATAATTACTGTGACTGATTTTATACATGGTGTTTCCATTAGTTTTTTCTCATTGATTCTCAAACAATGTTATATCTTTAGGTTATTTTTATTATTTAAATTTATATTTTGATGGTATATAGTTCCAAATATTTAGATATATTTCAAATTCATATAATTCTTTTAATAATTTTTTCCAATTCATTTTATGTTTTCATAACTTTGTATGGTTGGAAAAATACCGTATACGATTTTAATTTTTTTATGTGGTTGGAAAAAAAATGTGTTCATTTTTCATTCTTTTGTGTTTATGTATATTTCATATATTATATGTTCCATGGTTATTGTTCTATAATAAATATGTTATTATTTGTTGTAGACATGTCATCTGAAGGTACAAGCAAGCGTACAAGGAAAAGGAATGAGTCACTAGCATCGCATGACAAGTCTAATGAAAGTCATTGTTTATAGTATCAACAAAATCAAGACACATTAAATGAGCATACGAGAGCTAAATATCATAGAAGAACGAGTGAAACAAATCTTCAAAATTATTTTATGATTCCTCGTAAGTATGGTACTATGGATGATATCATGGAAAGAACATTTCCCCTTGATAGTTCATTGCTAGAATATGCTCCTCGTCAGCATAATTTTGTTTTTCAATGCTCTCCTGAAAATTTTCATAATATTGGGGAAACATCTGGCAATAGGAAAGAACAACATATTGATAACGTGGATGCAAATTTTCACCCTAACCCTTCTGTCTCTGTAATTGCATCTTGTGAGAAAGGCCAAAGGTTGCAAAATATAAATGGTGGAGGAAATGATGACATTGTATGTGATGACTTGGATGATAGTTTGATTGGCATTTGTTTGATAATTTGGATCCAGCGGGTCGAAACATCATATCTTCCAACATCCCTTCTCAAAATAATGTTGTCCCACGAACAAAATCAGTCATCCCTGATAGCATTTCCCGTGGAACAATGGAGGTAACCCAATGATATCTTTACATTTGCTGCAATAGTGGTTGTTTTATTACATTACTCTATTTATATTTTTTTATTTAATAAGGTATTTTATTCTCTTGGAATAGGATACACCTCATTTTAATAGAGGTCTAGAAATTATCTCCCCAAGTCTTACATCTACTAACCTGAGAATTGAATATGAAGCATGTCATAACCTTCCACTGCATTCTCCTCGACAATCAAATCAAGAAACTAATGTTAATGTTATTAGTATTTGATTTGATTTTTCATTTTTTGAATTTTTGGTACATTGGACGTGAATTTTATTGCATAATTTATTTTCTTCAAACAGGACACAACTCATTTCAATAGAGGCATACAAATTAACTTCACAAATGTTCCTTCTACTGATGTTATAAGTCAAGAGGAACCATCTCATAGTGTTCATCCACATCGCCAACAAAATGTAAATGTTGAATGCATTTGATATTTTCCTCCTTTTTTCATTTATTTTTAGTTGTACAATTTTAAATATTTATTTTTTTAACATTTAGTTTTATAGCAAAATTTATTTTGTTTTAACAGGAAAAAACTAATTTGAATAGAGGCGTAAAAACTAACTCCCCAGATGTTCTATCTACTGATGTTAGAATTGAAGAGCAACCATCTCGTACACTTCATCCACATCACTAAACAAATGTAAATATTGAATGAATTTAATTTTTTTTTTCATTTTTTCAATTCTAATTATTTGGACATTCAATTTAAAAAAAAATTATGCTAAAGAAACCTTGTCATCCTCTCAGGTTCCAGAAATGCAGACCATAAATTTGGAAAGACCATGTCATAGATCTGTTCAACATGTTTCAAATTTTGGAAGGGAATATGATGGTGCTGAAAATCAAGTAAATTTTAGAAGAGATTATACTCTTCCACATCATTCTCCACATGGTCCAACCAATACAAATCATATTTATTTTGAAGAAAAAATGATTGCAGAGCATAAAAGATTTCGAGAAAATATAGACAGCTTACCAGTTGTCCAAATGTGCCACATCTACCAAGAATCATATCCTGGAATCCACGTTTTGAGAGTTTCTGAATGACCTGTTTGTAGACGATGTAAGAATGAAAGAGGTTCACATCGTTTTTCTAGCTATAATAACATGGATCCTGGTGAACAACCTCACATTTTAAGAGTTCTTACTCAAGTTGAAGAAATGTTAATAGCACATGTAAATCCTATTTTACAAGTGACACATGCTCGAGGTGGGAAATATAAGTATAGCAGACACACAATTAGCTTTCCCCATTATATTTCTACAATTGCACAAAGTCTTCCCCGACATGTTGAAGATCTTGACTTTCTAATTGTGAGGAGACATGCTGCTCAGTCTAAATATTATGAATGTTATGTAAAAATATCTCGAGTTATGGGTGCATTGCGTTTCAAAATTGAACGTGATCAATATTATTGAGATGTTGTAATTGACTATGATTTAGTGAATTCTCTTCCCAAAAGATCAACAGATGTCTCCTCCAAGCTTAAATTTGTTGATTATGACATTGCAGAATCTAAGATCAATGCAGCTAATAATGAAGGGTTTCCTCTTGAGCATTTACCCTCTCATCCTTCTTCTTTTGTTGCTCACCTACCCAATTAATGGAGAGAAGTGGAATAAATTAGAGCATTTCTTGATAATGTTGATTCTTCACATGTTCAGGAAATGGATTGGCTCAGTATTGGAACATATCCGGTGAATGAATATAATACTGAGGGGTTATTAGATATGGAATTCCCCACATTGTTCCCCACTGGTGATGCTGATTGGTTGAAACCAGGCATTTGTACTGTTGAACTTCATGAGTATGAATTACATCTTATTAGATACTATGATCAAAGGTTTGGAAGCCATCCTCGCTTCCGATATTACCTATTGAACATGATAATGAGACATCGTAGCCAAGCAACTGCTTCAGTTTTTGTGAAGAAAAATTTACATGATAATTCACCGACAACAATTGATAACTTGCGTCAACAACTTTCTAATTTTCCAGATAATAAGTTGGTTGAGCATCTTATGCGGTATGGGTCTTCTCTAAGAGGTATAAGGGCATACTAGACTAAATGTCGGGTTTAATTGACTGACATGATTACTCAGTTGGGATGTCCTTCTTTGTTTTTTACTTTGAGTGTTGCTGACACAAAGTGGCCAGAGCTGCATAGCCTCATGCCTGTACACTCACATTCTCGTTCCTTAAATGAGCATCGTATGAAAATTGAAAATTTTATCCAGTACCCTCATATTGTTGCCACATTTATGCACCATATATTCAATATATTTTGAGAGGAAGTTATCCAAAAATATCTTAAAGCTAAATACTTCTGGTACAGGTATGTTTTCTTGAATTTAATTTCTATTCATTGTCAATTTCTTATTAATTTTCTATTTCTATTTTTTGTAGTAACTTTGTATCCATTTTTTTCAGATATGAGTGGCAACATAGAGGTTCAGCACATATCCATAGTTTCCTATGGTTGCAAGGAGCTCCTGACATGGAAAGACTTGATTGGTCAAATTATTGTGATTTACAACATGCAAAGAGATTCTTTGACAATTATGTCACTGCATGGAATCCACGTGAAACATGTCGTCACAATATAATGGTTCCAAGAAGTCTCAATGATGACCCTTGCCTATTGAATGCTGATATGATTTTCTCTTGCAATCCTCATAATCATTATGAATAATTGTTGAACCGTGTCCAAAGGCACACAAAGTGTAGTGCAGATTCTTGTTTACGCAAAAAGGGCACTATTCTCTCTTGTCGGTACAATGCTCCATGGGATATTTCTGAGGAATCAAGATTGTTCATAGATGATCAAGGAAGAAAAAAATATGACCTGACAAGAAATGATGATATTCTTAATGTACATAACATTGACCTTCTAACAATGTGGCGTGCAAATGATGATTTCCAACCAGTGCTTTCTCGGCATGTTGTCCTGAAATATATTGCTAAGTATGCATCAAAAGAAAATAAAAGGTCTGAAATTTATCATGATATGTTAGCTAGAATTTCAAATTATATAGCCTCTAAGGATCATGCTTTATGTGCTTACAGAAGGTTTCTTGAAGAAACAATTATTGAATGTGACATTGGAGCATAAGAAACATGCCATATGTTGCTTAAGCTAGCTCTTGTTGTTTTTAGTCGAAAATTTGTTTCATTAAATGTTGGAAGAAAGGTTTTTAGGAAAATATCAAGGGATGGCATGCAATGTTCATCTGAAAAATACTTTTGTTCAACATTATCAGAAGAGGCATTTTTTCCTTGAGCATCTATCTTTGATAGAAACAACAAGATCTTGGACATTTGATAGCAAGCATAAAAAAGATCCTTGGAAGACTAGAGATTTTCATGCAATTATTCAGGTTTGGTAATGGTTTTATTATATTCCTAGTGAAAGTTCAGAGGAATTTGAAACCTTTTTCTAGACATAATTTCTCTTGTACAGGCCATTTTGTGACATTTCTACAGAGATTGGGCTTTCACCTGAAATTATTGTTGAAAATTGGAGGAATTTCCGATATCGAGCATGGCATGTTGATCAAAATCCATCAATTGTTGAAATTATTGAAGATGGAGAATATTGTGGTTTTGCTAACTAGGAAATGAATCTTGGAGATGAATTTCAAGAGTGGCAACTTTTCTCTCGCTTGGTTCCACCAAGTAATGTCAATGTTTCTGATCTTCACACCCTTGGTCGAAGGGATTTTGATATATCCTTTTCCTGGCAAAGTATAACTATTTCTGATGATGTGGCTGAAGAAGATATTAATATTATAAGGAATGGAATATCAACGGGTGATATTGTTGACCTTTCAAATAGAACATTTTCCTCTCCAGATTCATTGGAAGAAAAAAAATGACTTTCTTTTGAAATTTTTTTAAGGCATTTTGCTGAATATGAGATTCGTGAAGCTCTTCTTATGATTGTTCAGGGCACTGCAGGAACTGGGAAGTCTTTCCTTATCCATTGTATTTTTGAAGTTATTTCTAATATATCAAGTAATGGAAAAATTACTTTGGTTCTTCTTTCCCCAACAGGAATAACTGCCTTTAATATAGATGCAAAAACAATACACTCTGCTCTGAAAATCCCGATTAAAGATATGAAACCACTACAGGGTCAATCAGTATCAGTATTCCAAGAAGAAATGAGGCATATTCGATATATATTGATTGATTAAATTATATTTTTAGGAACAAGGTTATTCATGCAAATAGATGTTCGATTACAAGAAGCATTTCAAGAGAAAAAGAATTATCCTTTTGGTGGCAGATCCATCATCCTTGTGGGTGACCTTCGCCAGCTACCTCCTGTGAGAGATAAGCCTTTGTATGCAGGTAATACAGCAGGGAAATTCTTGTGGACAAAATTCAAAATTGTTGTCACTCTTGACACAATATTTCGCCAATAAGGGAGTAATGAGAAACAATCTTGTTTTCGTAGAGTCCTCAATAACATGAAAAATTTAGAACGTGTTCTTGATGATTGGCAGTTTGTTATGTCCTGGGCTGATATGAGGTTGCATCCTATAGAAAGGGATTTATTTAATGTAGTAGTTCACATGTTTCCAACAAATAATTTGTTCTCCTTCCATAACAGGCATATGTTGAAATCATTAAATTCTCCAATTGCATGATGTATTGCTGTGAATTCAAGGCGTTCAGAAATCAGTGGTGCTGATGATGATCAATTGGACGATGAAGTTTTGTTGTTTTGTGGCCAACGTGTTATGTTGACTGTTGAATCTATAATTAAACTGAGAGGGGGGGTGAATCAGTTTAATACATTCCTGATCTTTTAAACTTTCCAATAAACTTATTTACACCTTCATTTCAAACTCTATTTGAGGTGAGAGTAATCTTAGAATGTAATCTGAAAGTATTAGTTTAATAGAGCAGTAGACTTAATTTGAGAGCAGCAGGTATTAAGAAAATGATACATATCAGATCAATACATAAATATCATGCACAGAGACACCAGATATAAGTGGAAACCCATAAAGGGAGAAAACCACATCTTATTATTGTTGTGATGCAAAGGCAAGCTCCAACTCCCTCTCACCATCGTTTTTCCAGCAGCACCAACCCACAGGAGGCTCCTACCTCACCCTCGCAAGCTACAACTTGCAAGGAAGCACCAACTCCTTCGCTTGTGCACCAACCCATGTGAGGCTCCAACCTCAGTCAGCTACAACTAACGACTATCAAGCTGCAACTTGATAGGGAAGCTCCAACTTCCTCAATTTATCAAACTGAAAGTTTGCTGATTTACCTCAAATATCAGCCCTGTTCTGTAGCTTCTCCTTCTGTTATGCTTTTCTTAATATTTTCTGCCTCACTCTTCTATATTCTGCCTTCTCTTTATTTACTCTCTCCTCATTTAAAAAAAAAACTCACTCTGCATATCAAGATGATATTATTTATATATTTCCTCACATGAATGTCTGTATTCTGCTTGGAATTCAAAATGGAAAGTCATGTCTCTTTTCCTTCTGCCTTCTCACTCCTTTTATCAGCTTACTCAGAAATTATAACTGTAGGTGTCAATTTTAACATTACAGTGGGAGTTTGTTTTCTCTTAGAGACTTGCCAATGCATCACAAACAATAAAAACAATTAAAACATTTACATTCGAATTACAATTTGAACTCCAACTCAACTCATTTAGTCTTTTGAGTTGGTACGCATTTGTCTTTTCTTTGGCTGTCTTTTATCTCCTTTCGGCTCTGTTTGCTCTTCTGTCCTCTGTTGTGGTGTAACTGCTGCATACATGTAATTGTGCCTTTTATATCCGCTGATTGTAAATCTGGAGGAATTCCAACTCTATTCATGCCATGAGTGTCTTGTTGATGTGGCGAGTTCCGCAGGTCGGAACATACATATATCACAACTATATTAATCTAATAATCGCCCTCCCGTTAAGCTGAGGCCCGTGGGTCTTCAGACCACGCGGCATGTTTTAATACAACTGCAACAATGTAATATATATACATATAACAATCATATCACAACGCTCGTATTATAAATTGAGCCATTCTTTAATTCCGCAGGGGTAGCAAACTCAAGCAGATAAGGGAAGAAGACCCCCTCGGAATGCATTACACATATCTCCAACTTATATATTATCTTAGCGTAAATAGATTTTCGATCCCCTTGTGATTTCCGATTGCTATTGATTGCAATCGAAACTTTGAGTTGCAAGCCCCTCTGCTTTGTTTACCTCCGATGCGATTGGGAAGGGGTCCCACCATATAAAATTTCGTTTTGTGCGCTCCATATATATCTATTCTCAGCGTAATATAGTGAAGACATATTAAACATATAAGAACTCCTTTTGGGTCCACTTGACACACTTCCCGATGCAATGAGTCTTCTCCGAATGCTATTTATCGCTCCTGTTCCGATTCCGATTCAATCGGAAATCGCCAATCGCCTGAATTGGTATCACTCAACTATTGCAGCTCCAAATGTGTTCTGATTGCGATTCAATCGGAAATTGCCAATCGATTGAATTGCAATGCGCTTCCACCTTTGGACTTCTTCACATTTCCGATCCGATTGAGGAGGGGTCCCACCTTATAAAACTTTGTTTTATGCGCTCCATAATATATATGCCTTGGACCTTTGGTTCTTTTTCTTTTGAGATTGATAATATGAAACTGTTTCAATGTCTTAAACTTTCCAAACTCCACTAACTTCGACACTGCCCGATTTGCATCAATCACTGGAACTCTTATAATTTAAAACAGAGTCGTTGCTACGTCATTTCTTATATATGTACACTTTTCTGCTCGAGTCAAGCGATTCCCGGAATAGTATTTGTGTTATATTAAATGTATAACGCCGGTTGGAGTATGCGATTCCCGGAATGTGGTTCTGTATTGTATGTGTAACTCCCGGCTTGAGTATGATTCTCAGAATTTATAACTGTTCTGCCTCTGTCTCTTCCTCTGCTACTTCTATCATTCTGCCTATGCCTCTGCTGCTTCTGTCGCTCTGCCTCTGTATTCGACTGTTATAATTTTAGCCTGTCTCCTTTTCCTGTTTCTGCTGCTCGATCTCTGCCTCTACTGCATGTCCGTTTCAAGTGCTCCTCCTTTGTCTGTATCTGCTTCAGCGCTGCCTCCTTTGGACCAGCGCTGCCTACTTTGCCATCAATGACAATATTTCCAACAGTCTCCCCCTTAGGCATTGATGGCAATCCACTTTCTTTGTTTGCTTTCTCTTTCTCTTGTTGTTTGTTCTTCCCTCCCCCCTTTGACATCAATGGCAAAAGGACGACGCCTCATCTCTCTCGTATGGGTTTTGTCGTTGCATTTCCTTTCTCTCGAGTTACGTATAGGTCCTCTTTCTCAGCCGGGGAATTGGACTATGCCGTCCCGTAGTGATGTATGAAACTTGTTATACATTTAATCCTGTGTTAACAATATAATCTGTGTTGAGGCTGCTGCTGCTATATATCTCTGCTATAATCTGTGCTAGATTGCCGATATATGTTTAATATTTTTTATTTTATTTTTTTCATGTTGAATGCTGATAATACTGAGAATGCTGATCCTGTGGACATGTTTTATGCTTCCCTTGCTTGCTGATTTCCTTTAGCAAAGATATTTTCGTTTATGCTCTCCCCCTGAGACTATGCTTTCTCTTTATATTAGAGAGTAGTATCTACAGATACTACCCCTAGTCTGTCTCTCAAGTATTCGAATGGTTCTCTAGCAAGTGGTTTAGTAAATATATCTACTATCTATTCTTTTGTTGGTACATAGTCCAATTTAACTATTTTCTGAGCCACTTGTTCTCGGAGAAAATGATATTTGATTGGTATATGTTTAGTTTTTGAATGAAGCACAAGATTTTTATCTATACTTATGGCACTTGTATTATCACATTTTATTGAGATAGGTTCATTAATGCTCACCTTCATATCTTGAAGAGTCTGCTTCATGCACATGACTTGTGTACAACAGGCTGCTGCTGCTATATATTCTGCTTCAGCTGTTGACAGAGAGATGGATGTTTCTTTCTTGCTTAACCATGCTACCAGACTTTCTCCTAGATAGAAAGCACCTCCACTTGTGCTTTTCCTCATCCACACTGCCCAACTGTGACCGTGTATGCCGTCAAGGTGAAGCTTTTGCCTTTAGGATACCAAAGCCCATATTGTGCAATTCCTTGTAGATATCTCGAGTATTCTTTTTACCGCTTTAAGATGGTTTTGTTTAGGTGATGCTTGATATCTTGCCACCAGTCCTACCGCTAGCATGATGTCCGGTTCTTGAAGTCATGGCACAAGCAAAGCCTCCTATCATGGATCCGTAGAGCTTTTTATCTACATCCGTACCCATCATCGCACACAGCTTGCATCCCGTGATCATGGGGATCATTATTGGTTTGCACCTCCATTTTGAATTTTTTTCAAAGATTTCTCAACATTTTCATTGATACATGAATGTGCTCGTGTCCTTAGTACAGTTGTGGTCCCAAGTAGAAACTGAGTTCTCCAATCATAGACATTTCAAACTCTGTTTTCATCTCATCAGCAAAACCTTTTGCTAGTTCATCTTTGTTGCTTCCAAACATAATATCATCAACATACACTACAACAATCAGGAGTTCATTTTCATGGGCTTTTATATATAGATTTTTGTCTACTCCACCTCTCTTAAAACCCCGTTTTTGCAAATATTTATCCAGTCTTGAGTACCAAGCACGAGGAGCCTGTTTTAGTCCATATAGGGCCTTCTTCAGTCTGCACACATAGTCTTCTTTGTCTGTCAAGGAGAAGCCTTCTGGTTGTTCCATGTAGACTTCTTCTTTTAGATCTCCATTAGGAAAAGCAGACTTTACATCCATTTGATATACCTTGAAGTCTTGATAGCATGCAAATGCCAGGAACATTCTGATAGCCTCCATTCTGGCTACAGGGGCAAATTTTTCATCATAGTCAAGTCCTTCAATTTGTGAGTATCCTTTGCAGACCAGCCTGGCTTTATTCCTGATTACTTGTCCTTGCTCATTCATTTTGTTTTTGAATACCCATTTTGAACCAATGATATTTTTCTCTAATAGGTCTAGGAACTAGTTCCCAGTATTGTTCTTCTCAATTTGGTCCAATTCTTCATTCATTGCTTTTATCCAATACTTGTCCTTGCCGGCTTCTTCAAATTTCTTTGGCTCCCTTTGTGATAACATGGCTATGTATACTTCTTCTGTTTGTTCTGTTAGCTGCCTTCTTGTCTGGACTCCTGCTTTCTTGCCTCCTATGATCTGATCTTCAGGATGATTCTTCTGAGTGTATCTTGAGGGGGTTTTTGAGCTCAGATCTGCATCATCTGTTGTCTTGCTTGTTTCATCATCATCCTTGTCTTCCTCTTCATGATTATCTGATGGACTGCAGCAGTCTGTATTTATTGTATTGTTTGGAATTTCTTCATCAAATCTCACATCAATACTTTCAACTATCTTCCGAAGGATCTTGTTGTAGCACCCGTACCCTTTGCTTTTGGAAGCATATCCTAGAAAAATCCCTTCATCTCGCTCTTGCATCAAATTTCCCAAGGTTTTCATCATTATTCTTTATGTAACACTTGCTACCAAAGACTCGAAATGTTTTACTTAAGCCTAAGCCTTCATGCCATAGTTCATATGGAGTTTTGTCACCGCTTGGCCTTAAGTGAGCTTTATTAAGGATATGTACTCGTTGTGTGTATGCTTTCTCGCCTTAAGGTTTGAGAAGCAATGTTATTCTCTTGTATCATAAACACTGCTATTTGTTGTGGCCGTACCGTTTTTGTCTCTCTCGCTACTCCATTCTCGCTAAGGTGTCCCTGCAATAGTAAATTGTTGCTTTATTCCATGTTCATTACATAGGTCTGCAAAGTCATAATCTGTGAATTCTCCTCCTTTGTCTGATCTGATACATTTAAGCTTGCATCCAGTTTGATTTTCTGCTAATGCTCTGAATATCTTAAATTTTTCCAATGCCTCTGATTTATTTTTGAGAAAGGCAACCCATGTCATTCTGGAGAAGTCATCTATTATCAGCATGAAATAGGATTCTCCACTTGGTGTTCTAGTTCTAGCAGGTCCACACAGTCCACATGTGCACAAGCCGGAGTGGAGTCTTCTTGTTGACAACTCCTCTTTACATTTAAAGGATGTGCGAGTCTCATTTCCTAATTGACAAGATTCGTACATAGCATCAAGGCCTTTATTTTCCGGCATATCCCCTCGATGCCTTTCTTCTTGCTTAGTCCGATGATATGGTCAAAGCCGAGATGTCCCAATCTCCTATGCCACAACCATGACTCCTCAAGTTTGCTAAGATGGCGTGCTTCATCTTCCTCTTTCACTATGTACACATTACTCTCTGTTCGAACACCTTTGAGCAGAGTCTTTCCTGATGTGCTTGACCTGACTACACAATCTTGTGCTCTAAAAATAACTTCACAGCCTTTGTCACACATCTGACTGACACTCAGTAAATTTGCTTTCAGTCCATCCAAAAATAGTACCTCTTGGGATTTTCCTCTGCCATTGTCTATGCTGACTGAGCCTTTTCCCTTGATCTTTCCTGATTTATCATTACCAAAAGTAACATTGCCAGATTTCTTTTCATCAAGAGTTATAAACTTTCTTCTGTCTCCAGTCATGTGTTTGGAGCAGCCACTGTCCAAATACCACTGGCTTTTCAGGTCTTGAGCAGTTAGAGCCAGGTCACACTTATTCTCCTTCTTTTTCCATTGGAGGCCCTCTTTGAACATTTTATTATAGTTTTTTAATTGTGAGCATGAACAAAATTGCTTTGACTCATCAACCTCCTCGAGGTATTGAACACTGGCCTTTGTCTATACTTTCTACATTCAATAATTTTATGGCCAAATTCCTTACCATAAAAAAAATAACCATAGAAATTATTTTCATACCTGATGTAAGGTTGTTTTCTCCATTTTTTTGTTTGAGATAGCCTCTTCACTGTTTGCATCTTTTGTAGGTCTGAATTACTCTTCCTTGCATAACAATATGCAAGAATGTGTCCTAGTCAGGCGATATAGTAGGTGGCATTCTTCATAGGAGGGAAGAATTTCTCCGATGACTTCCAAATTTGATATACTTAGTAGGCACATGATTCTTTTTCTCGCCATCTTAAGAGATTTATTACATTCTTTACTACTAGTGGTTTCTTCTTATCTCTGTCTTCCTTATTACAGGTTTCTTCTTTTGTAGGAATTGTTTGATCTGCTTCATCATTCTTCTTTGCTTTTACAAAAGTAATCTCTCTGTCAACCTTTTCTTTGCCTTTACTTGATTCTCCTTCATAGCCTATTCTAGTTTTTATCATAGGGGATCTTTGAGCAACCAAAATTTCATTCAACTTACCAGAGCTTGTCATTTGAGAAGGGTATATAGAAACTTTCTGTTGAGCACTTTCTAATTTCCTTCTAAGACATAGAATTTCTTCTTCCAGCTTCTCTTGTTCTCGAGTTTTATCTTTGATTTGTTGAAGTAATATATCTCCTATCTTCTTGGCTTCTTCAAGTTTTACCTTCAGCTGCATGAGGACTTATGAATTTCGTTCTTCTTTCACACATTTGAGAAGAATATCTTTTTGTTTTCTGCATTTTAGTTTGAGTCTCTCAATCTCCTCCAGAGCACTTCTTAGCTCCCCCTCAAGATCGACTTCCCCTTCTTCTTCTTCATCTTCTAGTAGGAGTCCCTCAAGATCTTCTATGGCCATTAATAAAAAATCTGAGGTTCCCGTCTATCTCGTGTCTGTCCGAGTCTTCGATGTACCGTCTCGCTCGTGCATAGAAGGATTTTCTGCTGAATTTCTTTCCTTTCTGCCAGTTCTTTGATGTGTCTTTCTCTGATTCTTGAGCTTGATTTCTTACTTTCTTGTGAGGAGATTTAGCAGCATAATGTCCAACTCTTCCACAGTTAAAGCATTTGAAGGGAATTTTACCTTTGTATCTACTTGAGCCTCTATCCATTTTC
This sequence comes from Pinus albicaulis, assembly GCA_034641835.2. Classification (NCBI taxonomy): domain Eukaryota; kingdom Viridiplantae; phylum Streptophyta; class Pinopsida; order Pinales; family Pinaceae; genus Pinus; species Pinus albicaulis. Next base: position 360,516,813 of record CM076572.1, on the reverse strand, counting down.
TTAACAAATTTTGCTTCTTCTTCATCTGAGAAAGAGCATATTTCTTCCTCTTCTTCTTTCTTCTTTTCTGTTTTAAAAGATGCTTCCCTCGAACTTGGTTTCTTCTGTGGGAGCCTCATTTCATAGGCTATTAGATTTCCAAGTATCCGGTTCATGGTCAAAGTCTCCCAATCCGCTGTCTTTTCTATTGCAGATACCTTGGGATTAAATCTGGATGGGAGTGATCTAAGAATCTTTTGCACAACTATACTTTCTGGTATGGTTTCTCCAAGAGCTTTCATATTCTTAACAATTTCTGCAACTTTTAAGAAGAAGCTGCCAACATCTTCATCATCATTCATTTATAAATTTTCAAACTAGGCTCTATATATTTGAAGTTTGGCAGTCTTTACCTTTTTATTTCCCTCATGGATATTCTCTAGAGTGTCCCACATATCTTTGGCAGTCTTACTGTGCATTATTTTGATAAACTCAGCTTCACATAGTCCATTTAAGATTGCATTCATTGCTTTTGCATTAGCTACAAAGATTTCTTTAGCTTCTTTCTTTGTATCAGTTGACTTTGTGACATGTCCAATTTCCACAGCATCCCAAGCTTCTAATCCTAAAGACATTATATAAGCTTTCATTCTTATTTTCCAAAAGGCATAATTTGCACCTGTAAAGAAAGGGGCTTTATTGGTTGAGCTTCCTTCTTGACTAGCCATCTTGGGAACCTCCAGGATCTCCTTTCGCCTGTTAGACTCAGACAAAGGAACTGCTCGATACTAATTGTTGAATCTCTAATTAAACCGAGAGGGGGGTTGAATCGCCTTTAATACATTCCCGATCTTTTAAACTTTCCAACTTATTTACACGTTCATTTCAAACTCTATTTGAGGTGAGAGTAATCTTAGAATGTGAGCATCAAGTATTAATATAATATAATAGTAGACTTTAATATGAGAGCAACAGGTATTAAGAAGATGATATAAATTAGATCAACACATAAACATCATGCACAGAGACACCAGATATAAGTGGAAACCCATAAAGGAAGAAAACCACATCTTATCATTGTTGTGATGCAAAGGCAAGCTCCAACTCCCTCTCACCACTTTTTTTCTACAGGCACCAACCCACAGGAGGCTCCAACCTCACTTCTGCAAGCTACAACTTGCAAGGAAGCACCAACTCCTTCGCCTTTTCTTGCTGTGCACCAACCTGCTGTGAGGCTTCAACCTCAGTCAGCTACAACTGACAGCTATCAAGTTGCAACTTGATAGGGAAGCTCCAACTTCCTCAAATTTTCAAACCGAATGTTTGCTGATTTACCTCAGATATCAGCTCTGTTCTGTAGCTTCTCTTTCTACTCTCCTTTTCTTAATCTTCTCTGCCTTACACCTCTATACTCTGCCTTCTCTATATTTGCTCTCTCTTACCTCTTTTTGCATATCTAGATGATATTATTTATGTATTTCCTCACATGACTGTTTGTATTCTTCTTGGAATTCGAAATGGAAAGTCATGTCTCTTTGCCTTCTGCCTTCTCACTCCTTTTATCAGCTGACTCAGAAATTATAATTGTAGGTGTCAATTTTAAAATTACAGTGGGAGTTTGTTTTTCTCTCGGAGACTTGCCAATGCATCACAAACAATAAAAACAATTAAAACATTTACATTCGAATTACAATTTGAACTCCAGTTCAACTCATTTAGTCTTTTGAGTTGGTACACATTTGTCTTTTCTTTGGCTGTCTTTTATCTCCTTTCGGCTCTGTTTGCTCTTCTGTCCTCTGCTGTGGTGTAACTGCTGCATACGTGTAATTGTGCCTTTTATATCCGCTGACTGTAAATCTGGAGGAATTCCAACCCCTTTTATGCTATTAGTGTCTTGTTGATGTGGAACCTTCCGCAAGCGGAATGAACATATATTACAGTCGTTGTATATTAATAATCGCCCTCCCCTTAAGCTGAGGCCCGTGGGTCTACAGACCACGCAACATGTTTTAATACAACCGCAACAATGTAATATATATATACACCAATCATATCACAGCGCTCGTATTATAAATTGAACCATTTCTTAATTTCGCGGGGGTAGCTAACTCAAGTGGATAAGGGAAGAAGACCCCCTCGGAGTGCATTACACATATCTCCAACTTATATATTATCTTGGCGTTAACAGAGGTCCGATCCCCTTGCGATTTCCGATTGCTATTGATCGCAATCGAAACTTTGAGTTGCAAGCCCCTCTGCTTTGTTTACCTCCGATGCGATTGGGAAGGGGTCCCACCATATAAAACTTCGTTTTGTGCGCTCCATATATATCAATTCTCAGCGTAATATAGTGAAGACATATTAAACATATAAGAACTCCTTTTGGGTCCACTTGACACACTTCCCGATGCAATGAGTCTTCTCCGAATGCTATTTATCGCTCCTGTTCCGATTCCGATTCAATCGGAAATCGCCAATCGCCTGAATTGGTATCACTCAACTATTGCAGCTCCAAATGTGTTACGATTGCGATTCAATCGGAAATTGCCAATCGATTGAATTGCAATGCGCTTCCATCTTTGGAGTTCTTCACATTTCCGATCCGATTAAGGAGGGGTCCCACCTTATAAAACTTTGTTTTATGCGCTCCATAATATATATGCCTTGGACCTTTGGTTATTTTTCTTTCGAGATTGATAATATGAAACTGTTTCAATGTCTTAAACTTTCCAAACTCCACTAACTTCGACACTGCCCGATTTGCATCAATCACTGGAATTCTTATAATTTAAAACAGAGTTGCTGCTACGTCATTTCTTATATATGTATACTTTTCTGCTGGAGTCAAGCGATTCCCGGAATAGTATTTGTGTTATATTAAATGTATAACGCCGGTTGGAGTATGCGATTCCCGGAATGTGGTTCTGTATTGTATGTGTAACTCCCGGCTTGAGTATGATTCTCGGAATTTATAACTGTTCTGCCTCTGTCTCTGCCTCTGCTACTTCTATCATTCTGCCTCTGCCTCTGCTGCTTCTGTCGCTCTGCCTCTGTATTCGACTGTTATAATTTTAGCATGTCTCCTTTGCCTGTTTCTGCTGCTCGATCTCTGCCTCTACTGCATGTCCGTTTCAAGTGCTCCTCCTTTGTCTGTCTCTGCTTCAGCGCTGCCTCCTTTGGACCAGCGCTGCCTCCTTTGCCATCAATGACAATATTTCCAACATTGACATGTAATTTGTGGGTTGAAGTTGGTTTGGTGAATGGTGCACTTGGGTATGTGAAGGAAATATTTTATATGCCTACCTCTAAGCCACATGAGCTTCCAATGTTTACAACTATTATTTTTGATAAGTATGTTGGTATTCCATTTGATGAAAGCAATCCAAACATTGTACCTATCGCACTAGTGATAAGAGGAAATCGAAAACAAATTCCTTTAAAGATGGCATGGGTTCTTACAATTCACAAGTCACAAGGTTTGACTTTAAAATGAGCATCAATTGATATCGAGAATAAAGAGCATAAAGGCCTAACCTTCACAGCCATATCAAGAGTGAAATCAATAGATGGTTTACACATTGCACCGCCTTTCTCTTATCAGCATTATGCCAAGATGAAAGATAGTGCATATGTTACAATTAGGAAGAATGAAGAGGAGCGGTTAAAGTCCATATCGTTATGACATGCAACTATTGATACTTTTAGCTCTTTATAGAATTTTTTTTGAATTTCTTTTATTGTCCTCTTTTTTTACTTTTAATATAATAATGCTTTTGATATATTGATGAGATGAATACCTTCATCAAATTCATAGTAGTAATTTGGAATGTTGTTTACATCGTTTTTCATGTTGTTTAATTTTCTTAATTTTTTAAAGTGATTTTTGCTAATTTTTTTTGCAATGAACCATTCAGAGATAAAAAACCAGTTATATGAGCCAATCATTAAAAATCAAGATGGAATTCCATATCACTGTGACATGCAACTAATAGTATTGTGACATATTTATAGAATTTTTTTTAATTGTTTTTATTCTCCTCTCTATTTTCATTTAGTATAATAATTATTTTTGTGTATTAAGGAAATTAATACATTCATGAGATCCAATATAGTAATATATGAGAAATTTCTTACATCATTTTTCATGTTGTTCAATTTACCTCCTTTTTTTAAGTCACTATTGTTCTTTTGTTCACAATAAACCATTCAGACATATACAGCTAGTTATATGAGCCAATCATTAAAAATCAAGATTGAAGTCCATATCCCTATGACATTAAACTAAAAATATTTATGAATGCAGTTTGCTAAATATGTTGTGGTTTGGTTCAATGACAACATATTTATATCTGATAATAATATTAAACTAAAAATAATATATAGATTGACATTAATTTAAATACAAATATAGAATTACTAACATTATTAATATTTCATTTTAAACATTAAGTTTAAAAAATTGTGATTTCTTGTTGATTATTGTAATAGGGGTCATATCACTCATTTAATTTAATAACTCATTCAATGTGTACAATGTGTATTTCTAATGAGGTTCATATTATTTCTAATGAGGTTTATAGCATGATGTTTTTAAGATTAAGTTTTTTAACAACAATACAAATGGGGTGTTCTATTATATATATATATATATATATATATATGCCTAGATGTTTCTATATCTTTGTGTATTAATTTTTATTTTGTCATTTTCCTTTTAAATGCAGAGATGGATAATAATGATGGCATCTATTATAATCAAGCGGTGGAAAATATTTCTAGACTGATCAGTTTTCTTTCTTATCTTCGGAACAAGCTCGATAGAAAACATGGCTTCCATCTTGCTTCTATTGATGAGCATCTTCGTGTGCTAAATTAAATGAAAATGAATGTAAAATACTTGTTGCATGTGCACATGAGAGAGGCTGGGAGAAAAACAAGAAGGGATTGGTTGGAAAGCGTTAAGTATCGTGATCATTATCACGTTTATTTGAATTGGTGTTCCTTTTGTAGTCAGTCTGGTTGTGTTCTCGAAGAGGCTATTTGATAAATGACCTTTGATGGAGAGTTTTGAGTCCATTTTTGCAGTGGGATTTCTTTATGTAAAGACAACAGAAAACATATGTTAATTTCAATGTTATTTTTTTGGTTTCAGTGATGGCGAAATTGAATATCACTTTAGTTTATTAATTTATTCGGTTTATAATATTAACAATTAGTAAGGTTGATTGATCACTTGTGGTTTATCATAATAATAATCACGTGAATTCAAAATTCCTCACTTAAAATATTGGGTCGTATTCTTTATTAAGCTATTGTGTTTTTAATATTGTTCCCTTCACCTTATTGGTCCCTTAGGTTATTAGTATTTTTCCCTTGGGTTCACCAATTCCTTTGGTTTATAATATTACCCTTGGGTTTATTAGTTCTTTTGGTTTATAATATGAATAATGCCTTGGGTTAATTATTAGTGTTTATTAATTTCTTTTTTCTTGAGTATTTTTTTATTAATTTTTTTTATCCTTCGACTTTATTAATCACTTGAGTTTATTAATAATTTTTGTTTCTAATACTAATGTTTTGGGTTTATAATATTAATAATCCCTTCGGTTTATTGATGTTATTTTTTTATAATATTAATAGTCCCTTTTCTTTATTGATGTTTTATGATTACAATATTAATATTTCACTGTATTTGTTGATCCAATGGGTTTATAACATTGATTCCTTAATTTTTCAGATTCTTTCGGTTCATAATGTTATTCCCTTCAGTTTATTAAATCCAAATATTGGGGTTTTAATATTAGTCCTAGAGTTTAATACTAATCAATTTTCCAATTTCAGATTATGAAAAACACTGACTCAATATGAAAATCAACCATGGGAAACCATTGTTAATTATTGTTAGCCATAGTCGATCAATGTCATCCATGATCAAATGTCACATTCTGACAAATATTGTCTCAATATGAAAATCACCCATGGCCAACCATGGTCATAGTTGGTACAACGTTGAATTGTGACAACAATTGTCTCAATGTTTAAATCAAGCATGGTAAACCATGTTTATTCTGCTCGATTTATAATATTAATAATCATGGGACTTTATCAATGATTTTTTTTTTAAAATTGATTCCTAAGATTTATTAATCTCTTTATTAATCATGTGAGTTTCTCATTCATTTTCATTTAAAATATTCATTCCTCGTCTTTACTAATCTTTTTTGTTTTTATATGTATCCCTTGGCCTTGTTGATCTCTTATGTTTTTAATATTTTTCCCTTGGGTTACCCAATTCCTTTGGTGTATAATATTAAACCCATGGTTTTATTAGTTATTTTGGTTTATAATATTAATAATCCTTTGTGTTTATTAATTAGTTGATTTTAAAATATTGATTCTTATGGTTTATTACTTTCTTATGTTTTTGAATTTAAAATATTTATTCTTAGGGTTTGTTACTCTCTTTTGTTTTTAATATTGATCCGTTGGCCTTATTGATCCCTTAATTTTTAAGATTATTTCGGTTCGTAATATTATTCCCTTCAGTTTATTAAATCCAAATATTGGGATTTAAATATTAGTGCTAGAGTTTAATACTAATGCATGGTCCAATTTCACATTATGAAAAACACTGACTCAATATGAAAATCAACCATGGGAAACCATTGTTAATTCGAATTAGCCATAGTCGATTAATGTCATCCATGATCAAATGTCACATTCTGACAAATATTGTCTCAATATGAAAATCGCCCATGGCCAACCATGGTCATAGTTCATCCAACGTCGCATTGCGACAACAATTGTTTCAATGTTTAAATCAAGCATGGTAAACCATGTTTATTCCCCTCGGTTTATAATATTAATAATCATGTGACTTTATCAAAGATTTTTATTTATAAATTGATTCCTAAGATTTATTAATCCCTTTATTAATCATGTGAGTTTCTCATTCATTTGCATTTAAAATATTTATTCCTCGCATTCACTAATCTTTTTTGTTTTTATATGTATCCCTTGGCCTTGTTGATCTCTTATGTTTTTTATATTTTTCCCTTGGGTTCCCCAATTCCTTTCGTTTATAGTATTAAACCCTTGGGTTTATTAGTTATTTTGGTTTATAATATTAATAATCCCTTATGTTTATTAATTATTTGATTTTAAAATATTAATTCTTATGGTTTATTAATTTCTTGGGTTTTTGAATTTAAAATATTTATTCTTAGGTTTTGTTACTCTCTTGTGTTTCTAATATTGATCCGTTGGCCTTATTGATCCCTTATGTTTTTAATAATTTTCCCTTGGGTTCACCAATTCCTTTGGTTTATAATTTTAAACCTTTGGGTTTATTATTTCTTTTGGTTTATATTATTAATAATCTCTCGGGTTGATTAATCTCTTGAGTTTAAAATATTAAATACTATGGTTTATTAAATTCTTAGGTTTTGGGTTTAAACTATGTTAGTTTCAATGTTATTTTTTTGGTTTCAGTGATGGTAGAATTTAATATCACTTTAGTTTATTAATTCAATCTGTTTATAATATTAAAAATCAATAAGGTTGATTGATCACTTGCGGTTTATCATAATAATAATCATGTGACTTTAAAATTCTTCTCGATTTAAAATATTGGGTCATATTCTTTATTAATCTATTGTGTTTTTAATATTGTTCCCTTCGCCTTATTGGTCCCTTAGGTTATTAATATTTTTCCTTTGGGTTCACCAATTCCTTTGGTTTATAATATTAAACCCTTGGGTTTATTAGTTCTTCTGGTTTATAATATGAATAATGCTTGGGTTAGTTATTATTTTTTATTAATTTCTTCAACTTGAGTATTTTTTTATTAATTTTTTTGATCCTTCGACTTTATTAATCACTTGAGTTTATTAATAATTTTTGTTTCTAATACTAATTTTTTGGATTTATAATATTAATAATCCCTTCGGTTTATTGATGTTCTTTTCTTATAATATTAATATTCCCTTTTCTTTATTGATGTTTTGCATTTATAATGTTAATATTTCACTATATGTGTTGATCCATTGGGTTTATAACATTGATTTCTTAATTTTTCAGATTCTTTCGATTTGTAATATAATTCCCTTCAGTTTATAAAATCCAAATATTGGGGTTTAAATATTATTCCTAGAGTTTAATACTAATGCATTGTCCAATTTCAGATTATGAAAAACACTGACTCAATATGAAAATCAACCATGAGAAACCATTGTTAATTAGCATTAGCCATAGTCAATCAATGTCATCCATGATCAAATGTCACATTCTGACAAATATTGTCTCAATATGAAAATCACCCATGGCTAACCATGGTCATAGTTGGTCCAACGTTGCATTGTGACAACAATTGTCTCAATGTTTAAATCAAGCATGGTAAACCATGTTTATTCCCCTCAGTTTATAATATTAATAATCATGTGACTTTATTAATGAATTTTATTTAAAAAAATTATTCCTAAGATTTATTAATCTCTTTAATAATCATGTAATTTTCTCATTCATTTTCATTTAAAATATTTATTCCTAGCATTTACTAATCTTTTTTGTTTTTATATGTATCCCTTGGCCTTGTTGATCTCTTATGTTTTTAATATTTTTCCCTTGGTTTCCCCAATTCCTTTGGTTTATAATATTAAACCCTTGGGTTTATGAGTTCTTTTGGTTTATACTATTAATAATCTCTTGTTTTTATTAATTAGTTGATTTAAAAAAATTGATTCTTATGGTTTATTAATTTCTTAGGTTTTTGAATTTAAAATATTTATTCTTAGGGTTTGTTACTCGTGTTTTTAATATTGATCCCTTAATTTTTCAGATTCTTTCGGTTCGTAGTATTATTCCCTTCAGTTTATTAAATCCAAATATTGGGGTTTAAATATTAGTCCTAGAGTTTAATACTAATACATGGTACAATTTCACATTATGAAAAATGCTGACTCAATATGAAAATTAACCATGGGAAACCATTGTTAATTCGCATTATTCATAGTCGATCAATGCTATCCATGATCAAATGTCACATTCTAACAAATATTTTCTCAATATGAAAATCGCCCATGGACAACCATGGTCATAGTTTGTCCAACGTTGCATTATGACAACAATTGTTTCAATGTTTAAATCAAGCATGGTAAACCATGTTTATTCCCTTCGGTTTATAATATTAATAATCATGTGATTTTATCAAAGATTTTTATTTATAAAATTGATTCCTAAGATTTATTAATCTCTTTATTAATCATGTGAGGTTCTCATTCATTTGCATTTAAAATATTTATTCCTAGCCTTTACTAATATTTTTTGTTTTTTATATGTATCCCTTGGCCTTGTTGATCTCTTATGTTTTTGATATTTTTCTTTTGGGTTCCCCAATTCCTTTGGTTTATACTATTAAACCCTTGGGTTTATTAGTTATTTTGGTTTATAATATTAATAATCCCTTGTGTTTATTAATTAGTTGAGTTTAAAATATTGATTCTTATGGTTTATTAATTTCTTATGTTTTTGAATTTGAAATATTTATTCTTAGGGTTTGTTACTCTCTTGTTTTTGTAATATTGATCCATTGGCTTTATTGATCCTTTATGTTTTTAATAATTTTCCCTTGGGTTCACCGATTCCTTTGGTTTATAATATTAAACCCTTGTTTTATTATTTCTTTTCGTTTATATTATTAATAATCCTTTAGGTTTACTAATCTCTTGATTTTAAAATATTAAATAATATGGTTTATTAAATTCTTAGGTTTTGGGTTTAAACTATTTATTATTAGGGTATATTACTCTCTTGAGTTTAAAATATTACTTCTTAGGGTTTATTAATTTCTTCGTTTATAATACTAATATTTATCCCTTAGTTTTATAACATTTTTCCATTGGGTTTACTAATTTCATGGGTTTATAATATTAAATTCTTGCGTTTAAATGCTTGATTGTGCTAGTTCTTTGGTTTTATAATATTAATAAACCCTTGGGTTTATTAATCTATTGAGTTTAAAATATTATTTCATAGGCTTTTTTATTTTTTTAGGTTTTTATTTTAAAATATTAATTAGGTTTTATTAATCTCTATTGTTTTTAATATTTCCCTTAGTCTTATTTATCCTTTAGGTTTTTCAAATTTATCCCTTGGGTTCACCGATTCCTTTGGTTTATAATATTAAACCCTTGGGTTTATCAGTTCTTTTGGTTGATAATGTTAATCACACATTGGGTTTATTAATCCCTTTAGTTTAAAATATTAACTCTTAGGCTTTATTAAGTTCTTAGATTTTTCAGTTTAAAATATTAATTCTTAGGGTTTATTAATCTCTATTGTTTTTAATATTCATCTGTTAGGTTTATCATATTTATCCATTGGGTTCGCTGATTCTTTTGGTTTATAATACTAAACCCTTGGGTTTATTAGTTCTTTTGTTTTATAATGTTAATAATCGCGTTGGTTTATTAATATATTATGTTTAAAATACTGATTCTTAAAAATGGTTTATTAATTTATTAGGCTTTTTAGTTTAAAATATAAATTCTTAGTGTTTATTAATCTCTTGTGTTTTTAATATTGATCCCTTATGTTTATGATATTTATCCCTTGGGTTCACCAATTCCTTTGGTTTATAATATTTAAATCTTTGGTTAATAATCTCTTGGGTTTATTAATATCTTGAGTTTAAAATATTAATTGTTAGGGTTTATTAATTTCTTATTTTTTTGTTTTTAAATATTATTTCATATGCTTTATTAATCTCTTGAGTTTAATATATTAATTCTTAGAGTTTATTACTTTCTTATGTTTTTAGGTTTAAAGTATTATTTCTGAGGGTTTTTTAAACTCTTGAGATTAAATTATTGATTCTTAGGGTTTTTTTTATTTCTTGGTTTATATTATTAATATTTATCCTTTGCTTCATTAATCACTTCAGTTTATAATATTAAACCCTTTGGTTTATTAATTCTTAGGTTTTTTGTTTTTAAATATTGTTTCATATGCTTTATTAATCTTTTCAGTTTAATATATTAATTCTTAGAGTTTATTACTTTCTTATGTTTTTGGGTTTAAAGTATTATTATTTGTGAGAGTTTTTTAATCTCATGAGATTAAATTATTTATTCTTGGGGTTTTTTTATTTCTTGGTTTATAATATTAATATTTATCCTTTGCTTCACCAATTGCTTTGGTTTATAATATTAAACCCTTCGTTTATTACTTTTTTTGGTGTACAATATTAATAATCCCTTGAGAAATTCGTAAGAGATATTTTAAGTTAATATATAGTATGTATATAGTTAATATTATTAATATATTATAAGTAAATATATAAAATATTTTGGTAATTTTAATCATAACTATATTATATTTATTTTGGTGAAATATATGTGGTGGGTAGTGGATATAGGCCTATCGAGGTATATCTACCACATTGGTGAATGTGGTTGTAAATCTATTTCATATAAGCCTATTGACATTTATCAACCACATTAATAAATGTGATTGTGCTAGAAAATATTGTAAACATATAAAATAATATGAAAAACATATATTAAATCCATTGAAAATTACTGTGAAAGCCAATCCATAAAAATACATTGAATATAAATCCATTTTGAAATATATTTATTTTAGAATTCAATTATCAAGTTAGAGTAGTAGGGCTTTAATTGATTTAATGCAGATAATAAGACCTTGACAATATGAATCAAAATCCAACCTGACTAAATGGAAATCAAACATACGAAATCATATAACAATCGAAAACGATATCGATGTACTATGATAGGAATTGAAAATGTTATCTAACCTAACAATATCTACCAACAGTAAACAACATCTAGCAGCGTCGCCTGAGCCTTACAAATGCAGCATCTATCAGTAATCTTCCACCACCTAGAAATGCAGCATCTATCACTCACTGAAGCAAACGGACAAATTACAGGAACAATAAAACCACATCGTCGAGTACATTATAGAACACGACCATGGAAAATGGTAAAAGACCCAAATTGCGAGAAAAATAGAACCACATGGTCGAGTCCATTATAAAACGCAACCTTGCCCAATCGTAAAACACCCAGATTACGAGAACAATAGAACCGCATCGTCGAGTCCATTATAAAAGAGAACCGTGCCAAATGGTAAAACACCTAAGGTATTATCGGTCAAAAGTGGAAACCACACCATCCGAGCAATCCCCTAACAATGAATAATCTCCTTAACAATAACGATTCAACATGGAGCCTTTGAAGGTATTCTGGCATGCAAAACAGACATGTTATCCAACAACAAGTCTCTTGCCTCGCACATCAAATTTACGCACTCTTCATTTACTACAGTCATAAAAGCATCCACAACTTCACCAGAAATATCATAGCCATCTCCCATTGACAGAAACTGGTTTCTGTTACCACTGCATAAGCCACAATGTTGTTAAACCAAACATACCCCTATGTATCCCTCCGACACTCTGACAACCTCCATGGGGCCGAATACAAAATATGCTCATCGATACTCGTAGCATTCAAAGCTCAAACAACCCATCATCTACACAATTATGCTTATTATTAATTGAAATTCTAAGAGAACTATACAAATTTTTGTTAATGAAAGAAGTGTGTCAACTGTCTGCAGGGTAGTTATTTTTATAAACCAACCCTACTTTAGTCAATATCTTTTCAAATTTGGACATTATGTTTTCCATGAGCTACATAATTCTTTAGCTAAGAGCTATCACAAACTGTCCACCCTTGGGAGGTGCAGTGTCGCAGAAGAAAAACGGATTAGACCGTCGCACTTTCATCTGCATCGTTGTAATAGTAGCAAATAGAAAACCGTGAATTTATACTTGAACAATAACACCTAGAAGATGTAACAGTCCACAACAGTAAAAAAGAGATTTACAGAATAAATATCTAAAGTTGTGTCTATTCATGTTAACCTGAATCTTACTGCAACATATCCATTGGTTAATCCACACGGTAAAAAGGAGATCTGCAGAATAAATATCTAAAGTTGTGTCGATTCATGTTGACCTGAAATTTAATAACAGTAAAAAGGAGATTTGCAGAATAAATATCTAAATTTGTGTCTATCCATGCTAACCTGAATCTTCCTGCGAGATATCCATCGGTTAATCCACACAGTACGAGTTATAATTAGAATTCACGTGAGACTGATCTCAAATTTTAACAAGAGGAAATAAAACTTTAGGTTCAAACACACCTTTCAATTTCAATCTCAAATTAATAAACTAATATGGTTGACAACTTACCAGCGACATTTCATGGTTGAACTATATGTACTCGTGCAGGGAAGCCTCGTTGGTGGTGCAAACTTTGTGTTCTTTTCCACCTTAGTTATGTAAGCAAAGCACATATATTGCTGATCTCCCTATCCAAATTCGCAGTTGTTCTGACAGCAAAACCTCTCAATAGAAGAGCGTTGTTCTGACAGTGAAACCTCTAAAGAGAAGAGCGTTGTGTTGCGTGAGTTGATTGTGTTCCAGGATAGCCATATAAGCTGGGTTGTTTTTTTAGCGATGAATATGCTTCGCACAAAACAACCTTCACTACCAACCAAGCTTGCAAGCTAGCTTTTCAAATGATTACTAAGACCATTCAAAAATGAATTATAACCAAAAAAAATACCAGTTTTCAATCAATCCGATAACAAAAACTATTTCTATGGTCTAACAGCAAAATCAATGACTTACAACTACAAATGGCATAAAAGAGAAATCATTCTTAAAAAGAAACCTTATTACCTTAAAATCAAAGTAACGTAATCTTTCTATTAATCTTTATTATCCATTTTCATTCTAATTTTGCAAACCCCTCTACAAACTTGAAACTCCTCCTATGTTTTTCACTGTTTTCACTTAAAACGGGAATCTTGTCACTGATTTCATGCTCATCAACCCATTGGCATATCTTTCTGTCCATTCCTTTATGTCAAATCTCATTAAATTTTCCGTATACCTCTTAATTTACATCGAAATACAGTACTTTAATAAATTGATATTATTATATCACTTTTATATCATTAGTTAAATATTTTTAAATCACCCGTACTTTTAAAAAGTCTTTCTAAATTCCAATTCCCGTGATATTTTATATGTCAACAAAAATAAACTTTCTAATGTTGAAAGTGATATTTTATATGTCAACAAAAATAAACTTTTTGAAATTGAACGACTTTAAGACCCCTTGGCTCGGGCGTAGCATGAAGGTTTAATAGTAAATTATTAAATGCTCACTTTTGGCAGATATGTTTGACTTTCCCTAGAACTTTCGCTTTATTAAATAGTTCTGTGCCTTCTGCATAAATTGTGTCATGCTTCTTCTCGTTCTGGATCACACCAAGAAATATGGCTGATGCAGGCCCACGTGTCATGTCCCTCAATTTCACACCCAAAAAAAAAATTTCCCAACTATGTATATTTGTATGGACTTCATTTGTACTAATATTGGTTTTGTCATGGTATGACACTTCTCTCTTTTATTGGATACCTCCTTTTGTTTTGCAACTTATGGTTTTATTAACCTTTGTTTTTAAAGGCATGGGTTGCTATTTCAACACCAAGCACTTCCATAATAACTTTTGTTAATATCTCAATACCACCACGTATGATATGAGATGATGTGCGTTCTATTATCGTTGGCTTCTCTTAGCTCATGGTTGAAGTACATATCGTATGCGCATATAACCTATTGGTTGTATTATGGTTTCATTTATTTCCACAAGGGAATTTATATATATATATATCAACCGGATTCAATTGTAGTTTGTATGATTGTAATTAGTATGTCTTATCAGTTGATTCCCATGAGAACTCAAGTGCATATCTGAGCAATGCCACGGCAATCAGTACTGGTTCGCTCTTATTTACTCCCTGGTTTAATGTTACTTCTTGTTAAAGGGACCTTCGTTCACTCCTCGGAAGATTTCCTTTGTACTTTCGATGCCTTTCATTTGTGAGAATTAATTTATGCGTGGTTTTTCATGTGCTACCGTATGGTTCTTGATGAGAATGCGTACTATGGGATCGGTGTGCAAATCTTATCACTCGTATTTCAACGATCTTGAATTTTTCCCTGAGGTACTTGTTTCTCTGGTCTTGTCCGGGTTTGGGCATCTCCCTCCACGTGGACGGCGGAGCTACATGATAAATTAGGGTTTGGCTCAATTATAAGTTCGATTTGTCACTTTGCAACTTTCATTTGTCCTTTGTAAAAATTTATCTCAGTGAACGCCGAGGCCTCACGGTTTCACTTATGCGTTTGGTTTTTCCATCCGGCGGGTTATTACACGAGACAATGTTAACCTCCAAATGCCAAGAGCTTCATCGTTCAGGTAATTTCATGCTTTTTACTTTCGATTTTAGTTAAATGTTAAGTCCTCCTCAGAACTTGGGTAATGACACAGAATACTCTTCTGGTTTAAATTGTGGTTACGCTGGTACATTGGCCTTCATGTTTCTTCCCATCCTTGTTATAGTTGAAGTATTCAGTGGTTTGATAATCTCTTATATTGTATCTTGGCGTGCTTCCTACTTTGATTGAACACTTGTGTTTATAGGCGTATTATTAACCCTGAATCGAAATTTCATAACGTTTCGTGAGTTTTTCTTGAGTCAATATATATTTGACCTTTATTGTTTTGGCCTGTGTCTGTATGACGACTTCATATAGTTGCCGATTTCGATTCGTATGGGTTCTAAAAGAGATGGCATAGCGTTGCCGCTTTAGCCGTAGCTATAATTTTTTTTTATTTTGTTATTCTGGTGTCCTTACACCTAAGTCGACGCGTTTTAATTATGCATCTCAATTTTCCCTTGTTCTCTCTCTCGAGGTTATGAGATTGTTCTCTCTCGAGGTTAAGAGATTCTGTTTCTAAATTATCTCCAGTCTTGATTTATATTTTGTTTCATGTAACGCATTCAAGCATCTAATCGACGTCTTGTACTATATGCAGATGGTTCGTTTCACACCTGTATAGCTCACCTGCGCATAGTGAAATACCACTTCTGAGGTAATACTTTGTAGAAGTATTGAATTATAGTATGGTTAGATTTCTACGCTGTGTATACATGTATCTAATTCGTCTCAGTTTCTCGCAGAAAAATGTCAGAAGGGACCAGGTTCTTTCTATGGTCTTTGGGTAAGTAAAACCCTGGCTGGTTATCGTAACCTCTTATGGGCGTTTTTATCCAATTGTATTCATACATATTAACTTATTCTCCGCAATGCTTTTGCAGGTACGCTATTTACCTCACGAATAGGTTATTGAGGATTACGTACTTATCCTTGCGATAGGACCATTATAATGATTTATTTTCATGGTCACAGGTCGGCGTCTATCTCCTGTCGGCAATTATGTTTGCCTCCATTTATTATTTAGATTAGTTCACAGTTTTTCACAAGGATGGGTGATCTCCCTTTTTTTTGTATTAAATTCGGCCAGAGGCTGGGACTGTTAATACATTTTCATTCAGATGATCAAATTTTCTGAACAATTAAATTTTGGAATGTCATTATGAAACTGTGCTAGCCTGTTTCTATAAGTGGCTTCAGCATTTGATATATATGTATATGTATAATGCATCTCTCCTTCAGCTCGGTTATTATTGACAACTCCAGAAAATATTTTTATGTCAATACTCCTGTTAAATATTTTTCCTTTCCATAATGATCTGCCTAAGTATAATTGAAGAAAGTAATAAGTTTGGTAGCCTTATTTTTTTTTCTTCCTGTTCCTTCTCATGATAATAGCATAATTAACTATAAGTCTCTTTTTTGTAAGACTTTTTAAGTCTACAATTTCTCAGTGCATGAGAACTTTCCATTTCTACAGAGTCTATAAGTCCAGGTGTATTCTATGAATCCAATAGGGGTCTCTCTGTAGTTTTGGGTTTCATTATAATAGGCACCTATAATGTTTTCTGCAATTATATATTTATAATGATTCTTAGCATAACAATTTCAGTCTATGTAGTGTTTGACTACACTTCTAAACATTACATAGATCTGATGGGGAATTCATTTGTTATCTTTCACAGCTTGTATCGTCTGCATGCATGTTATAGAGATTCACAGGCACAACTTATAATTTCCAGTAATTATTCAGTTTGGACTCTTGCTTTGTGAAAGATATTAACACCAGTTTTGTATATATGTAACTCTCAGACCAAAATTGTTTGCATGATTCGTAAACATGTTTAACCCGGTTTCTGTACTATCTAAACACACACACACACACACACACACACACACACACACACACATATGGCACTAAAATCTATAGAGGGTGATACATATATATATATATAGACATGTACTTTTAATTTGGAAAGCCACAGTGCCTTACTTCAATTAGTGAATTAAGTCAATCTATAGATCTGCACTGCATGCACTTCACTTCACCTATACATTTGTTTTTATAGCAGTCACTGATCTACTTCTATTTGTAACAGAAACAGATTAAAGTTACAAAATTATTAATTATGAGATAACATAATCTCCAGATTTAAACCAGAGACTGGTTTAGACTTTCTGGCTGATTTTTCCTCATATGTATGGTTCCTACAACTATGCAGAACTGAGAGAGTTTAATTACTCTATTATTCTGTAAATGTATGGAAAACCAGCACAAAACAAAACATTGCAAGTAGTATGCAGCTATAATCATTAACCTTTACCCTTAACAACAAATATTTTTAATCATTCATAACATTGTGAGCATACCACTTTGGTACTTGACCAGTCCTCCCAACCATAGAGTCCCTCTATCTCCAGAACTCACCCCTGAGCTGAGATCACTTCCATTCTAGACCAACCTCTAATCTGTTCAGGAATAGCTTATTTAAGCTTTTGCTCCCCAAAGCCTGTTTCTAATTCTGCCTCCAGAATATCAGGATGCTTTTCTTCCTATTTTCCTAGGCTTCCCTATTTAGGGACTTTTAAAGCTACTTTCTGCCTTTCACAGCTTTTTACCTCTTCCCAACTACTCTCCACCTCATTGGGGAAACTAGATTTTCCTCAAAATCTAATTTGGAAATAAATTCTTTCAAGGATTTTTGAAAGCTTTTTGGGGAAATATTTTCCTCTATCCATCCTCATGGATTTAGCAAGTGATCTCACAATTCATTTGGTCAATCTGCACAGCATTATTTTATTTAATTTCCATAATGAAATATTTAATTACATCCACAAAAATAATTATCCATTTGGGGTCCACTCCCCTCAGGATTAAAGTTCAAATTTCTAGCTTTGAAAGAAAAACATAAACTAGGGGTGTTACATATTCCCCCTCTAAAAGAAAACACCGTCATCGGTGTTGATATCTAACTACTAGAGTTCATTTTTTTTTTTCAAACAAAAATGGATATTTTTCCATCATTTCAGCTTCTCTTTCCCAGGTAGCTTCTTTAGCAGTAAAGTGCTTCCACTGCACCTTTACTCTTGCTACCGTCCGATTCCTCAATTCAATTTCTTCCCGCTCCAATATTTGAAGCAGTTCTGGAAGGAACTCCCCTTCTGGTTCCACCTGTATCACATTCCAATCAACTATGTGAGAAGCATCATGTACATATATTTTTAATAATTAAACATGAAACACATCATGAACTCTAACATGGGGCGGTAAGGCCAGCTTGTAAGCCATTGGTCCAACCCTTTCTAACACTTCAAAAGGACCACAATATTTAGGGGCTAGTTTTGCACAACTTCCATCATAAAGTGTGCTCTTTGTGGGTTTAATACACAAATACACATGTTCCCCCACTTTAAATTCTCGATGTACCCTCTTCTTATCAGCATAGTTTTTATGGCGATCTTGTGTTGTCTTGATGTTTCTTTGTATTTGTTTAACAATTATTTCCATCTCTTATAAGGCATCTGGTCCCAACATTAGTTTATCCTCAGGTTGGCTCCAGCACGAAGGAGTACGACATTTCCTTCCATAGAGGGCTTCAAACAGACTCATCTTGATGGAGGATTGATAGCTGTTATTATAGGAAAATTCAGCTAAATGCAAGTAGTCTTCCCATTTTGATGGCCTATCCATCACATACATTCTTAGCATATCTTCCAAAATTTGATTTGTTCTCTCTGTTTGACCGTCGGTCTGAGGGTGATAGGCAGTACTAAAATTCAACTTAGTGCCCATGCCCCCAAATAGAACTTTCCAAAAAGCTGCTGTGAATTTAGCATCTCTATCTGAAACAATCACCTTTGGGACCCCATGGAACCTTACTACTTCTTTCAGGAACATATCTACTACTTGGGATGTCCCAAAAGTAGATTTCACAGGTATGAAGTGTGCAACTTTTTTTAAATTGTCTACTACTACCATCACTGAATCGTGTTGGTATTTGGTTTTGGGTAGCCCTGTTATGAAATCTATAGAAACGATGTCCCATTTCCATTCTGAAATTGGCAAAGGATTTAGAAGTCCTGCAGGATGCTGATGTTCAAATTTAACTAGTTGACACTCCATGCACTTAGCTAAATATTCTGCTACATCTCTTTTCATTCCTGGTCAGAAAAACTTATTTTTCAGGGCTGTTAGCATTTTCTGATATCCAGGATGTCCCGCATAAGACTTTTTATGGTATTCATCTAGGACCTCTCTTTTCAAAGATTCTACATTGGGGATATACAATCTGTTTTTATAGCAGATCAGTCCTTGCTGGTTTTGGGTGTATTCAGCCATATTCTTCTTTATTATTTTCATTTGTAGATTCTCATAATTTGGATCATGGTCTGCTACCTTTTTCACCAGTTCTTCTAAATCAAAGTTTGCACTACATCCAATGTTGTTTATGTTTTGGCAAGCATTTCTTCTCAATGCATCAGCAATTTTATTTTCTTTTCCTTTGATATGTTTTATGTCCATATCAGATTCACTCAGACGAGAAAGCCATCTAGCCTATCTAGCATTCAAATCAGTTTGGGAAAAGAATATTTAAGACTAATATGATCGGTCATCAACGTAAATTTCTTTCCAAGAAGATAGTGTCGCCACATCTTCAAGGCATGAATAACAGCAGCCAACTCCAAATCATATGCACTATATTTTTGTTCATGTGTCTTCAATTTCCTAGACTCATATGAAATAACTGAATTTTCCTGCAAAAGGACTCCTCTCAATCCCTCTCTATAGGCGTCTGTACATACAACAAATTCTTTATCAGGATCTGCAATTTTCAGTATAGGGGCTGTAGTGAGTTTTAATTTTAATTATTCAAAAATGTTTTGGCATTTTTTAGTCCACTCAAATTTGACACCCTTTACTTGTAGTGAAGTGATGGGATATGCTATGGCAGAAAATCTCTCTACAAACCTACGATAATAACCTGTAATCCCCATGAATGATCTCACTGCTGAAACATCAGTTGGCACAGGCCATTCTTTAATAGCCTTTATCTTTTCAGGATCAACAGACAACCCCTGTTCAGAAATAATATGACCCAAGAATTGGATCTTGTCGTTATAGAACTCACATTTACTGAATTTGGCATACAACTGGTTTTCCTTCAAATTTTGCAACACTATCCTCAAGTGCTCTTTGTGCTCCTCCTCACTTTTTGAGTAAACTAAAATATCATCTATGAACACTAACACGAATTTATACAAGTACTTGTTTAACACACTGTTCATTAAGCACATAAAGGTGGCAGGAGCATTTTTCAATCTGAAAGGTAGGACTACAAATTCGTAGTGACCATAGCTAGTTTGAAAAGTTGTTTTGCTAATGTCTTCCTCCTTAATTCTGAGCTGGTGATAATCAGTCCTTAGATCAATCTTAGAAAATACCGAAGCTCCTCTTACCTGATCAAAAAGATCATCAATTCGAGGCAAAGGGTGTCTATTTTTAATTGTCAACTTATTCAGCTGACGATAATGAATGCACATTCTAAAGGTTCCATCCTTTTTCATCACGAACAACACCGGTGCTCCCTAAGGGAACACACTGGGTCTGATATAACCTTTATCCAGCAATTCTTGCAATTGCATTTTCAGCTCCATGAGTTTGGGGGGGCTCATTCGATAAGGGGCTCGGGAAACAGGTGTTTCTCCTGTCACCAAATCGATTGAAAAGTCAATCTCTCTTTTGGGGGGAATATGAGGAATCTCATCTGGAAAAACTTCCTTAAACTCTCTCACCACTGGTAATTTATCTAGTAGGTTTTCTTCAGGTTGCTATTCTATTTCCTCAAGATTTACTACATATACATGATATCATTTCCTAGCTTTTCTTTTTAGTTGTAGTGCTGATATTTGTCTTACAGAGATGGGTTTTGGTTTCCCCTTGAGAATAAAAGGTTTCCCCTCTTCATCTATACAATGCAGAGTTTTATCCCAACAGTTCATCATGGCCTTTCTCTTTTCCAGCCAGTCCATTCCTATCAGAAAATCATATGACCCTAAGGGTAGAATGTTTAAATTCACTTCTGTCTGAAAATCATTTAATTTAATTGCTGTTTGAGGTAACTTATGAGTTAATTTTTTTTTGGTGCCAGTGGCTAACTGGACCAACCAAGACTGCTGAAATTTTTCAGTTTTGAGATTGAATTTTTCTACCACTTGTGGACTAATGTAACTCAAAGAATCACCTGGATCAATTAAAACAGTGACAGATTGGTCAGCAATCTTACCTTCAATTTCAACCATGGTAGCTTGGTGTTCTTCTTGTTGATTCTCCAAGGCTGCACTGATGGTGGGTGTATTTCTTGATATGTCGTTCACTATGGTAGCTTCTCGATCTCTCATAATCATCAGAATGTTCCGGTGGGGACAATCCCTCAAGAGGTGAAGCTCTCCACATCCCCATCATTTTAAAGGATCTCTCATTTTAACTGCACCTTCCTTCTTATTTTCTCCATATAGTTGCTTGGAACCAACTTGAGACTGATCAGTTTGGCTTTCTTTTGGTTTGTTAAATTTCTTCCGCTGATGATCCCTGCCAAATTTTTTCAAATATGTTGGTTTATTTTCTTTCCTTTTAATTCACTCTTGTTTACCTAGCTTTTCCCATGCTCACCTTTTCCTTTAAATTGCTGGTAGCACAATCTAGCTTTCCTCACAGCTTCGTCCATGGTTTTTGGATTATCAAATTCTATTTTCTCCTTGTACACAGCAGGCAGACAGTTCAAAAACCTTTGTACCTTTGCCTTCTCTTCCCGAATATAAGGAACATACCTTAACAGATTTGTAAAGTTGGTGACAAACTCATCTATGGTAAGTTGTCCCAATCTGAGTTCATGGAACTCCTTTGCTTTATCATCATAATAATTTTCATTCAAATAAAGGTTCTTAAACTTGACTTGGAAATATTCCCAAGTAACTGTCTTTTCATCAATGGCATGAACCATTTTCGTCTCCTCCCACCACAAGGTAGCCTTACCTTGTAGCTGGTAGATAGCTAATTTGGCTTTCAGATTGCTTTCATATTCATAGACTTGGAAATATTTAATCATGTTCAACAACGAGGCTTCAGCATCTTCCTCCTTCTCTCCATCATAGGAGGGAGGTTTGATCTTTCGGAATTCCCACTATAATTCCTTTTTCTGCTTATACTGATTCCTAACAGCATCATCTTCCTCAGACTCATCATTCTTCCTCTTTCCGGAACCTTCACCCTCTTGGCTGTTCCGTGAAGTTAATTCTCTGATGAGCCTTTCCTGCTCCTCACTGGCTAATGACAATCTGTCATTCTGGCATCTTAGCTCAACCATTTCTCGTTGCAAACTGTGCAACATAGCCATCACCGAAGGGTTGGGATCTGGTGTATTATCTTCCTCACGCAGATAAACATAAATTTCATCACTTCCAGCCATTGGAATTGTCTGTTTCAGCACCACACTGTACATTAAACAACACAGATCAGTAATAAATAAAAAAATAAAAAATTCACAATCAATAATTTATACAGTGGGCACACAACAACAGTGAGCACAACAACAACAGCCCAGTTTTATGTAACATGGGCTCTGATACCATTTGTCATGTCCCTCAATTTCACACCCGAATTTTTTTTTTTCCCAACTATGTATATTTGTATGGACTTCATTTGTACTAATATTGGTTTTTTCATGCTATGACACTTCTCTCTTTTATTGGATACCTCCTTTTGTTTTGCAACTTATGGTTTTATTAACCTTTTTTTTTAAAGGCATGGGTTGCTATTTCAACACCAAGCACTTACCATAATAACTTTTTTTAATATCTCAGTACCACCACGTATGATATGAGATGATGTGCATTCTATTATCGTTGGCTTCTCTTAGCTTATGGTTGAAGTACATATCGTATGCACATATAACCTATTGGTTGTATTATGGTTTCGTTTATTTCCACAAGGGAATTTATATATATATATATATATATATATATATATATATCAACCGGATTCAATTGTAGTTGGTATGATTGTAACTACTATGTCTTATCATAGTTTCGTTGATTCCCATGAGAACTCAAGTGCATATCTGAGCAATGCCACGGCAATCAGTACTTGTTCGCTCTTATTTACTCCCTGGTTTAATGTTACGTCTTGTTAAAGGGACCTTCGTTCACTCCTCGGAAGATTTCCTTTGTACTTACGACACCTTTCATTTGTGAGAATTAATTTATGCGTGGTTTTTCATGTGCTACCATATGGTTCTTGATGAGAATGCATACTATGGGATCGGTTTGCAAATCTTATCGCTCCTATTTCAACGATCTTGAATTTTTCCCTGAGTTACTTTTTTCTCTAGTCTTGTCCGGGTTTGGG
This sequence comes from Pinus albicaulis, assembly GCA_034641835.2. Classification (NCBI taxonomy): domain Eukaryota; kingdom Viridiplantae; phylum Streptophyta; class Pinopsida; order Pinales; family Pinaceae; genus Pinus; species Pinus albicaulis. The sequence goes on along the minus strand of CM076572.1, from coordinate 360,493,047 downwards.
CATCGCCCTCCATGTGGACGGTGGAGATCCATGATAAATTAGGGTTTGGCTCAATTATAAGTTCGATTTGTCACTCTGCAACTTTCATTTTTCCTTTGTAAAAATTTATCTTAGTGAACGCCGAGGCCTCACGGTTTCACTTCTGCATTTGGTTTTGCCATCCGGTGGGTTATTACACGAGACGGTGTCAACCTCCCAGTGCCGAGAGCTTCATCGTCCAGGTAATTTCATGCTATTTCCTTTCGATTTTAGTTAAATGTTAAGTCCTCCTTAGAACTTGGGTAATGACACAGAATACTCTTCTGGTTTAAATTTTGGTTACGCTGGTACATTGGCCTTCACATTTCTTCCCATCCTTGTTATAGTCGAAGTATTCAGTGGTTTGATAATCTCTTATATTGTATCTCGGCGTGCTTCCTACTTTGATAGAGCACTTGTGTTTACATGCGTATTATTAACCCTGAATCGAAATTTCATAACGTTTCCTGAGTTTTTCTTGAGTCAATATATATTTGACCTTTATTGTTTCGGCCTGTGTCTGTATGATGAATTCATACAGTTGCCGATTTCGATTCACATGGGTTCTGAAAGAGATGGCATAGCGTCGCCGCTTTAGCCGTAGCTATAAATTTGTTTTATTTTGTTATTCTGGTGTCCTTACACCTAAGTCGACGTGTTTTAATTATGCGTCTCAATTTTCCCTTGTTCTCTCTCTCGAGGTTATGAGATTTTTCTCTCTCGAGGTTAAGAGATTCTATTTCTAAATTATCTCTAGTCTTGATTTATATTTTGTCTCATGTAACACATTCAAGCATATAATCGATGTCTTGTACTATGTGCAGATGGTTCATTTTACACCCGTATAGCTCTCCTTCGTAGAGTGAAATACCACTTCTGAGGTAATACTTTGTAGAAGTATTGAATTCTAGTATGGTTAGATTTCTACGCTGTGTATACATGTATCTAATTCGTCTCAGTTGCTCGCAGACAAACGCCAGATGGGACCGGGTTCTTCCTATGGTCTTTGGGTAAGTAGAACCCTGGTTGGTTATCGTAACCTCTTATGGGAATTTTTATCCAATTGTATTCATACATATTAACTTATTCTCCGAAATGCTTTTTCAGGTACGCTATTTACCTCACAAATAATTTATTGAGGATTACGTACTTATCCTTGCGATAGGACCATTGTAACGATTTATTTTTCATGGTCACAGGTCAGCGTCTATCTCCTGTTAGCAATGATGTTTTCCTCCATTTCTAGTTTAGATTAGTTCACAGTTTTGCACAAGGATGGGCGATATCCCTTTTTTTTTGTATGAAATTCGGCCAGAGGCTGGGACTGTTAATAAATTTTCATTCAGATGATCAAATTTTCTGAACAATTAAATTCTGGAATGTCATTATGAAACTATGCTAGCCTGTTTCTATAAGTGGCTTCAGTATTTGATATCTATGTATATATATAATGCATCTCTCCTTCAACTCGGTTATTATTGACAACTCCATAAAATATTTTTATGTCAGTACTCCTGTTAAATATTTTTCCTTTCCATAATGATCTGCCTAAGTATAATTGAAGAAAGTAATAAGTTTGGTAGCCTTATTTTTTTTCTTCCTGTTCCTTCTCATGATAATAGCATAATTGACTATAAGTCTCTTTGTTGTAAGAGTTTTTAAGTCTGCAATTTCTCAGTGCATGAGAAATTTCCATTTCTACAGAGTCTATAAGTCTAGCTGTATTCTATGAATCCAGTAGGGGTCTCTCTGTAGTTTGGGGTTTCATTATAATAGGCACCTATAATGTTTTCTGCAATTATATATTTAAAATGATTCTTAGCATAACAATTTGATTCTATGTAGTGTTTGACTACACTTCTAAACATTACATAGATCTGATGGGGAATTTATTTCTTATCTTTCATAGCTTGTATCATCTGCATGCATGTTATATAGATTCACAGGCACAACTTATAATTTCCAGTAATTATTCAGTTTGGACTCTTGCTTTGTGAATGATATTAACACCAGTTTTTTATATATGTAACTCTCAGACCAAAATTGTTTGCATGATTGGTAAACATGTTTAACCCGGTTTTGTACTATCTAAATATATATATATACACATATATATATGGCACTAAAATCTATAGAGGGTGATACATATATATATAGACATGTACTTTTAATTTGGAAAGCCACAGTGGCTTACTTCAATTAGTGAATTCAGTCAATCTATAGATCTGCACTGCATGCACTGCACTTCCCCTATACATTTGTTTTTATAGCAGTCACTGATCTACTTCTATTTGTAACAGAAACAGATTAAAGTTACAAAATTATAAATTATGAGATAACATAATCTCCTGATTTAAACCAGAGACTGGTTTAGAGTTTCTGGCTGATTTTTCCTCATATGTATGGTTCCTACAACTATGCAGAACTGAGAGAGTTTAATTACTCTATTATTCTGTAAATGTATGGAACACCAGCACAAAACAAGACATTGCAAGTAGTATGCAGCTATAATCATTAACCTTTACACTTAACAACAAATAGTTTTAATCATTCATAACACTGTGAGCATACCACTTTGGTACTTGACCAGTCCTCCCAACCATAGAGCCCCTCTATCTCCAGAACTCACCCCCGAGCTGAGATCACTTCCATTCCAGACCAACGTCTAATCTGTTCAGGAATAGCTTATTTAAGCTTTTGCTCCCCAAAGCCTGTTTCTAATTCTGCGTCCAGAATATCAGGATGCTTTTCTTCCTGTTTTCCTAGGCTTCCCTATTTAGGGACTTTTAAAGCTTCTTTCTGCCTTTCACAGCTTTTTACCTCTTCCCAAATACTCTCCACCTCATTGGGGAAACTAGATTTTCCTCAAAATCTAATTTGGAAATAAATTCTTTCAAGGATTTTTGAAATATTTTTGGGGAAATATTTTCCTGTATCCATCCTCATGGATTTAGCAAGTGATCTCACAATTCATTTGGTCAATATACACAGCATTATTTTATTTAATTTCCATAATGAAATATTTAATTACATCCACAAAAATACTTATCCATTTGGGGTCCACTCCCCTTAGGATTAAAGTTCAAATGTCTAGCTTTGAAAGAAAAACATAAACTAGGGGTGTTACACTACGTTAGCAGAAATGCAACTAGAGCTGAATATGTATAGTAAACGGAAAGGCATGAGAAACAATGTTTTGTATGTCCATTTTTGTTTCTCAGTGCATGAAATTGATTTCTTCATAAATGAATGGTTGCTTGAAACAGTTCTCTGATAAACACGTGATTATGTCTCTCTTTAAGACTTCATTTCTCCTTTCCCTTTAACTGATTCCATTTTTTACTATGGCCTGTCAATTAGATAATCTTTTCGTCATGCTTTAATCATGATTTGAACTTTGTATGAGATAGAATAAGAAGATTCATTTTTTTTTTCAATAAGGGATAGAGGAAAAAGTTACATTGAAAAAATTCAACATTGAGTGATATATTCCACATCAAGCGTATAAGAAATCCAATTGTCAAGAACAGAAATTAGGAAGCACAGAGGCATTAACAACCAAAGAACTGATAAAAATGAAGTAAGAAAAACACATCTCAAAAAAAAAAAATGATACGTAGAATACCTTATTCTTTGTATATTGTGATTCGAACTCTAGTGTTATTCCCAACCACAAAGGCAAATAGATCTCAAAAAAGAAGCTGAATAGACCTTTAAAAAAGGCCAAATGGATAAAGGAATAGGAGAAACTTTTTTCTTAAAAACACTGTTGAAAGAGACATGGCTAAACACAAGCACAAATGTTGCAGAAAGGAGCAGAGTAAGGGTGTCACTGTAGCTAAGCGAAATGCCACGATGATTCTTAAAAAAAACTGTAGAAAGAGACATGGCTAAACACAAGCACAAATACATTTAAAAAAGGAGCAGAGTAAGGGTGTCACGACAGAGCATTCACGTTAAAGAAGAAAGAGCCAAGAATGCGATTAATTCGAGTTTGAATTCATTCCATCGTATATTTATTTTAAGAAAAGCATTGGGTTTCTTATCTCTATATTTTTTTAGGTTGGCCACCAAACTTCGTGGAGATATTTTTTTCAGCAATCATAGATCTCCCTTATTCCCTGATAACAATTACTATGCTCCTTTAATGTGATAGAAACTTTAGTAATGACATAGGAAATCAACATGATGACGTGGAGTTTGAAAGAGTGAGGATGAGTTAAATGTTTAATTAAAGTGGAGAAAGAATCCATGAGTAAAAGAGGAAATTATGATTATACAATAAGACTCCACTCAAACTAACCAATCACAAGTTAAAAATTTTTTTTAAAATAATTAAAAATAAAGTAACATTACAAAGTTAGCATTACATAATGAGATTTGATTTTTACTTAAAAAAGTAATTCAAAGTCAACAAATATTATCATGGAAGCAACGAGAATAATAATAATAAAAAAAAAACATTAATTAAATATAAAATATGAAAATAAGCTCAAAAAATAATAATAAAATGTCAAATTAATAAATATAATTCTCATATCTTCTATATTTACACATATGTTGCAATATCTAATTTTTCAAATATATGTTATAGAAGAAGTAGTCTTTAAGTATGAGGGGTTTCCGCAGTGCATTATATTAGATATAATTTTTGGTATTCAACTGCGTTAATTTAGTCATTGTTAGATCTAAGACTTTTGTGATCCATAATATAGATGAATGTTTTTCGGATTAATTACATCATTAGGATTTGGTCAATGTTTCGAACCAACTAATGTGGTTCATCCTCATAACAAGGTGGAGAAGCTAATCGATCTCAATGAATAACTAGTGGAGATGCATCATTTCCCGGAAAAGGCGCTTAAGAATTATCTCTTTAGAACTAGCCGTTAAGACTATCTGTTAAGAACTAGCCGTTAGAAAGTTAATTATTAATTTTTTATAATTAAGAATAAATAAATATTAATTAATTATAAAATAAAAATTTAATTAATATAATAATAAATTTTTTATATAAAGTTACTATTAAGTAAAATAAAGAATTTAATAAATAATATTTAATTAAATGTAATAGGAATTAGTGAGGGGTAAAATTTATTAAAAATTTTGATTTAAATTATTTAGGGGGATAATAAATAAAAATATAAAATAAATTGTTTCGCCGCCTGGTGCTACTTGGCCTCACTGCTGAAGAGCTTCCCATGAATTCAGCCTTCGGAGGGGCGAGCTCGGCTCCCCCTCCTCTCCATACCCCTTCTTCTGACATTTCTGCTGCAGCCAAAAATGCCAGACCCAGCCCGACCACGCAGGGTGGCGCTGCCCAGGTTCCAGCTAATGATGTCTCTTGTGATGACGCCTCAGGCTCTGCGACCACTAAAGACAAGAATGCAGAGGAGCTCGCCTCTACGACACAAAAAAAAGCTTCCTCTGCCACCTGCATCCCAAAAGCTACAGAGAGAATCAAAATCGACCTCCCTAGCCATCAAATCAATGGGCATATTCAATTTATGAAGGATCACGCCCTCATTGGATATTTTATTGGCCTATGGCCAACCGAAAAAACTTTGCAAGGATGGATACTCTCCAAGTCGAAGCCTAAAGGATAGGTAACCTTGCAACTTGGCCCCAAAGGTTTCTTCACTGCTATTTTCAATTGTCTGGAGGACAAGAATCACATCTTTGAGGAAGGCCCGTATTTCTTCAACTTTGCAGGCCTTTATCTCCGATACTGGAAAGAAATATTCGATCCAGACAAAGAGGGTTTCAACTGGGCACCAGTCTGGATCCGCATGTACTCCTTACCACAGGAATACTGGGACGAAGAGACCTTAAAGGACATCGGTAATAGTTTTGGAGAATTTATTAGAGTTTTGGAGGAAACCAAACTCAGGTGATACACCTCCTATGCCCAGATCTGTGTTTATATGCATCTAGCCAAGGCACTCACAGATTCAATAAGCCTATTTCATGATGATTTCGAGTGGGTTCAAACAATAGACTACGAGCATGTCCCCTTCCGATGCAAGAAGTGTCATGAACACGGTTACCTATACCGTGATTGCGCTCTGAATCATTCGCAGAATACCCCCACCCTTGAGCACAACAAAGATGCTGATGGTTTTACAAAGGTCACTAATTGGCGAAGGCACTCGAAGAAAACCCCCATACTCTCACAGGCACCCAAGAAACCTGATCTGAGCAACAACTTTGATGCTTTGGCAGTGCAAGGGACCTCGGCGGCTATCCACACTCAGGCTCCCTCATCTGATCTGTCTCGCCTACCCACTGCTCCACTTTCCACTCCCACCACCCCGGTTCCCGCCAACACAACTCTGCCACCTCCATCTCCGTAGACAATATTGAGAAAGAGCTAGTACTGAAAGATGCACTCATGGAGATCGATAACAATACAGCTTTTGGAACCCAGCAAAGTCAGGACAAGGAAGAACAGATCACGCCGTCACACATGGAAGAAGAACCAGAGAGTATAGATCTAGGATATCTGGATATACTCAGCCTGGAAACAGCTTGTCATGAGTGCGACTTCAGCACAATACATCCTCGACAAATCGACAGCCTGGAAGTGGTTCTATCTAGAGCACAACACAGAAAATACCTTGGTATTCAAGCTAGAAGTCCTTGGGATGGAAAAAAAATAATGAAAGAATCCAAGAAATGGGGGCGGAAAACAGATCTACAGTGGACCATCATTGTTAGAGAAATTCTTGTGGAATCTCGGAGGTTCCCCAAGCTGACTAAGTTCTATAAGACTCTTCCACACTGTTCCTCATGAAGCTCATTTCATGGAATGTGAGGGGGCTCAATAGCCCAGCGAAACACTGAATGTTAAAAAACATGATACAGCAAGATAAGCCCTCCATAGTCTATCTGCAAGAAACAAAATGCAACAGCACAGCTTTAGAAAAGATCCTGAACAAATCTTGGTCTGGATCCCGCTCAGTTTTAGTGGATGCCTCAGGAGCATCCATAGGTCTCACCATCATTTGGAATCCTCAGGTTCTCTCCCTCTATGACTTTCATGCCTCTCATTATTTTATTCAAACTACTTTCCATTTAGTGGGGACCAACACACATGGCCACCTCACCAATGTGTATTTTCCCCAAGACCCACACAAAAAAATGGAATTGCTGGATACTCTTATAGAGCTCAACTCTGTTAGGAGCTTCCCCTTATGGATCTGCGGGGGTGACTTTAACTTGATTACAGCTCTGGAGGAAAAATCTGGGGGCCGAACCAGATTGGAGGAGGATAGCACCAACTTCAAAGATTTCATTCGCAGTAATCTACTTATGGACCTACCAACTTCCAACGGAACCTACACTTGGACCAACAAGCATAAGGTCTCTCAACATATAGCCTCTTGGCTAGATCATTTCCTAATTTCTGATATTGTAATTCATCTTGGCTGGGATTTACAAACATCCATATTGCCTCAAGCTGGCTCAGATCACTGGCCCATAATGTTGCAGTGGACTCGTCCAGGATGTAGGTGCAATCGGCCATTCCACTTCGAATCATTCTGGTTCTCTCATCAAAACTTCAAAGAAGTGGTCACTGAAGCATGACACTCCTACTCTCCTCTGGCTGGTGCCAAGATGTATCAGTTCCAAGAAAAGCTCAAGCACCTCAAGAACGCTCTAAAAGCTTGGAACCGAACACAGTTCGGCAACATCTTTTCCCATAAAAAAGAACTTGAGTAGAAAATGAGCACCCTGCAACAATGCATCATTTCTGAGGGACGATCGGACGCGTATGACCAACAGGAACAAGAAATCCTCACCAAAATAGAAGAAAGGAGGCAACAAGAAGAAACCTTGTGGCGTCAGAAATCCCAGATCAGATGGCTGAAGGATGGGGAGAAAAATACCAAATTTTTTCACAGGTCTACCATTCAACGACGAATTCACAATAACATCGCTTTTGTCAAAAATTGGCAAGGAGACAAACTCGAGATCCATGAAGAGGTTGAGCATGAATTCAAAGAATACTTTCAGAACATACTGCGTGAACCCCAAGGAGACAGGATTCAAGCCATTCACACTGTCATGCAACACATACCAAAAATCATCACTGCATAACATAACAACATGCTTCTCTAGCCAGTAACTCTCCAAGAAGTGGAGGAAGCCATGACACAACTCAAAGATGGTAAAGCGCCTAGCCCTGATGGGTTCACTACAAAATTTTTTCATGCCTTCTGGGAGCTAATCAAATATGAAGTATGGGAGCTTGTGGAAGAATCTCGGTCAATGCACTGGCTTCTTCCCTCCCTCAATACGACCTTCATCGCTCCCATTCCCAAGGAAGAGGATTCTAGCACTCTCGACAAATATCGGCCTATTGCGCTCTGTAATGTTATCTACAAAATCATTTCTAAAGTTGTGGCCAACATGCTAAAGCCTCTTCTCCCTCTTCTCATCTCGCCTGAGCAGACGGGCTATGTGGAAGGGCACCAGATCTTGGACGGAATCATCCTCTCACATGAAGTGATACATTCACTAAAGATCGTAAAGAAACCAGGTATGATACTCAAGCTAGACCTCTCCAAAGCATTTGAAAAACTAAGCTGGACCTATATCAAACAAATGCTCTTGGCCTTTGGTTTTAGTGCTACTTGGACTCGTTGGCTCATGAATCTCATCTCTTCCCCTATCTTTTCCATCCTTCTCAATGGTTCTCCTTTAGCGCCTTTCCGTTCCTATCGAGGCATTCGACAGGGTGACCCTCTGTCCCCTTTTCTCTTTGTTCTCATGGCAGAGGGTCTAAGCCGTCTTATCCATCATGTTGTCCCTTCCAATTTTGTCAAAGGCATTTCTCTTCATGATCGTCCCCCCATTTTCCACCAACAGTTCGCGGATGATAATATGATATTTGGTCATCCCTCTGTCCAAGAAGCCTCAGCCTTTAAATCCTTGCTAGACTTCTTCTCAGCTGCCTCGGTACCACCATAAATGCCTCAAAATCTCAACTTTTCTTCTTCCATACTTCCATCATCACCCAACGTAACATTTCAAGGATTTTGGGCTTCACGATAGCTATGCTTCCCTCGAAGTATCTTGGAGCCCCCGTCATAGACTCTGACATCAAGCACTCTTCATGGAGAATTCTTCTTGATAAATTAGAAGCAAGGCTCTCTTCTTAGACCTATCGCTCGCTCAACATCGCCTGCAGGCTCATCCTCATCAAATATATTCTCCAAGCCATGCCTCTATATCTTTTCTCAATACTGGCAGCCTCAAAATGGGTTCTTAAAAAGATCTGCAACCTTCGAAGAAACTTTTTATGGGGCTCCTCGAGTCTCAATAGAAAATGGGCTCTTGTGAAATGGTCCGAAGTCTGCCTTCCAAAATCAGATGGTGGGCTTGGCTTGTGAGATGTGATACAAAGTAACAATACTATGGGGGCACGCATATGGTGGCATTGGCTCTCCAAACCACACTCACCATGGGCCCGTCTCTGGCATTCTAAATACTCTCCGGGCAGACCCCGGGAGGATCTCATTCGCTTGACCATGACTATCCCTAGATCGCTAATTTGGAATGCCGCCAGGCAACATCATGCCTTCATCCAAGCACACAGCTTTTGGGAAATTCATTCCAGCACCACCGCGAGATTCTGGGAGGACTCTTGGCAGCAATTCCCCAAGCTAGCCACTCTCTTTCATAAACCGAAATGGTAGGCAACTCTCCAGCAAAATGATCAATCGCAAGTCCATCAGTTTTGGCAGCAACAACCCTCTCAAGGATTTCAACAATGGACATCAGCAGAAACTTGGCAGGAGAATTGGCAGTAGGAAACTTTTGAGGAGATAGATCAAGAACTCACTCTCAGAAGGATAAAAGTCTCAGACCACAAGGATAAGTTGCGTTGGGGATACACACCGAAGGGAAACTTCACTACCAGAGAATCTTTTCAATTTCTATATCAACCCAAACAGACGCCGAAATATAATCTGTGGAACCATGTTTGGCAACCTGGAATCGGGCCTAAAGTTTAAACCTTCTTATGGCTTCTCAGCAAATAGAGACTCCTCACTTGGGATAATTTACAAAAATGCGGCTTCATTGGGCCTTCTATATGTCCCAATTGCAATCTACATTCTGAAACCATTCTGCATCTTCTGGACACCTGCCCATTAGCATCTCAACTCTGGGAACAAATTGCAATCTACAATAGAAGAACTAGTAGATGCATGGGAGACACTGTCAATACCATCCAGAAGTGGCCTTTGCAGCCCTTCCAGAGTTACTTGCTCAACTCTCTTTGCGTTATTATCACGGGTTTTGTCTATTGGATAGTATGGAAGGAGCGTAATAACAGGATATTCAAAAATCAAAGCACCCCTCCTCATATCCTATGGCTACTCCTCAAACAAAGCCTCCAAGAAACACTGGCTCTCAAGCACTGGAAAGACTCTGATATGTCCTCCTCCCCTGCGGAATGCCTCATCTTGGAAAGTTGGAATCTCAATCTCACTCCTTCTACTTTGATCCATACCAATCCCTCCATCCATATCGATTCTCCCCTCTCATGGTCTCCACCCTTGCCACTCTCTTTCAAATTGAACTTTGATGGAGCAGCCAAGGGTAACCCTGGTCTAGCTGGTTTTGGTGGCATTTTCTAAAATAATGGAAGCTTCATAATGCACATTTACTATGGTTCGCTTGGCAGAGATACCAACAATGCCGCCGAGCTAGAAGGATTATGGCATGGCATTTTTCTTGCTAAAGAAGAAAACCTCTTCCCCCTGGCGGTTGAAGGGGACTCTCAAATTCTTATAGAAGTTGATATTCGAATTCAATCTGGCACTCCTGCGGCAAATATTGCTTCGAGCTGGTGTCTCCTTGACAGGCTTGAAAAAATTGAAGAATGTCTCAGCGTCCCACGCACCATCATCTTCAAGCACATTAGGCGTACTTCTAACAGAGTGGCGGGTCGTCTGGCTAATCAAGGCATTAACTAACAGCTCCCTATATTCTCGGGCCCCCTGCACAGTTCTGATGATGCACAACTCATTCACGACTGAACTCTTCTGGTGCAACAATATCTACACCTCCCAGATGCGGGTGTTTGATGAGCATGGTACGATGGCGCATGGACAGGTGTGGGTTGGCATGTGGACTCATACCACCACCACCCAACTCTGCATGAGGCACACCATTAATATCCATGCCAGTGACTTCAATGCTGCCATAACGTAGCGCTTCCTCCGACGCCAACCAGCTTGCATTTCAACTATGGTGCCCCGGACCAGACTCATTGTTGCCCCTCCTCTACGCTCATGCTGTTCTATGGTTGCAGCAAAGCCTCGCTCTCAGACTAGTACTAGGTTGTGGTGTGCTTTGGCTTGCTACATTGAACTGATGCCGGGCTTTCACTATACTCACAGCCCCTTCTGCAAGTTTTGGTCCAATTCACCTTCTGATTGTGTCTGGGCACTACCTGTTGGTGCTCCCCTACATTTCTCTATGGACTTTGCTCCCAACCTTCCCACAATTGACCCTAGCATCTCCTTGCCAGCTTGCAGCATCATGCCTCCACTCCGTCAGCGAATGCGGTGCAGGAGAGGTACCAGCCGTGGGCAGGTTGCTCCTCCTCCCCTCCCCGTTCAGTCCCACACTGCCCAGTTCCACATTCCCTGTGCTCTCTTCCACTCCACCATGATCGCCAAAATCACCTTTGAATTTCAGGCAGACTCAGTGACTAAGGCAGTCTTGGCTCTGGAAGTGCCTTTGGAGAAGAACATCAACGCTCCACATCTCATTCCTCCCTCCGACAGCAGGAAGAGTAAGGAGCCCTGTAGCAGCGAGATTCTAGACACCAGCCTCCCTGCAGGCCCAAGCGATACGACTCGCGGTGGCTCAATTGGCAAAGACGACCTTCAGGCGATGGAGGAAGACCCCTATGAATATAGATGCCGCATTTTTGAAGAAACGCCTTCTAACTCTCATGATTCCCGAACGCGCATATACTCTCAGTTTTTTGCCTCACATTCGCTTGTCTGGGTTTGATCATCTGCGTTATAGTTTTTTCAATTTACATTCTCAGAAACTTTCTTCTATGTCTTCTCATAGTCGGTTTCCCCTGCGTGGGCGGCTTACTACATTTTTTATGGCTCGGAACAGGGTAGTAGGTCCAGTTTTTGAATTTTTTTTTGCTAGACATCAGATTTTTTGATAGATTGCGGCAATTTTGGCCAAGATCTTATGAGGCTAGGACCTCCATGTAAATTTTTTTTGTATCAATAATAGGAGTAGACATATTCAGAATATATATATATATATATATATATATATATAGAATAAGAAGAATAATAAAATATAAATAATAATAATAATAATAATAATATAAATAAAATAAAATAAAAATAAATAAATAAATAAAATTATCTGGTGAGAGTTGGAGTTGAGCTCTTATTTTCTAACCATCATCATGGTTGAGATTCAATCCAATGCCCTGGCCTCTACTAAATTCTTCTCTAGGAAGTGGAATAGGTTCATGGATGATACTTGTGTCATCTCGCCCCATGGTCGCGAGAAATTATATATGTTTATTGGTCACCTGAACTCATTTTCAGATTCCATCAAATTCACGATGGAAGTGGAGGTTGATGGCTACCTCCCTTTCTTATATATCCTTCTCTCAAGAAATGAGGATGGTTCTATTTCTCATCAATTTTTTCATAAGAAGACTTACATAGAACAATACCTCCATGCTAGTTCACATCATTTTTCTTCTTAGAAAATTAGTGTCATCTGTACTCTTGTGGCTCGTGCTCTTAGAATATTTGACGACATCCACTCGGAATCAAAGAAACCTCATCTTCTTGACGTTTCTGAAAATAATGGTTACAATATATCTCAAGGTCTTAAAGCCTCTCGAAAGGCATAAAAGGGTTGAGTGGAAAATATACCCGAGTGGATCCTATTTCCAACGTCCATCTCCCATTTATCTAGAAGAAAATGGACAAAATTTCCCATGTACTTAGAATAAATAATGTCTCCGCTTCTTTGAAACCTCTCTGTACTATTAGAAATTTTCTTGGGTCTGTTAAGGACCCTATCGACCTTAAGGACATGAAAGGAGTTTACATGATTCCTTGTTCCTATGGAACTCCCTATATTGGAGAAACAAGTCCATCTATTAGACAGAGAATCCTTGAGCATGTTGCGGACTTTAGACACAATTGATACCACACCTCAGTTGTTGTTAAGCGTGCAGAAAAATCCAGTCACCATGTTTGTATTGAAGACTTGAAAGTCATTGCTAAAGTCGATCACTTCCACCATAGGAAATTAAGGGAGGCGATCGAAATTGAAAAGCATGCCATGAATCTCAACCGTGATGATGGTTGGTAAGTAAGAGCTGGACTCCGATGCTCGCCAGAAAATTTTATTTATTTATTTATGTATTTAATTTATTATTATTATTATTATTATTATTTTATTGTTTTTAGTATTTTATATTTTTATTTATTACCTCCCTAAATAATTTAAATAAAACTTTTTAATAAATTTTACCCCTCACTAAATCCTATTTTATTTAATTAAATGATATTTATTAAATTATTTGTTTTACTTAACAGTAATTTTATATAAAAAAATTTAAATTTGTTTTTTCAATTATATTAATTAAATTTTTATTTTATAATTAATTAATATTTATTCTTAACTATAAATAAAAAAATAAAAAATAAAAACTAACTTTCTAACGATTAGTTTTAACGACTAGTCTTCACAGCTAGTTCTTAACAACGAGTTCTTAATGGCTTCTTTCGAGAAATGGTGTGTCTCCACTATTTATTCATTAAGATCGATTAGATTCACCAACTTGTCCTGAAAAGGAACCTTAGTTGAATTGGTTCAAAACGTAGACCAAATCCTAATGATATGATTAATCCAAAAAACATTCATTAAATTAATATTTATAAACATATGAAAAACTTATATCATTTGAATTGTTTTAATATCATCCTTTTATGTTAAGGATAAATGTAATTTCAATAAATTCAAATTAAAATCGTAATATTTTATAATTATGATATTGAAATTTCAATCTTTTTTAATTACGGTTTTAAAACTTATTGATGTTTTAAATAAAAATAAAAATAAATTATAGGTGTTATGAATAGAATAATTAGCATTTGGTTAAAGTTATAACTTATTTGAAATTGTGAATTTAGTGATTGATAATTTTTTAAGAGAATCATTTGGCAAAGTATTTAAATATGTTATTATTATAATTGGTTAAGAGGACTTTTATAGTTTTAAATGAAGGATATTTAGTGTTCGTAAAATGATTAATGTTAAATTATTGAGATACATATTGTAGTGTTTGTAAATGAGTGTAAATATTTAATTGTCTATTCAATATGAGCTAGATGTTATAGTGTCAATAAATGAAACATTAAATATAAATATAAATAATAATAATCCATAGTCATAGTCATCATATTTAGATGTTGTAGTGTCAATAACTGAAACATTAAAAATAAATATAAATAATAATAATTCATAGTCATAGTCATCATATTTGACAGCATTAAGTAACTACAAGCCAAATGTTGTAGTATCTCTTAATGAAACATAAAAAATAGACATTTTTGTGAAATATGTACTACATAAATAGTATTTATATATTATAAAGCATATAAATTGAAATAATTATTCATCTTCATAATGATTGTATTTAATTTTATATTTAAATTTTTACACTAAATCTTTTTCTAAATTATATCTATATATATATATATATATATATATATATATATATATATATATATATATATATATATATATATATAACATTAAAAAATTTAATAAATAAAAAAATTGTAAAACATGTTAAAGAAAAATGTGGTATATATATGTATGTGTGTAACTATATGCATTATCAATATTTTGATAAAAAATAAATAATAATATTTTTATATATAAAGATGTGAAATTTATATAGATATAAGTAAATATTTTTAAGAACTAATATAGTTCCATCTTAAAAGGAATCAAATCTCTGAATGTGAAACCCATTCCTAAATTTTGATACTAAAAATTAGTGCATTTTGAGATATTTGATCTCTCTCAGCTCTCGGTAGATTTGAAATTAAGATGAGTCTTGTTATAAACGTTCATTATGCATAACAAAAATAAACTACATCTTGAAATCAACAAGAATACAAAAAACAACATAAAATTGGGACTGATATCCAACCAAAGTTCTATTAGAATTTTGAGTATATTTGTACATAGATAATATAGTTGGATCAGTTGTACCCATTCTCAATGAACCTTCATTCAATTTATCTTACACATTACCAAGGGTTACATAAATTTACGCAATACATATATATGATGACAACTTAGGTCTAAACACCCTTACAACATCTCCCCCAACATCAATGTCTTGCTTGTTTGAAGCAAGGATGCATCAATGTCTTGGACCACTATTTTATGTAGAAATGTCCTTACAATATATCTAGTGTGCATACCGGTCTACATAGGTAACTCAAATGCAACTAATACCAACAATATACCCTTGAAATAATTGCATGTATCTCCCAATCCACAGACTCTTTTGGTAAACCTCCCAAAATTCACCTAATTGGGGGTGTTTTGGAAAAAATCAATGTCTGATATTTTCCAAATTCTTCTTTATTTCCTTATAAATCACTCGAAAATTTATTCACTTGATTATACCTAGAACAAGTTATCCAAAATTTTGGTAATGATCTCAAACATTGTAGATTCAACCTTGTTACAAATTACCTAAAATGAAACCATATCATCAAATCTACGAACAAAATCCATGTTTTGAAATTTCTCCTTGAGTTGAATTGATATGCTAACCTTGGAGGTTAATTATAGGAACTACGTGGGAGATAGATGAACTAGGATAAACAATTCCTCATTAGATTAATTGACTTAAAACTCATTTAGCTCATTAGAGGTTTAGGAATTAATTTAAAAAAAAAACAAAATTTACCTTGTTATATGTGTCAAAAGGTTTTGGGATTAAAGGAGAAAAAATGTATGGTAACATGAGCGATATGGAGTTATAAGGGTTTGGTATGAGTGTTGAAAGGTGAAATTAATCATTGAAAAATGTGACAAAATGGGATCCCAACAAGTTGGTTAACAATTCCTCTACTAGTCGTTGGCTAGTGTCAATTCCAAAGATCAATTTGTTTCATGGCATTCTCTACATAAGATCAATTTGATTACATAATACTCCTACAAATATTTTTTTTCTTCACAAATGGAAATTTCTTTCCTCTTGTTGTTGACATTAGTGGTTGGTAGTGGAAGATATTGTGCAGGGATTCTATTCCTTAAATATTTTACCAGAAAGATTTATTAAATACAACCAATTGCTCTCTTATGTCATTTCTAGACTGATTATTTTTCATGACATTACAATAAAAAACTTCTCAACATTGCTAGAAGATACATGTTCTTTTCTCCTTTAACATAGATTGCTATTTTTATTTCTCTTATTTTTGACTAAGTGTAAATGTTTTTCCATAGCGTTGTGGTGCCTTATGATATCATGACAATTTCTTCACATGTCCGCTACACCCCATGTCTCCACTTACATGGTTACATAGGGGCTTCACTATGGGAGCAATACCATAGCAC
Organism: Pinus albicaulis; assembly: GCA_034641835.2. Lineage (NCBI taxonomy): Eukaryota > Viridiplantae > Streptophyta > Pinopsida > Pinales > Pinaceae > Pinus > Pinus albicaulis. The sequence continues at coordinate 360,476,373 of CM076572.1, read as the reverse complement.
GTGTGTTCATATTGGGGGATATATAAGGAGGAGAAAATGACATAATATATCGGGGAATATATGTGGGGTAAAGGGTTTTTATATTAGGAGGTATAAAAATGGATCTCAAAGTTAATGAAAAAAATAAAGGGGTATAAGAAATGTTAATGAAAAAATGGATACCTAAAATATATAATGAAAGTAGGGGAATTTTTAAATTGGGAAGGTGTATTAGGTTTGGTAGGTGGTTAAATAATGTGATTTTTAGACGTATTTTTCAATATGTACTCAAATTAAAGGTATTTTTTAATATTCTATGATCACACGTGATATGTTAGAGGTTCATTGAGTAAAGACCCCATGCATGGTTACACAGTGAGATATATCACACCCTTTCTAGCTCTGATACCAATCATTGGATTTAATAGTCTGAAATAAACACACATACAAATATATAAGAATAATAAAAAAAAACACTTGGAGCAATAAGCTCTCGGATAGGAAATTTAATAAGTTGTAACATCCCCTATATTACATTTAGTGTACAAATAGCCTCTTGTATAACTATATGAGATTGAAACAATTATGTAAAAATCAATTATTACATTTTAATCAAGCACATAATAGTTCATCCCTAATATTTCGATTAACTAACTTCATTTGTTGGATCACAAGTAGGAGTTACTCCAACACCAATCAACAAAATCGATCTTACACAATGATTGAGTGAGTCAGGGTTTACTATTAAGACGAGGCATGGATTTGATTGTGAAAATCAAACCATATTTATGTGAACGAACAACTACTAGGGGATTTGATATACATTAACATAAAACATTCATGAATTTGTAAAGCAACCACCTAACCTTGAAATGGTCAGTGAATTATTACCCCACACTCAACCACATGATGCTTATGCTAGGGAGTGGAGTAAACACCTTTGAAATGAAAAAATAATGTAAAGTAAAAAATTTGAAATGAGAAAATAGTCTAAATTAGCTTGTGCTACTAATTTCATATGTACAATTTCAAAATAACTAGCTAAATTCTATAACATAAATTGTTGGTAAATGGTTGTTTTTTAGATTTTACTAGCCATTTAATTTATATGGGAAGTTTATATGATTTCCCTAGTTAAAAATATCCAAATTTCAATTATCCATGGCTAATAAAAGTAGATAGACATAAATTTATAATACATCCCACATTGCCAAAATTTCTATTTTCAATTATAAATTTCTTTTGAATTATGATAATTATAGTTATAAGAGAGATTAATATGGTGATTCATTCCCACTTTAACATAAATATTCTTAACTTGTAAATAAGCATTGTTACAATATGATCTTTTATTCCTATTATATGTCCAAAAAAAAACCACAAAACATCTTAGACTCAAAATATTTCATCTATACTTAAATTAAATTAAATCAAATCAATAAATTAAAAATACACAATTAGATAATTTTCCATATTAAAATATTCCATAAATTTCTACATCCTCAATTGTGGAAGGCCATCCTAAATTGTGGAAGGGCTTTCACACATAAGTGTCCGAATAAATAAGTATACATTCTCCTAATAGACAATTCTATCCACATAAATATGCCTAACTATACATAAAGTGATGTTATGTGATTTGGCAGTCGAGATGAGGTGATTTCACCTATGAACTTTGCCAATATCTCTATCACCAACTTCATGAGTTTTCAACCATGGATTGTTCTATTTCAAATTCCCTTTATTCAACCTTATACTATATACTATATATTTATAAGGAGATTAACAAAAAGGAATGCTTATGTATTTATAATGAGATTAACATCCATTTCCCTATATTAAAACGTATACTATATATTATACTATATATTTATAAGGAGATTAACATAAAGGGATGCTTACATATTTATCATGAGATTAACATTTATTTCCGTGTATTCAAATTTATACTATATACTATATATTTATAATGAGATTAACACAAATCAATGCTTTGGATGTTTACCGAGGAACACAGATACATGTATTCACTTCGAACCTTCTTTGTGAAAGGAGCTGAAAGGTATTCAGAGCATTTTGCACACCACAATTTCTATAAAACGGGGACGATATATCAACAAAACACTCATGAAAGAGATAAAATCCATCGGGGTGCACACTTCAAACCAATTGGGAAGTCTTATTAACCTTTCTACGATTACCACTTTGGAATTGGGAAAAGGGATGGAAAGCTCGGGCTTATATACGAACATATAACGAGATTATGCTAATAAGCTCTCCCAAATTAATTTTCGATATTTCACCATATCTTTGGCACAACCCAGTTAAGATGGTCGATGAGAGATTGCAATTGACTGCCTTAAATGAAACCCAAAACTCTCGATTAAATTATACAGTTTCATTTTGTTTTTTTTGTTTATTTGAAAATTATAGAAATTTTTGCAAGATTTTAATAATATTTGGTAGGATTTTATTAGGGCTTTTATTAAATCTAGATTATAGCTCTCAAACTTCAAAAATTTAAGTGCTTTAGAAACTTTTGATAATACTAATCCATTCCTACTATTAAAAAACATGATTCAAACACAACTACTACCATATGAATCTCAAAGTATTGCACTATTATTTGAATTTGTTTTGACAAATTCCATAGACTAAGCCTTTCGGATTAGGCTATCCGTCTAGCTAATTTTCTTTATTTGCCGATGGATTTGGTGCGGTCTTAATTTTTGAGAGTTTATTGTGGTGACGAAGTTGTTATTTTAAACGTAAACTTCGTACCCATTTGTTATTCTTGGACCAAGTTGTAGACTCCCTACCCATTTCTGTAATATATATAACTTCTCCAGGGGTCCAAGAAAATATACTCCTTGGAAAAAATAGACCGATGACATTATTGTGTATACGGAGGATCAGGAATCGAAGATGAAATTGACCAAAGGCACAACTGTGTATACATAGGAACAAGAAAAAAAGATGAAAATTACCAAATACATTGTTGTGCAAATAGAGGATCAGGAACGAGAAATTAAATTAAATAAATGCACAAATGTGCAAACATGAGAACAAGAACTAGAGATGAAACTGACCAAACACGTTGTTGTGCAAATAGAGTATCAGGAACTAGAGATCAAAATGACGAAATAAATTGTTGTGCAAACACAAGATGAGGAACCAAAGGATAAAATAACCCTTGGGATACCCTCTTATAAGGGAAAACTAATACCTTTACATATGCATGAAACTTAATTTGTGACCTTTTCAATACATGGGAAGAATTTATAAACAAAGTTGAAGGAAAACATAAAAAAATAGTGGTTGAGATGAAAAGGAAGGTGACCATGATGGAGAATGAGAAGGAACAACTCATCCAATTAACAAATGTTGTACTTAGTTGGAGGGCTGCTTCAACCAGTTACAACATGTACTTGGAGGAAAATTTTTGATGTTTAAAAAACAATGCTATTATCAACAATAATCCTTTCTGGGGTTGAAAACATAAATAGTTTCCTAGAAGCATACATGGACTGTATGAATCTAGATAAAGACTCTTTCTGTGAATTGTACCAATGCAATTTTACGTTGTCTCTTGACAAAATATCAAATCTCAACCCTTATGTAGGGGATGTCCAATTGAGATACTTTGTATGCTATTTGAGAAATTAGGCCAGTTGGGTTGAATCTCTTAAAAGTTTTATAAAAATTTTCGAGAGCGTTCTATGGGTTAGAGGAGAATATACAAATCCTGCATAATTGATAGAAGAACAACAAAAGTTGGCCAATTTGTGAGAGGAAGTAGAGTATATCTCTAAGAACAGGAATCATACCATTGCATATTGCACATACCAAATTGAAATATTAGAGATTGTTGCACAAGAAGGATGTAAAGCAAGGTGGGATGCCTAAAGAAAACAAACTCGAAATAAATATCTATTTAACTACCTAAACTTAAATATAGCCTTAAAAACGGTTGCTAAACATATTTATTGCATGCAAAATTATGGGAATAATTGGATCAGTCTTAGATTTTCCTATCCAATGATATCGCTACCAACAAGGATATGTAAAATGTCCTATACCCTGAAAAAAAAAAAGATATGGAATGCTAGAATCAAATTATGGTAACAACAGGGTATCTTGATCCTGGTCAATAAGTGCATAGTGATTATTATATCAAAAATATTCATGATAATCCCCCTCCATCCTCATATTCAGAGTGACCGCGGTGTTCTTGCATACATTCACTCCCTCAACATTGCTGACACACTTCTCACCATTGTTGACACACTACTCACTATTGGTGCGGAAAATAATAGTAAAAAAATGCATAATATGTATGTTGTAATATATAGTAATATATAATAATATATCACCATTAGCATTGAGCAGTTATCAAAATTTCGTATAATTGTGTTTTACATGTTTTGTTACAATTTCGTTACATTTCCACTGGAAATTTTTTACATTTTCAATGCTTTTCTTCCAATTTAGATATAAAATTCATGATTATACACCAATGTATGCAAGTATCGAACAACCCCATGAAATCTATCTTCCATCACATACAAAATAATCAATGTATTGAAAGATAGTATAAAATCATGGAGTTCTTTACTGACCTTAATTGGCATTTGGGACAAATTTCCCAAATCACCAAACATAGCCTCACCACCTGTCAAACATAAATGAAAATATTCAAGAAAACAATAATCAATTAAATACATATAATACACTAATAAATATTAAAATAAAACTGAAAAAAAATATATCACAACTAACCTTGAAAGCCCTGCATTGTTGGAGCAAGGGCGGCCTTGCTTGTTGATTTTTTCAAACTCAAATGGTTGATCTTCATCTGCAGCGATATTCAAGTCAATTTCTAATATTGCATTTTTTTTTTCTTCTTTTTTTGGGGCTCAGGAAACTCTTGTTTCTCCTCAAATATGACTCAAAAGCACCCAACCCACACGTGAATTCATAATGCTTAATATGAAGATTGTTGGTGTCATCCAACATTTTTTTAACCAAAGAAATCAACGGCAAGAGGAATATCTTGAATCATGTCTATGTATCCAAATAACTCATGTTTGGCCAACTCAAGTCCTTCATCATCTACATCCACATTGTGATTTTCCATGGAAAATGTGTTTGCATCTTCACTAAGATCTGATATTGCCTTGATATTTATCTCACGAGGGTCGTTGTATGAACCAATTGTGCTTTGATGATTTAGTAATTGGTTTGAATCCATTGAATAGGAACAAAACCAACCAACCTTCATGTAATGCTTCCAAATGTTGCCATGAATATACCATGAGAAATCACAAGTTATGAAATTTGTACGATAAAAAGTGACAAGATATTGACTATTAGATTTAGATTGAATCCTAACCCGGAAAGCATGAGACATTTTCTCATGAGTGTTGCAATCACTATCTGGAATTCGTTTTTCTTTTTCCATTCATGATTCAAATTGTTTCTCTTTCCTGTAATTATTCAAAAATCCTTCCTTTTTTAGAATTTCTTTAAACTGAAAATAAGGTTCAACATTTGTTAGAAGAATATATATCAACCAATCCTTCCTACGAACGCATTTATTTCTTCTATCAGATATAATTTTTTTCTTTAGGTAACAATGATATGACTCCATAACATTTTTTGTCTTGTGATTTTCATGGGGAAAATACCGACAACCTTTTACCCACATCCCTAATTAAATAAAAGTTGTGTTAATGAATATATTTCATTGGTATGAAAACCAGGAAGAGAAATGTAAGAAAGAGTTTGTCAACTTAAAAATATTGTCACTGAAAACCCACTTCATGTGGAAATATTCTATGAACTTCATTTCATTAGAAAATTGGTTGAAGAAATCATTTATTACATTGCTCACTTCAGCACTCGAACAATAATTCTTAATCAAACCCAAATAACTAAACACATATTTTTTGTATTCTAAACTACTAGCCAATCAATTCAAATTTTTTATCCATGCTTGTTTTACATGCCAAACACATAACATAACATTACACCTTTTTATTCACCTTACACATTCAGTTCATTTTAAGTGCATTATTTTTAGAAAAAATACTAGTTGTACTATAAAATAAGAAGATTGAAGTTACCTTAAAGCACCCCAGTGCACCATCAACCATGAAGGAATTAAATTTCCAATTATGATCAACTTGGTAACATCTATGCATGAGGTGCTCCAACCATAGTGAAATGTCATGTGGTGTATTACGTGATGCCACCACCCATGCAACTGACACCATACTTTGTCACTCATTAGACACCACGAGTGTGTATAACTGATACTATGAAATTCAAAAAACATATGAAGTCAACTTCAACTCATTAATCATTATCAATCATTGCAAATGAAATTACTTTAATAGATCAATAATTCTTAATACACTCACCCCATATTTTGTTTGTTGAATGTTGAATCCATGGCTATTAAGCTATTATTTGATAGCTTAACCATGGTATCCAACATCCACCTCATTTTAATTCCAACTGTAAAAGGGATCTCTCCACATTTTGGGTTTTGATAAAATAAAATATCATCTAGGTGGTTTTTATACCAAAGGTTCACACTCATTTCATCCTTCTTATGCAACAAATATTTTCCTTTCATTAGATGATTATAGATATTAAAAAAATATTTCCTACACAAAAATAAATCCCTATCTCAAGCTATGACATCCATGTCAAAATATTTTTCAACATGCATTTTGCAAACTGAGTCAATTGTCACTTCCAAGAAGAAATAACTCTCTACAGAGGAAACCATGTCCCTTGATAACTTTGGTTGATACAGGGACCTAACATCACCCAGAGTGTAATATTGGCCATGACATGGCCATCCTTGGCTATATTCATTCTCATACATGTTATATGTTATTATCGTTACCTTGGGGATTTAAACCAGAAATTTTACAATGAAATGACATTGGCAACCCCTCTTTTTCCCAAATGAGGATCTTTTCTTCATTTCATTTTATCCTGTTTTGTCATTGGGGCCATATGAATAAGAAAATCTATCTAAAAATGTTTTAAAATTCAATACATATGGAAATTGATCGAGCGTTATTAATACCAACATCTAAAAAATGAATACCTAAAAAAGTTACACTTCCTATGGCAAGGAAAATGGAGTATCTGGGTTCATTTCCTCTCCTCTAATAACGTCTCCAATCATATTTGAAGGGAATTTTGCAATCTGATCAATCTCCATGTGTTTTCCATGTTCTTAATACCAATCTAAATCCTTTATAGAAAATATGATATTTTCCTTAGGGTCTTGTACCAGAAGGGAAATGACTGTTTCCCATTTGACTTGCTTTGCAATGGTGACCCAACAAGTTGCCACAATGGTGACCAAGTGAGTTGCTTCAAATTTAAACCAGCGAGTTGGCACAATGGTCAAGAGTGATTGCAGTAATGATAAATCAACGATAAACTGGAATGGTAAACCAATGAGTTGCCTCAACGGTCAAACAACAAGTTTCTTCAATGGTAAACCAATGAGTTTCTGTACTAGTCAACCATAGAGTTGCTACAAAAAAAAAAAACTAGCAAGCTTGTGTAGTGGTGAAAAAGTTTGTTGCTTCAATAGTGAACTAGTGGACCTTTCGCAATCAAGTTTGGTGGTCTCCTAGACATTGAAAAGGTAAAAAAAATTGTGTGCTCTACTATTTATGCTAGGGAATTGGTCAAAGAGTATCGTATTATATGCATAAATTAAAAAAGAAACCTAGAATGACATTTCCTTTATATAATATTCTACATAAATAATAGTTTAAGAACAAATATATATAATGATATTTATTTACAGAATCTAAATTAGTAATGTGGAGGATAAAGGAAAATATTTGATATTAATAATAAGGTGAATATGGTAAATATTAAATATTAATGACAATCTTACAATGAATACTAGGAATTGACATGCAGAAAAATGACATTATGATTATAACTAGAGCTAGAAGCTACCTAGGTAAGATAGGAAAGGATGGTAACGACAAGTTAACTACCAGTTTATGAGCCTGCTAAAGAAATTTAAATATAAACAGGAATTTCCTATTTTTAACATACAATCTGAGAGACACCTAACTTCACTTCTCTGGTTACAGGCGTGTGCAAATGGAATACAACAGACATAGCTAGGGAATTTGGATTTATTGGTGCAATCCGATCGATGAAAATACTTCTTCAAATATCAATGAGTCTACTAAGGGTGTAGGGGTTTCAAAATGATCAAGGAGAGAATGGAATTAATAAAATAAAAGTTGGGAAAGGGAGGCTATCCAGATGATTACATAATCCCCCATAAATTTGTTTCATCGTTTGGCTGCGTGAGCTAGGAGAGATGTCATGATGAGGAGCTCATGCCCCGAGACAAAAACATAATTGTGGGAATTATGATGACAGAAAAAATGATGGGGATGGATACGTCTCTTATCTAAGATAACACCTAGGTTTGTCTTTGAGTCATTAGGAATATGTAATTAGGTTTTCAAAAAAACAATCACATGAATAAAGGCCTTTTTGGTTTCTTAGTCATTTTGTAAGGTTATTATGAATCTAGTAGTGTTCATCATAAATGGGAAAATCATAGAAATTCATGTACCTAAAGCTTATCTATTCATTAGACAATTTTCCCAACTTTCATAGCAACTCTAGTTTAAAAATTTCAGGGTTTTCTATGAAAGTTCCTATACTTCCGTTGAAAAGTTTCCTTCCCTAGCACTTTTTCCTCTACGAAAGTATATTTTTCTATTAACGGTAGGAAATTTAAAACGATTATGGTCTCAGGTTATTGAGTCATGATTACACCTTTTTGTATTTATCTACCATTCCCAAAATGTGTGGTTGCATACTTTTTCTTTTTCTTTCCACTTTTGAATAGCTTTGTTATCACAAGCTCGGCCCCATCTCCTTACGAGTTGCTCTTTATGTGTGTAGTTCAGGATCTGTTTTCTTGTGGGTAGGTTATTTTTCTTTTGGAAAGGGTATGTGAGTATCATAGTTGGTCTATCTATTCTTTAGATATTTTCAAGTGTTAGGAAGCTTCTCACTACATGTTGAAGCCATGGCAGCTCGAAGGAAGAAGTATAAAGGAGGGTCACTAGTGAGATATGAGCCAATGGATATGAAGTTGCTTGAAGAATATCCTAAAATTACCCAACAATTTCCTAGCATGGGGTGTCTTCAGTTATGTGAGAAGCTGTAAGGATTTCATGGGAAAATTTCTAGATATTTTTCCATCAACTTTACAGGGACAATGTCTATGGTGGGCATGTTAAATTTTTCAGTGTTTCCTGACACCATTTCCCAAGCCACATAAATCCCCAATTCAGGAGAATTATGGTCATAGGTATAGAAGTTCAAGTTGCAGAATTGTGATGATTTCCTGAAGGAAGAACACAGATGCATTGATATGGCTAAATGCATTCCGAGGACTTTCCTTAAAGACTATTTTTCTAAGTTCCTGATGGTGATCCAGAAATACTTGACTTGTGATGGTAGATTCCACATGGTATATCAATACCATTTCAATTTTTTGCTGCACTTCACAGGTAAACAACCCTTATATATTCCTTTTTATTTGTGTAGAAGCTTGGGAAAGATGGATGACAAGGTTTAGGTCAATCCTGATGCGAGCAACACTTCAGTGTTTCATCATGGTTTTATTAAGTTGCTAGTGGTTGAATATTTTAATAGGTTGAAGAGATAGTGACCCACATTTTTATTTTTAAATGGTTATGAAGGGGATACTACCACCCCTAGGAGAACTCCAGAGACCCAACCTATAACCCGGGGGGAGGAGAAACAATGTCAGGAAGAGTTTGTAGCTGAGCCTGAAATAGATATAGAGCCTATAGTAGACCTAGAAATGGAACTTGAAGTTGAACATGTAAAAGAGCTTGTGGTAGCAGAACAAATTTCTACAAGCACTAAGATAAAAAATTATGCAAGAAGGATGAATAGAAGCCAAAGAAAAGGGAATGGTAAATTTCTAGATATCCTGGAGGCTTTTAACATTCAAGAAATCCCCATTATGTAGCCTGTAGAAATCAAAGATATAGATGCTAAAAAGAAGAGAAAAACAGCCAAGAAGCTTGATTTTACTCAAGAAGATTCAGGTTTTATTTTCAAGCCAAAAAAGCATATCACGAGATAACAACAAGTAAAAGGAAAGATCCCTGAGTTTCCCTTAGAAGAAGAGGTGCCTCCAGTAATGGTAGAACCAGTAAAAAATGGGAAAGATAAGGGGATTGTAAAAGAGAAAAGTGAAGTGGATATGGTGCAAGAACATCTCAGAGATACTAGGAATGAGATAATAGAATCAAAATTTCTTTTTGAATAATTTAAAGAAGACATATCAAAGAAACTTGACTTCTATAACAAGGTTGCAGATGAATATGGAAGAATGATAAAAATAAAACTACCCTTACAGAGGATGATGAATCTTCTGTGCAAGAGGAAAAAATGGTTACAAGAAGATTCAGAGAAGGTTGCAAGAACAAGTCAGTTCCTTAGAGAATAAAATTGAAATGATTAAGGTGGAGCTTGCAAAAATAAATCTTAAAATCATTGTTGAAGTTGATGGCACTCCATGAACATGGTAATATCACAAATTTTTTCTTATTTTGTGGAAAACTAATATTTGTAGTTATATAAAGGCTTGTATAGGCTACTAGAAATTTTTTGGAGGTGAAAAAAATATTGAAAGGGAAAAATATTAGAAATCTAGGCAATTTCGTAGCAACTCTCCATATTAGAGGCAAAAAGTTGCTACGAATTTTTTGTATATTTAAATGGAAAAAAAGACAAGTTTAAATCATAGAAAGGGAAGTATTCTAAGAATTTTTTTATCTCATTAATATCAAAAATACCCTAGAACAATCAATAGAATCAAATAACTTGTCGGAGTGTGTTTTTGGAATTTGCTACTAAAGTTTGCTACCAAACTGCCTATACTCTATTTTTCCAGTGCAATGATTTTTTGATGAATTTTGGAGAATCAAACAATAAAGAAATGTGTAAAAAATAGGTCAAAATAAAATTACCACATCAGAAGCCTATCAACTCCTACTTTTCAGGGGGACAACTCAGCATATCAACCTCCACGTGGCATCCAACTGACCATGACAACTTATCATGATAGCTCACCTTGCCAGTTCATATTTCAGTTTCATCAGTCAACCAACATCTCAGCATTTTTTTATGTTTGATGAGGATAATTGGAAAAAAAATTTAATGCTCTTTAATGGTGACGAAGTCCTTATTGTATACAAACTCTGCAAAAAAAAAATATATCCCTAAAAATTCTCTATGTTTTGTAATTTAGTTTAAAGTAGGTCTCTTAGCTAAAGCATTGAGTCTAGCCCAAGTGGAAAAATACTGTAAAAGAGGCCTCACTCTATAAAGGAGGGAATTTTTCACTTTGAAGGGGGTTTTAAATGTTATAAGAGAGCTACTTATTTAATTTTTCTTTATGAGCTAATATACATTTTGCACTAGACTATTTTAAAACCTGAGGTTCTGCTTCGCTTATGTTTTTTTTTTCTCCTTATTTTCCATATTGTTATCAGCTTAATGGTAGTATGATTACTTGGAATTAATGATTAAATGCTCCAAATTCATTCATTTTTTGTGTTTTTTTTGTAAGAGTTAATTTATGTTTGAACCTATTTGCCTCAGCTTCCATGAGTACAATTTGTGTGTCATTGAATTTCCTTAGCTGACTCCATGCGCAATGGTAGCTGTCATTATTCTCTTTCACCTGCAAAAAATACATGAAGTATAACAGACTTAGCCATCTGAAGATTTTTATTTTATCTCGAATATTCCATTTTTTTCCTTGAGAGATCCCTCTCAGAGTGGAAGTTCTAACTTCTAGTTAAAATTTGGTTGAAAGAGTTATGCTAGGTTGATGGTTGACACAATCAAACTTCCTATAGCCTAGTGATAACAACGTCGATGGAGAAAATTTTTTTTGGCAGCAGAGAAAATTTTGTTTGGTTCTGTGACACCATTTTTTGGTCATCTAACCTATTATCATTAGATGGACCCAAGTACACCATGTAAGACCAGTTTTACCCCAAGTAAAACTGCCTTCACTATGTTAAAACAGGAAACCCCAAAAGGAAACATTAAACAAACCCATATTTGTTTGATTTTCCTCATGGAATAATTAATTAAACCATAATTTAATTATTATTCCCAGTCATGTTTAACCCAAAATCAAAGAAATTAATTAGATAAACCTTTATTTATCTTACTATTTTCTAGGAATAATCATTTAAACCTTATTTAGATGATATTCCTTGTTAAATATGACCAAATCACCCATAAATAATTAAATAAATCACTATTTATTTAATTATCTTTCAACCACTTCCCTAAATAATTAAATAAATCATTATTTATTTGATTATCTTCTAACTGCTTCCTTAAAAAGATAAATAAATCATTTATTTATTTATTTTTAACAAATTAAGGGATTTGACCCAAGTCAAATACCTTTTCCCTCCAACAAATATAATAAAATATTCCATAAAAAGTGGATCTAGATATGGTTAACCCATGCACCAAGATCTAGAATGACCCAATATTTTGTTATAAATAGGAGGGTTTTTCCTACCATTCTTCACCTTTTGTTGCCTATTAGATCACTCTGGTTCTATACACTTGGTCACCATTTTCTGCCATTTGCTGCAAGAGCTCCCTTTGAGTTCCATTCTTTGTGTGGGTCTTCTACACCAACAAGAGAGAGAAATCTTAGATATGAAGTGCTAAGGACTTCCAAGAACCCATCCCACTGAGGGGAATTGGATACACCTTCTTGTTTTCCTCCCAGGTGTCCCATTAATATAAAAATTCTTTCAAAAATTGTTCTTGTCTTGTCTATTGGTATATGGAGAAAACCCTTACTTTTTCTGCGTAATGTCTTTCCATGCATAGATCTGGTTTTTGCAGCTCTTTTATGTCTAACTAACCGCAGATCTGAAGATATTGGCAGCCACTTTTGTTGTTAGGGATATTAGTTATGCGTAGCTAAAGTGGTCCTTTTTCGTACACTTCGACAAAGGATTCATACTAACAAATGGCGACTCCACACGGGTTTTAAATTACGATCGCTGTCGTTTTTCATATTCCTGCATATCCAGCTACTTCAGACCCTAGGGTTCCTTTTTCAGCTATTTATTTTTCCTATTTTTATGTTGTTTTTCTCACATAAAACCCTAAAACATCAAAATTTCTAACTTCCGTGTGTTTATGGCCCTATTGCGCAGGTAAGCGACACCAGCCGCAACTGAGACGACAACTTTTCTGAAAATCTGCCGCCGAGACAACCGGAACTGGGGGTCACACTTTTTGGCCCTAAACCTGCGACCTGGACCTCCGGGTCGCACTTTTCAGCCTGTTTCCTGCGACCTGAACTGAAATCAGGTCAGAAACTGCGACCTGCCATTTTTTCAGTAATTTTTCTGCAATTTTTCTGGGTTTTGCTGCAGCTTCTGCAGGGTCTTCTAGCCTCTGTCTCAGCCCGCTTTGACCAAGTTCTGATCTGTTTTTAATCATCTAAGTGGGAACCTAGCCCCCTAAGGCTTTAGTACCCTCCACTTTTTGTGGAAGAGTTTTAAGCTGTTTCAACCGTCTGTTTTTTAGAGCTTCAGCCTCCTTTTTTCCAGATCTGTTACCTCCCTTTCAGATCCTTTGAAATCAGCCTTTCTTCCTTTCAAATAACCTCTTGTCGTTTTGTTTGGACCTACTTTCTGGGCCTCCTCCTTGCCCCCTCCATTTTTTGCTGATTTCCTTCCTTTTTCCAGCCACCTTGCCTCTGTCTCTTGGCTGTGATCTGCACCTCTTTTCAGCAGCTCTATCCTCTAGATCCCTGTCCCTTTTGACCCTAGATCTATTGGCCTCTTTTTACGTGTGTTTTGAATAGATTTTTGCCCTCTTTTAGAGTAGTTTTGAGAGACCCGCATTTTTGGGTTCAATTGATGCATGGTTAGCTGTTAAATGTTCTGTTATTTCAACAATCTATATTGTTCTCTGCAGATTTCTTTTCAGTTACGCAACACACTTTTTCTTGCTCTCAAAACGAAAAGGGTTTAAAAATTAAAATTAACGCACATCACACACTGACCCTAAGTGAAGAAGCGCCTGGTTAACACCGCCTGGCAAAGACTCTAAAATCAATTGTCACTGCACCTTGTCTGCCCTTGACCTTTCTTGATTCTGTCCCTTTCTTCCCTTGTCGGTTTCCTTCTTCCTGTCATCATTGCGCCCCCAAGGTGCCTTTCCCGGAGACTTCTTGGCCTTCACCCTCAGTTTCCGGTTGATCGACCTGCTCCGCCCCGCCGTCGTCGAGCCAGTCCACCTTCGAGTCCACACTCCGACTCCTCTCCTAATTCCTCGGGTCCTCCTTCTCCTCCTAGTTATCCCCCTATCACCTTCACTATGTCTGGTCCAAAGCCTAACGCTAGCGGTTATCCCGGCCCTAATGCCGGCCCTACTACTAGCAGAACCGCCACAGGAACTACCCCGGCCACCCCTGTGCTGCCGTACATTGCAGGCCTCAGCCTCCCCGATTTCCATCAGTTGATCAATGACCCCATTCACCACAATGCTAATTGGCCCGCTATGCCAACCAAGCTCCCCTCCGACATCCCTAAGTTTGAGGGCCTTAATGGAGAAGATCCAACCAATCATGTCCGATCTTTCCACATGTGGTGTTCCTCTAATTCCATTACCGATGACTCCATCCATCTTCGTTTGTTCCAACACACGCTTACCGGCGAAGCTTCTAAATGGTATGTCGAACAAGCCACCTCTACCCATACCACCTTTGAGACTCTTGCCCAAGCCTTTTTGTCGTATTTCCAGCTCCCTCTCCGATACGATACTGGCACGGAGCTCTTGAATTCCTTCAAGCAATCCTCTTCAACACGCCTTTCCGCCCATGTTCAGGAATGGGGAAGAAGACGGAGCTTATGTCGAGCCCCTCCCTTCGAAGATCGGGTTTATATGGACTGGTTCATTCGCACCCTTCCAGCTCCCATTGGCAAAGATGTCGCCTCTCATTTTCCTCAAACTGAAGAAGCCGCCCTCCAAATAGCCTTGAAATATGACCTGATCTACGCTCAATCTGGTTATGTTTATACCCTTCTTCCTGACCTCCCCAGGCCCGGTGGCGCTAACGCCCCGGGGGCATCTCATTCCGCCGACGGTATCGTTGGAGCCATTTCCCATCCGTACGCTCAACCTCCTATGGGCTATGGACTCCCTCAGGGAGGGGCCAGCTCCTCCAGCACTCTTCCCCCTCCCGATAGCATGCATCCAGGATACGGCATGCCTCCTCCTTTTGCCCAACCTCCTGCTTACCTCAATGTTGCCCAACCTACCCATTACCCTTATCCGCAGCCTGGTGCGCCAGCTCCTCCAGCATATGCGCTTCCTCCTCCCTTGCCTCCTCAAACCGAGCACCAGCACCTACAGCCCCCTCCAGGGCAATTATTTGCACAGCAGGGCGCGACTAATCCCCCTTCTTCTCAAAGAAGACGGAGAGGCAATCCAAACCAATCTGCCCCTAGTACCCGTGGACCCAATCCTGGCATGGACCCTAACACTGCCAACCAGTAACAAGGCACTCAGCCCAAGCCGGACAGGCCGCTTCGCACAAGTAAGCCTTGTTCGTGTTGCGGTGTTTATGGCCATTACACCCACGATTGTCCCCTCTTACCCCAGATGCGGCAGATGTGGGAGTCTCAAGCCACATTGCGCGGACAACATGCCTCCCCTCATGCTCCTCCTAATGTGGCCACTACCCAACCAGCTGTGTTTACTGATCCTTTCCCTCAGCAAGGATTCGTGGCTACCCAACCGCCCGACAGACAGGTAGCTGCCCCCCCCTCTCTTTCTGGTTCCTCTGATTACCAGATCCTTATGATGCACTCCGATCCTAACCCGTCCGTCGATCTTCACCTCCAAACTCGGTCTCGCTAGTACCCCAAGCCTCCTGCTCAGTCTGCCACCGAGTCTCCGACTTCAGGTTCTATAGAGCCTCTTTCGACACCCAGTGGTCCTTTACATATCCCTCAACCCAAAGTTGAGGTCCATACCAAGATTCCTAAGGGACCATTACGTCGAAACGTTGCTTCCGGTCGAGCTGCCCATTCGTATAGCATAGTAGATGATTTGGCACAATCTCCTGCTGCCATTTCCACACTGGAACTCCTCCAGTCATGTCCTTCCCAAAAGAAGGCTCTACTATCTGCCGTGGGCGCTGTAGATCCTGATGATGACCAAATTATTGTTTTCGACGCCACTCAATCGGACCATCCTCCTCTCCCTCCTTCCGTCGCCTTCCAAATCCCAGTCAAAATCCGGAACGCCAACGTGTCCCGGTGTATCATTGATGAGGGGGCATCCACCTGCGTGATGTCCTCTTCGGTTTAGAAGCAACTCGGATCCCCTGAACTGGCCCCTTCCATGATCACCCTTCGAGCGTGGGACGGTCATGTCTCCCAGCCCATTGGCCTGTTTCGTAATTGTCCTATCACCCTCGCCGGTAAGACTGTTTGCGTTGACGTCGAAGTCATCGACGCCCCGCTATATTACAACATTCTATTGAGGTGAAGCTACACCTATGCTATGTCTGCTGTCCCATCTGCGGTCTTTCCCAAGATGTCTTTCCCCCATAATGGAAAGATAGTCACCATTGACCAGTTGACATATCATGAGCCAAAATCTCAGACCTCCCCTAAGACAACCATCTCTTCTGTAGCCAACAAGCAAACCATTGATTCCTTGACCAGTGTCTCCCCCGGCGTTTACAAAGATTCCTCCCTGCTTGGAACTTTCCCTAACCTCCCCCCCCCCTCATGTCACCGATCCCAGCTCATCGAATGTTTGCATGATGCAATCGTCCCAGGTTGCCTGTAAGCGGCCTGCCTCGGCTAGTTAGCAACCTCCTCCTCGCCCTCCGCAACCCACTCCTAGCCATTCATCTCAGCCAGCTGGACCTCCTCCTTCTGGCCCTACCCCTACAGCTGGTATCCCTGAACCCCTTTATCCTCCTGGATCGGTTCCTCCTGGCCTTAACCATCTCGAAGCCGTCCCTCCTGGTCATTACCGGCGATCCCTTTCCTAGTCCACCTCGGAGTATATTCTCGCCCCGTCATGGCCACCCCTCTCTCCCCAACTGACTCCGCGCCATACCGTCTCGGCACCCCGGATCCCCCACCCGCTACCCCCCTCCCCGGCCACCCGGCGCCCGAGGGACACACCGCCCAACCCCGTCCCCCTAGCTTCCTCCGCGCGTCTCCGTGCCCCCGCACCTCCCACAGGACCCTCTCCCCGTCTGGCCCTGCTCCCGGGAAAGGGCAAAGTCTTCATGTGTGCACCTAAAGACAATGACGACTCCGGCCTCTCTTCTTCCGTCTGCTGAAACCAGCCTCAGAGTGTGATGTCACCGGTCATGCCACCCATGCTTGTCCCGAGTTGCCCCGTATTCAGCTCATGGTTAAAGTCGCGTTCCCCGAGTCTACGGTCCCTGAAGCCCCCATTCCTTCTCCATCCGTAACCAAGAACCCCAAGACTCTCCACACCAACAAGCCCTGTGCTTTGTGCGACGTTCATGGCCATTACTCCCACCATTGTCCTCACCTGACGCACTACCGCGCCTCTTTAGAGGTAATCCGAGAGTATGAGGTTGAACAAAATCAATCCGCCTCTCCTATCCTCGCGCAGTACGCTTCAGGTCAGCCTGAGGATCCCCCCGCTCCCATCGACATTCCCCCCCCTGATGTTCAGATGACGGAGTCTACTATAACCATTCTTTACCTATCCTCCTCTGCGAGACACTTGGAGCCTAGCCCATCTGCATCCTCCCCTGTTGTGTCCCTCGACCACCCCTTTCCTACATGAGATCACTCCACTCGTGTCTCTGTTGACCTCCGCAGCCCGAGTCCTCACCTTACTTCCGATAGCCCTCATATACCACCCTGTATGAGTCATGGTCATCCTGCTCTTTGCACTCCCTCCTGCGGTTTCCGCCCGATGACTTCTGTGCACTCACACTGCCATCATTGCCTTTCCTCCCCTCATTTGTTGTCTTGTCACACCATTCCGCAGGACCCCCCGTCCACACCCTTTATCGGTTACGCCGATGGTGCAAGTCGTTACTCCAGGAATCTAACCTCGGCAGGTTGGGCCATCTTCACCCCCTTGCATGCCCTTGTTCTTTCTAACGGGGTATACATTGGTTTTGCCACCAACAATCAGGCCGAATATGATGCAGTGCGTGGTCTCTTAGCCGATGCCCTCTTTCATCGCATCCTCCATCTGCACGTTCGTTTGGATTCCCTACTGCTTGTAATGCAACTAAATGGTGTTTATCGTGTGCATAATCCTGTGCTGTTTAGATGCTATTTACGAGTGAAAATCTTGATCCGTGCATTTGAAACCATAACTTTCAACCATGTACCTCGAGAACAGAATCACTATGTAGATAGTATTGCAAACCATGTTCTAGATTGGCATTTATCACACACATTTCATACAAGACAATAACATTCATAACCATCAAAAATCGATGCATATCCATAATATGTGTCGTAAAACATGTGTTTAGAGTCCATCTACTCTGATACATATGACATGCCCATAGCATGTTACAAAAAACCCAAAACTGGGGGCACCACCTGCCCCTACATACATCATAAGGGGCACCACATGCCCCACCCCTAATCACTATCTGGAGGATCCCGGGCCAATGGCTCTGCCCCTGCAGCCTGTAGATCATGTATCCCCTGGCCGGCCATCGCCATGCGCCGCATGACCCCTCGCCATTCCGAGGGTAGACTAATACATGGCTCTATGTACTGGTCGTCTAAGTCCTGCCATCTGCGCTATGATACTCCGGTTAGCAACCTTTCGCATCTACGGCGGATGTCCTCCAGAAGGGCGACCACATCCTCATTATGCACCGCTCTCGAACCACTCAGACCTGTAGCTCTAGATGCTGTCGGTCGTCCCATGTATCTGGCCGGTTTTACCGGTGCTATATCTGCATACCAAAAGTACCTGAATCAGTACCCTAGCTACTATTCACAAAACTCTAATATGCTCATACAAGAATAGTAATCTGACACTTACCATCGGGCCCCCAGACTCGACCAGGTGGAAGTGGCAGGTCCGGATCTCCACAATAACTCATCCCACTATAGGGATAGTCGTCTATGTATAATGGCATCTGATCCCAATGGGCAAAAAACTCAGGTCGAAACACTCGCGTCTCTCGACCGCCTTCCTTCCTTCCGTATAGTATCCGTCCCCAACGCACTTCCCGGCTTCTCGGCCCCCATCTCGGGAAGTCAGACACCAGGCCTCAAGGCTCGGATCTTCTCAAAGAAGAAGGCGCACAACAAAGTCCCATATGAGCAATCATGGTTCACCTGCTGCCTGCATAGCGACAACTGTCGCTTTAGCGCCACCAACATCATTTGGGCCCACCCATAGTAGGTCCCGCCCAACACACTCTCCACTAGCATCATCTGCCCCCCAGTGATGTGATGGAACGCCTGGTTGCCCAGGATCTGTAGCACAACTACGGCCACTACACGGGTTTCTAGCCTCTCTAGATCCCCGATCGGTATTTGAGTCCCCTTGACTTGGAGACCCGGTCGACAATGGCGCTCCACAAACTCCATGATATGCCACCCCCGCGGCAGTACTGGCTGTGTGTTCCCCACCATCCCCAGTGAGACCCGCTGTGAAGCACACGCCCCGGACCGCTGTTTCGATCTCCGACTCTCAGACTACAAAGATCTTCCTGTCCGGGATCCCAAAGAATCGATAATCCGGGCCAAAAGAACGGTTCTCGTCTTCATCAACCTGAGCTCAAAAACCGAGGAACCCCAAACTCGGCTAATACACTTCCACCGGACGCCCTGATCCGCCCGGATCTCTGCCCGAAGTGTTCCCAGATCCCTCTCTCTCCATTTGACTCGTAACTCTGCCATACCTGCACAAACACATTCTTTTTGTCAGGGTACAGATCGGGCAAACCATAACCACACACAAAAACCCAACTCCCAGCCATCAAACAATCCAAAACTCCTCATATCTCCTGTGTCGTGCCGTCTATCAGACATGTCGCACTTTTCTCGCCAAACTCGTTTCCCGTCACACTTTTTGGCCCAAAAGTGCGACCCGGCCGATCCACAGAAGGAGGGGTCGTTTCGGATTTCGGGCCCCAACCTGGTGGGCCCAATCCATCAAACAAGAGAACAAGCAGAGTCTTTACCTGCAAGAATCAGACTAGACGCGATTCCAACGCCTGCTTATTCACACGTTCGTCAGCAAGATTTAGTGCCTTCTCCACTTCACATTCACCACAGCAACAATAGCAAATGAATGATTTTGGAGGGAAAACTGCCTTATTAAAAGAGAACCCCTGTTTCTTCTTTCGACTGCTGTGACCACACCGTAGCCCCGTTTGACGAACCGTCTGCACCGTTGGAAAGATCTCACCGAGCCCTAAAATGGGTAGCTGTTAGTTTTTTGAGATCTGATGCTCCACCAGGACACATTTTGTCCAAGAAGGGTCACTTCACCCCTCTTAAAAATCGAATTTCCTCACTTACGACACTTGTACTTGGGGCACCATCTTGCCTCCTTACTTGTCCTTGTTCGTGTCGATTTTCGTCATGAGTTCCCATCATGTACTCATGTTTCCACTCTGCCCCATCGGGCCTTTACCGTGTGGCAACACCATCGAGTCGCCTTTGTTGTGACATTCGAGTTGAGCCATCATTCTCCATGGGGAGTTCATACCTCCAGTCCCTTTGTACCCCGTCGATAGCCCTCCCTTCATGAGCTGCTTGGTCTCTCGCCATGCCGTGCGATGGACAGACCTTTCTGCCCACCGTCCCCCATCCCTCGATCATGTTGTGTAACTGGCCGCCATGCTGTCCATGCCCTTGCGTTTCAGCAAGCCCATTAGCTACCTGGGCCCTTTCCACTTCACTATCATCATTAGCGGCTGGGGCCTCCGTCCGTCGCTTACTCTTTTCTCTTGTCTTAGTTGAGGAATTCCTCATTACCTCACCTATGGCGGACCTCCTTCTGTCGACATCATCTCATTCATTCCAGAAGCCAGGTCTAGAGGGCGGTGTACCTTGGTTCCAGCTTCCACTCTTGTTCGGTGCCTCGGATCAGGCCAAGGGATCTCTCATTTCCCTTTGCCTTGATTGTTTCTCCAACTCCTTTCATCATGATAGAGATTTGTATACTTGATGGTCCAGTGATCCAGCAGCAGCTCTTGATGATTCCCGGGTGTGTGTGAGATGTCTCAACCCTCATGAGGGGGTGGCCCTACAGGTAGCCCCCCACATGCCCGGATGCCCTCTTCTTTGCAGCCTTCGATGCAGCTCCAGATATTTGATGATGTTGGTCGTAGCCACTTGCAGCGCCTCTTCGACTTGCATGTATCAGTCAGATTTTGTGAGCCCTTCCCCATTTACAGGGGGCATTTGGGTTGTATTTATATCTCATGTACTCAGATATTATTGTACAAGTCCTAGCTGTTATCCCAGGCACGGCATGTATGTGGGATTCATCATTGTATTTTTATCTGGCTCATGATTATGCCAGCTGTACTTTATGGTTCTGTCCCTTGTTTACTAGACACACTATTCTTTTGTACTTTGTCTCGGTGGGCATAGGTATGCCTCCCCCGCCGCCTTCAAAGATAGCACTTCTCTCACAAAAAAGAGACTGTTGCACCTCACAGTCTCTGCCTCCTCAGGGTCTAGTCTCAAAGACACTATCTACCTAGGATTTCTCTCTCGACATCCCTTTTTTTGTTCATGATTGTGTTTCACAACGTACTCCCTACGTTACAATTGTAGATTTGTTCTCGACACTTAGCTTCTCGGGGGGCACTGTTACACCATTTTTTTGGTCAATTAACCTATTATCATTAGATGGACCCAAGTAAATATGCTCCATCAGCTTTACCTCAAGTATTATCTTTTACCATGTTAAAACAGAAACCCTCTAAAGGGAAGCCATTAAACAAACTCCATATTTGTTTGATTTTCCTCATGGAATAATTAATTAAACCATAATTTAATTATTATTCCCAGTGATGTTTAACCCAAAATCAAAGAAATTAATTAGATAAACCTTTATTTATCTTATTATTTTCTAGGAATAATTATTTAAACCTTATTTAGATAATATTTCTTGTTAAATATGACCAAATCACCCACAAATAATTAAATAAATCACTATTTGTTTAATTATCTTCCAACCACTTCCTTAAATAATTAAATAAATCATTATTTATTTGATTATCTTCTAACCGCTTCCTTAAAAAGATAAATAAATCATTTATTTATTTATTTTTGATAAATTAAGGGATTTGACCCAAGTCAAATACCTTTTCCCTCCAACAAATATAATAAAATATTCCATAAAAAGTGGATCTAGATCTGGTTAACCCATGAACCAAGATCTAGAATGACCCAATATTTTGTTATAAATAGGAGGGTTTTTCCTACCATTCTTCACCTTTTGTTGCCTATTAGATCACTCTTGATCTATACACTTGGTCACCATTTTCTGCCATTTGCTGTGAGAGCTCCCTTTGAGTTCCATTCTTTGTGTGGGTCTTTTACACCAACAAGAGAGAGAAATCTTAGATCTGAAGTGCTGAGGACTTCCAAGAACCCATCCCACTGAGGGGAATTGGATACACCTTCTTGTTTTCCTCCCAGGTGCCCCATTAATATAAAAATTCTTTCAAAAATTGTTCTTGTCTTGTCTATTGGTATATGGAGTAAACCCTTACTTTTTCTGCTTAATGTCTTTCCATGCATGATTCATTTTGCAGCCTCTTTTATGTCTAATCCAACTTAGATTCAAGACTTTAAGTAAACTACTTTGTTGTTAGGGCTATTAGTTATGCGTAGCTAAAGTGGTCCTTTTTCGTACACTTCGACAAAGGATTCATACTAACAGGTTCACAAGGCCCACTCATGTTAACATTGTGGAGGAGATTGATAGAGGGGCCTCGTTCGCGGTGAGTGGGCATGAAACAAGAAGGGTGTTTCGTCGACCTATTAGCCTACTCCATTAGATAATCATTTTTTCATGCTTTTGTCATTATTTGTATTTGTATAAGATAGAAGAGGAAGATTTTGTTTTGTTTCATTTTTTATTTTTATTTCAGAAAAAGATAAAAGAAGAAGTTACGTTAAAAAATTTCCACATCGAGTGATATATTCCACACTAGGCATATAAGAGATCTACCTTTCAAGAATAGGAAATAGGAAGCAAAAATGCGTTAACAGCCAAAGAAATGATAAGATGAAGTAAGAAAAAAAAAATCTATAAAAAAACTCATACATATAATACCTTATTCCTGTTGTATTTCGTGATTCGAATTGTAGTGCAATTCCGAACCATAAGGACGAATAAATCTCCAAAAAGAAGTTGTATATATATATATATATATATATATATATATATATATATATATATTTCAAGGAATACACATAAGGAGAATCCTTTTTCCTAACAACATTGTAGAAAGAGACATGGCGAGACACAAGCACAAATGCCTTGCAAAGAAGAGTAGAGTAAGGGTGGCATTGTAGCTAAGTGAAATTTCGGGATGAAAGAATGAATTCCATAAACCTTTAGAACCCTAATTCTCTTCACCATTGGATTGAATTTGGGAGATCTCCATCATTTGATCTTTAAGCCACGTGATCATAGTAACGTGGAACACTGTCAGTGGACCACATGGAGCTAACCATGACCCTTTTCTTGATAAAACACATACTAATGCAAAAAAATATAAGTGGAAGATCTAAATAGCGAACTAATAAAATATTCATATTCCTTATATCCATATTTTTGAAGTATCAAATAACTTGGAATAGTATTCATGGTGGTGATAAATTTTAGAGTAACAAGGTATTACCATATGCATCGCATAAATAAGGCAAGTTACGCTAGACTCCAAAAGCCGTTTATATATATATATATATATATATATATATATATATTGTGAGAACTGTATTTCTATAGGAATTATGCATTTTGGAAATTATTAACATTAATGTTGTTGAAAGTTTTATTGATTCAAAATAAATCAAGTGCCTAAAGGCTCATGAAAAATTTAATATAGGATAGGGGATCGATAACACCCAAATTAAATAATGATAGTTTTCTAATTGGTCCTTGAAACAATAACTTCATGTTCATTTCCATGTGATAATGGGTCTTCTTCTGAAGTAACAATGTTGTTACTGCCCTCTTGTTCTTCCTTCTCATAAATATTTGAGAATGCCTCATTATCAATGAGAGACCTTGGATTTTGGTCTTCCTTTGAAAGAGGAATCTTCATGATTTCCTTTTGAGAAGAAATATCCTCATGTAATGGGGATCTTGCGTTTAAAAAGGTATTACAAAAGTTTTTATCCCCTTCAACAGAAATCTAAGGTGGATTTTTTACAACAGATCTTTCCAACTCATGCAAGGGTTTTGCATGCTCATCTTTGCTAGCTCAATCAAATATGTTTTAGTTTGTTTTACATCAATCTCTTCACCATTCTCCTAGTGAACTTTGCATAAGTCGATATATTTGCATTCTTCAATGAAAAGGATTCAAAAATCCACCAAGAATAAGCTTTACCTTTAAGATGAAACACTGCTACCTTAAGGGCTTCCTTTTTCTGAAACTTGATGTAGATCTAAATATGAGTCTAGCCGATCTATCCATGCTTTGGCTATGCATGTGGAGGATCCATCAAAATTTGATAGAAAGAATCTACCTCTTTTCCTTATATTGTACTTGTTGGATCTCCTTTCCTCCTTGAGCTGGCAGAACTCTTGGAAGCTCAAGTTCTCCTTGATTTTCCAATATTTAGATTCATACTCCTAAAGATAATCACTCAAAGTCTCCTCCTTTGGTGCATCTTCTTCCTTCATCTCTCTTGCAGTAAATCTGGGCATAGAATAATGTTGTGGATCTGATTGTGTAGCTGAGTGCTTGCACATATAAGATGAAGAACTGGGGCTTTCTTCATGTAAATATATTTTTGAGGGACCTTCATGCCTACCCCTCTTCATTTCTTTTATTTCTCCTTTAAGCTCATACAGAGTTTGGAACAGAGTTTTTGAAAACTCTTTCCCTTTCATTCTTCCAAATAAAATGGTTTTACCCTTTTCTTCTGTATCTTCAGTGTAATCATACTTATTCTTCAGTCTCTTCTTTTCATGAAAAGACATATTGGCTCCTTCAAAGAAAGCACAGGTTGTGCCAAGAAAGTTGCTTTGATACCACTGTAATATCCCCAAATAGGGATGCAACAATACTTGAACAAAATTCTAGAATAGAAATGAGAAATAAATGATAATATTTCTTTGAAACACATAGCCATCAATTACATGTACAACAACAAGAAATCTGATCCATTATATCAGCCAAAAGTGGGAAAAAGTAGCTATTTATGCCCTAAATACGTTATTTTTAGATATTTGCATGATAATAGAAAAAAATAATGCTGGGATCCCTTAAAATATGTAATTTTGGACTCACACCCAGAAAATATCCGAAAAAAAATCAATTTTGCTTAGTTAGATAGATCTCTTGGTTTCAGTATGGCTTAAAAACACTGAAATCCCATGACTTGACTAAACAGAATGTTTCTGAAGCATGAAAAAAATATTTTAAAGAGTATTTCTGATACAATATGATGCAAACATCAAATCTAGAGTTTTATTTCTCAGAACATGAAGAAAAATGGAATAATTTAATGAAGAAACCCTCAAGAATGAGGTGTTGCAACACATAGAATTGACTGCAAAGGCTTGACAACGTTATTTTATTGAGTGTACTGTAGAAGTAGATTACAACTTAGATATAGAGAAAAATAATGCATGAATAATCAGATATATGACATATCCATACACTATAATGTATCTACTTTACATTCCCCTTAGGGATTTCAGCAAATCATGAAGCACATGGAGTAGATCTGAGATTCTATGCAGCAGATCTGCAAATCTATTCATAATTTCTAAAGCATATACATGATTATTTAGATTGTATCTGAATATGACATGGATAAGAATAGAAATACATGGATCAACATAGTGAAGGGCAGATCCCCAACATTAGAGATCACTCCTCAAACTTTGCCAAAACACCCTGCAACTTTCCTCTTTTCAGATAACGCAGTACTGGAAGAGGGAATGCGATTTAGGCTTGATAAGTAGTTTGGCCTGATGCCAAGATGTAGATCTGAAGCTCAAATGATTCAGAACACTCTTGCCAATGGGATAGAAGCCTCTCCCACTAAAAATGGGCACTGGATTGGCCTATATCTGAGTGCATCTAGCCTCCACTTGTTGCAGCTTACAAATACAACCAAACCCTCAGTAGGATCTGAGTTGTAGTTGGAAGTAGAAGCTTGGCCTTAAGCCTAATAGTGGTCAAGAAGTATAAGTCTCTTCCAAGAGCTACTCAAGGAAAGAGAAGGATTCCTAAACATGAGATTCTTGTGCTAAACAACACTATTCTCTGCTAAACAGCTAAGAGAATGAGAAATGTCTAAATAGACATATTCTTCAAAAATAATATGGTCTTCAACAACCCTTCTCTTGTTTTCCTCCTCTTCCTTTTATAAGAATGACATCTTGCAAAACCCTAAACCATCTCAATGATTTAGCTCCTTTCACATGTGTGGTCTCCATCTAAAACTGCATTATGCATCTAGGAGGTTCATTGAATCTGGACAAGACTGTTGATTTGGTCCTGTTGACCTAGTCAAAAGTCTCAACCCCTTTCACACATAAGGGTGTTTTATTGAAGTAGCCCAGATTTAGCCTTGTTCACATGGGGCATTGATTTATTCACTGATTTTAGGATTTTTTATGTTCCTCCCTTTTACATTTATTCATGAGCAGAAAAGTAAAGCAAAATTTAATATTCCAATTAGCTTGAGGCTAATTGGGAGTATTACATAGCTCTAAACTGCGATGTCTTTACCCCAATTCATTCAGCTGGAAGAAGGAAAGAAAACGCAGTTTTATTGAATATTCCAGTTTAGAGCACAGTGGTTGGGTAAAGATAGTGCAATTTTATTGAATATAGAATTTTGCTGCTTAGCACAAGGGATTTCCTTTTTAGGAGTCCTTCTCCCTTCTTGAGAGGCCTCTTTAGGGATTTTACTTTAGTATCCACATTTCAGGCTCAAGGCCAAGCCACCTCCTTCAGCTACAATGTTATTCCTGTAGTAGGAAACGTTGTGTTCCAGGGTGTTTCAGTGGAGGGTTCCACAACACCACTTCTAGAGCTTATCTTTCAGAGGAGGGAGCTTCTATTCCTCTGGGAGGTCAGTGAGGAAGATTCAGGAGCTGATTGCACATCTTTGGCATCAGGCCAAGAACTTCCCATCTCCTATAGTGTGTTAGGGTCCTATAAGTATAGGATTCATAATTTGGAATTGACTTGTGATAGTCTTGTAAAAATATGTATATACCTTGTTTTCTGTAAGTTGTTTTCCCATATTTTGTAAAAATATAAAAAAATAGAAAATCAAAAAGAGGGTAAAGTCCTAAAAGAAAAATCAAAGGACTTAGAAAAAATAATATACCCCCAAAGAAAAAAGAAATAAAACATGAAAGTGTGCAAGTCCAAATGCCACTCCTTTTTACTTTGCTACTGATGATTATGGCAGAGTGTCAATAAATGCCATAATCCATGATGAGTTGAAGTATTCAATCTTGACTTGTCATGTTTCAATTTTATTGTTGTAGATAGTGAATAAAGATTATTCAAAAAGTTTAATCCTGATTAATTACTAGATAGGTAGAGAATAAAGAGGAGCTCATCAGTTTAATTTGAGCCCTTGGATGAAACAAGATAGAGTTAGATAGTTTTTATTTCTTTCAAAGGAATATAATTTTAAAGGTTGCTAGCTTAAATGCACCTGCAAAATGGAAGAAAAAATGTTAGATTAAATTTGGGTAGGTAGAAAAAGGTGGGAAAATCATTGTAATATTCATCACCAGGAAAAAAATAACTAATTTCCCATCCCCTATAGTTATTCTACATTCTATACTTTCAGTCAAAGAGGCTCAGAGCATTTATATGACTTTTGTTGGGATCGGACCCAAGGCTCAATGACTGTTAAGTTAAAAGTGTTGAATTCCTATAATAAATCCTAATTATCATCATTTACCCTACGTTCATCCATTACACTTTCATATGTAAAGACCTTTTACTTAATGAAAAAGAAAATCTCCTTTTGATTAATCTCCTTCATTCATAAAAACATAAAAACCCTCCAAAAATATTATATTCTAGGTCAAAGTGGTCAAATTATAAATGATAAAACTTTTCTTTTTACATTATAACTTTACTTAGTCATATAAATATATTTTGGTGTTTGTCATTGTCCTTGGTCATATTAACTTCTAATTTATTTATTAAATCCCTATAAGCAAACCTTATCCTATTAATATAACTCCATTTATTTTAAATATCCCCCAAAAAACCTACTATTATAAGCTTTTTTGCCAAAGTTAATTATCCACATGTTTAAATAAAAAACCCCAATTACATCCCCCTTTGGCATAAAACTAACATTATATAAATACCCCGCCCCCTATGGTTATAGACCTTTCAAAAAGTCTAAAACTATAAAATAAAATAAAAAGGAGAATATCGCATTCATACATATCCTGTGTGTTGAAAACCCAAAAATATTGCCCATTCCATGTTTATCCTAAGTGTTATGACAAAATATAGTTTGTTACAAAAGCAACCCCCTCGCCTTTGTAATATACTCATTAAATTTTTCCCCACATCACCTTTTTAACCTAAGGTTTTACCAATTGCAACTAAGATTCTAAATCTCTTAAATGGTTAAACCTTTCTCGTGTTTTCTCCCCGATATGTAATAGCCTTATGCTATAAATAAAGTTGACCTAGGTTAAATCATATATTAACCCCGCCTCACGTGCATTTTACCATATATATAAACCCTTTGTATATATATCACCGCCCATTTTTTACCCTTTGGAACCATATACCCCCATATATAGTTAACCTTTTATATATTAAAACCTTGGTTATAAAGTATTTTGTAAAAGGGTTTTTATTATATTTTAATCCAACACCGTATTATAAAGAACCCTAGTCCCACATCTACTCGACCGCAACTTCCCATCATATCTCAATCGTTCGCTCCCTTTCCGAAGATCCAATGGTGGACGATGATCTTCGCGCTCACAAACCAAACGTTTTCCAAATGCCCAAATGAGCGTGAAATGGGCAGCTTTCCCATTACTGTCTCCTATGATGTGTCCAAATCTGATTGCGTCACGTTCGTTTTAAGTAAAACCACTTACTGCCCAATGGCAGCGTGAAACCCACCTATGGTTTCTGAGTTCACAAACATAAAACCACTCCCTCCAATGATTCGACTCGCAGTTATTGTGGTTTTTAAAGATTTATGATAAAGGTTAAAACCTTTGTTATGAGTTTTATTAACGTATTCTGAGTATTAAAGTTGCACCCGACTGGTTATACATATTCTCGCTATTATCAAATCTCCCCATTGCGTTTTGAAGCCTTGAATTCCCATTCAAAATCATTATTCACCATTTAATTCCCAATTCAAGACTGATAAACACCTACTCAGATCCAACCACTGAACTAGAGCTCAACTTCGACTTGCAACAAATTGCAGAAAACCTTTCGACTACCAAAATACCTGCATTTAAGGTAATTTTTGACATTTCAACCTGCAATTTCACAATTTCAACCACCAATTTCAACCAATAAAGCTCTAAAGAGTGAATTTATCCATCTTAGTGTCTGAAACCTTGAAAAAAGAGGGCAAACCCTCGCAATTTTTTCCCAGAAGTTGTTGTTTACAGAAAACCCCATTTTTTAGCCAAATTCTCAGTTCGGGACCCTTGAAAGATTATTTCCATGGCTCAGAAAGGTTTTTAAACCTACATAATATCTAAAATATCCCTTTTACAGTCATATTCATTCAGAAAACCTGTGTTTTCTATCTTAAAACTTATTGCCTATGTCCTAAATTCCTATTTGAGCACTGAATTGCCCACTGCCATCATCTTTGCCTATAAAGTTTCTCAATTACCCTCTGTTGAAGAAAAATTAACTACAGAAAAATGTTTAATCTTGCAGTTATCTCAAAATGAAAAAGAAGCAAATGACACCTAAAGCTGGAGGCTCCAAACCTGTCAAACCTAAAGGATCCAAACCTCCCAAGTTTGAAGCAGTAAAGGCCCCAAAATATACTCCTGCAATCACTGCTAAAACCACTGTGATTGTTAACCCCCTTCAGCCACCAGTGTCTACTGAAGAAGTCATCCCCTTGTTTGATGTAGATTATAAAATTGTAGACCCAGTAGTAGAATATAACTTATTATAAGTTCACAATTGCTGTCATGAAAATTTCCTAGACAAAGAAGAAATGCCTCTCTAGGATACAAATTTACCCAAATATGTAGTCCCAGTAACACATCCTGGTCAAGATCTGGTAAGAATGTGTCAGAAGTACTATGTTCCAGACCAAAGATCAATTGTGAATGCTGATAGGGAGATTTTATTTTCTATCACTACAGAGTCTATTAATGAAATGTTACAACTTTAGTTTGACCCTAGGGCAATTCCGCTATCCATTGAAGCATTAACACAGGTATATTTGGGATTGGATTTCCCTAAGAGATTCATGAATTTTCAGAACTTCATGTCTATTCATGTGGATATTCCAAAGTTGAATCCTCCCTGTTCCACTTCCAAGTTTCCAGAAGTTTCTAGGCATGTAATTTCTATGTTATCCTTCATATTGGGCTATTTCACTAATGAGTTTACTGATGAGTCCATCCTTGGGTTTTCGTCTACCTTGTCTCCTAGTCAACCTCCTGATATGATCTTTGACTTTGACAGGTTTATAGCTGATTCCATACATTATCAATTGACCAAGTTACCCGCTGAAGGGGTATTCAAATATTCTTCCTATTTATTTCACTTGTTCTTACTCTCACAAGATGATCACTTTCCAATAGCATTACAGAAAATGAATGTAGAGGGTTAGCCTCTATCAGTTGTCTTTTGGACATCACTGTTGAGAAAATAAGGTAGTGAATATAGCTACACAGATTTAACAAATTTGTTCATTAGGCCAGCTATGAATTTTCTACATAAATCAAAACAACCTAGAGTAAGTGAAGAAATGAAAAGGATATTACAACTGTCAGAGGAATGAAAAATGGGAGATTGGTACTTGTATGAGAAACACACTGAATTAAGAATCTTTGGAACCAATCTGCTTCCATACAAATTACCTAAGTTTTTGACTATCAGAGTCTTTTCTCTAGAGTATTTGAGACAGGTTTTGAATGCTGATGCCATCAATTTCATGGCTTCAAAAAAAAAGACACGGTTCAAAATAAAAAATCAAATTGGTCCTTTCATAGTGAATAATAGAGATGCTGAGAAAGAGATAGAAAAAATATTATCAGAGCTGAAATTTCAGGTGAGTTTCCCTTGGAATTTTGACCCCCAAGGTCATTTAAGTAGTATAAGGGTCAAGTGTAAACTACCTCCCTTTATACATGAGCCAAAGCTTGATATTGAGAAGTTTTCTAACCAGAGATAATGGACATAAAATACATTGGTAAATGCAACTACAAATGAACAGCCAAAATCTTCAAACAAAAGAGGCAGAGATGAGGGAGCCTACATAGTAGAAACTACTACAGATACTAAGTTCAAAACCATCTACAACAAAAGGCTCAGATTTGGTTCCATAGGGAAAGAGAAAATTATTAAGGGTGAAGATACCAATGAAACTGAATTCAGAAATGATGAAGCCACTGAGATAATTAAAGAGACCTTAACAGAGATAGAAATAGAACAAGCAATAGGTAAAGAATCAGACACTTAGATGATTGAAAAGAAGGTTAATATAGAAGCTTCTTCTTCTCAAACAATAAAATAAAAAGATTTGGATATCAAAGAAAGATATAAGCACATCAAACAAAGGAATGAGGAAATCAAAGGTGAGATTTATTCTCAATTTCTCAAACAGAAGCCAGGAAATTAGAACATGTTGCTTACATCATTTGATTACTCCTCAAATAAAATGATCATGTCATATTTACAACCAACTACTTCAACTCCAAAAACAATGGCTGACTACAAAAAAGTTGAATTTGAAGTAGATACTGAAAAGGTGCATGAACTGGATCAAATAGAATTCAATAGACATAGCTCTGAGATGCTATATTCTACTGTGGTGACAAAAGCCATGAGTGTGACAAATTTGTAGAATACTATTATCAACATGAAAGACCAAATGAAACTTGACAAAGGCTCTTTATATGCCAAAGATTTAAGGATCAAGGCCTTAGGAGATTTGATTTTACAAATAGGAGTTGACCCATCAAATGTGCAAGCTGTTGAAGTATTGATCAAGAAGAAAAATGATGATATTGCTTCTTTAAGGAAATAGTTAAAACTTCCTCAAAGTGAACACCCACAGAGTAAAGAGATACTTCAAGAATAGAAGGAAAAAGAGGATATGATGCAGTTGATCATAAATCTAACTGCCCAAATCAAAGATATGGAAATTAAAATGGATATACTTATGAAAGAAAAGGAAATTGTGAAGGAAAATGATACTTCCACCATTTCTACAGTCATACCTATTATTACGGCTAGTATTCCTTCTACACTGGGAGAAAAGTTAGCACCAAAAGATCCACTAGCAACTGCAGTGTCAGTGTAATAAGCTACTACCTCCATTACAGAATCCTCAACATCACAGGTACAACAGACAAATGAGGCAAGGCAGATAGTCAAAGCAATGGAGGAAATTTCTCTGAAAAATAATGAAATTAACAGTTTGAAGAAAAAGATTTAGAATATGGAAGTATCTAACAAAGCATCATTGATTAATGCCAATAATTATGAACAAAAGGCCAAGATACTTGAAGAGAAAATCAAAAGCCTTCAAAAGATTTAAGTTTCATTACACAATTTTCTTATATAAGAAATTACTTATGGAACAATATAATTGAGGCTATACATCTTCAGTGGCCATCAATCCAGATAATATATGAACAGAGAGACCTCCTTCTAGAAGCACAAGTGGAAATACAAAAGACAACAGAAGAATTAGCAGACAAACCAGCACATGCATTAAAGCTAATTACTTTCTTAAACAATAAAAACAGGATAGAGCTAGAAGAATTGAAGATACAGGACATGACAGATACAATATTGCAAATCAAGAAACTTTTGACAAACAAAACTCTAATGAACAACTTGAAAGAAAAATGTGATGCCATGAATTTTTCCATTACCAAGTTTTTAGAAAAGTACACTATGCTAAGACAAGCTCGTATTCCATACATCCATGTATTCAATGATAAGTTGATGGACTAAAAAGAATATGACAAAATGATAAGGGATCATGCCAAAGAATAGGTCAACAAGCCACTACCACAGGGCTCTCCAATATGGAAAGTCGTTCTCCAGTATATTGAAGACTTGTTTTTCCTTCGACATGAAATCAAGCATCTATTTGTTATCAAACCAAATTTTGCCAAGTATACTGATGCTGATGAGAACTTCTGAAAATTAAAAAGTGTAAAAATACCAGATGCTGAACAATGGCAGACTCTTATATATTTGTTTTAGCAGCAAAGAAGCAGAACAATGAAAGAAAGTGCAAGTGAAACAGTCAGTTTGAGGAGGAAACAAATAAAACAGTTATTTCATTTTGACTTTTTACTGCTGAGAAGTCTCTTTTTATAACAGTTAAAGGTTAAAATATTGGTTTAAAGAGTATCAGGGTGAAAGAACAGATTCAAATTGTATTAGAGAGAAAAATAACAACCAACTGATTTCGACTTCTGTTATTTCCCTTTTTACAACAGTGAAATGATAAATAAACAACATGAAAGAGTATAAGTGGAAAGAGTATCAGTTAAGTCATCTTCCAAAAGATATTTTGCAATATGCCAACAAGCATGGACAACTATTCAACAAACATTTTTTGTTTGATAAGATTAGTTCTATATTTTCTAGATAAGAGGACAGCTTGTTAAAGTTGTTAAGCAACTGTCCCTCTTAATGTGTAAATATATTTTATATTTCCTAGAACTATTCCTAGACCTCTCTAGGATTTTTGTAATAAACTTTTGTATAAATACTTCAGCTTGTGAAGTGTTTAGTGTGGAATAAAATTGCTAAGAACATTATAGACATTTTTCTCATATGTTGGAGGCTCACATGTGTTGATTTCAAAGCAGCAGTATGGAAAATAGCCAATTGGACTTCATAATTCAAGATTCATGTGATAATTTGTAGAGTAAAGTACTTTCTTTCTGTCATTGTTTCCTTTTCTGAGTTACCTACATTTCATATATGTTTTTCAATCTTAATGATTAGTTAGGAGTATTACTTCAGGACTAGTGTAAAAACTCCCTGTCTTAACTACTTAATCATTTAAATGTTTTCTGCTGATTTCCAGATCTAGGAATTCTTAATTGCTCCTAGTACTGTTTGACCCCTGCCTCCTTCCTCTTTTTCCAGATCAAAGGATCCTTCATTTCCCTTTATCCCGAAGCAAGCCATTTCATCAAAACAATCTATCCAAATCTTTGAGGGTTATCTACCTTGCCCTGAATACATTAGCATCCTTTTGGCCTTGCCTTCTAGTTCTGCTTGCTATAATTTGACTCCATAGCCCAATGGACTATTAGATCCCTCTTTAATTTGTCTTTAAGTAATATTATTTTCCACCAGACATTTTGACAGCAAAAAATTTGAATCCGAGCCCCCAAGGAGAGCTGGCCTCTATTTTCTCTCTGTCCACATTACATAAATACATATTCTTCTTGATTCAAGAAGTCCCCTCTAATTCTTTTTCAAGTTTATTTATCAATTTCATAGAAATTGACAAATAAACGCTTTAATATAACTTTTAACTATAGCCCAACATACATAGATATATTGTCCTTTTGGTTCTCTTTATTCACGTGCGCGTAAATCACATATAAGTCATATTACACCCTTACAAATGCCTAGACCTATGGCGGTTTAAATATATCCTTGAACTTTATAACTCCAGGACAATGCCTAAGTTCCAACTACTGGGAAATGTAATGTATCAAAGTTGACACTGAGCCTACTTTATAATTTCAAACCTTATAACCAAGGTTATAACACTTCTAGCCTATATAAATGACCCAATTTTACTTTCAATGAAACGCTTATAATATACTTCATGCCCGGGCCCACATATATAAACGAGAGAATTTCAATACATTTAATCGTCCATACCTTGAGTTATCTTCCGTGTTACTTGTTGCGCGACCACCGTTCGATGAACCAGCCTCCAGATCTGACGGCACACAAATATATCACGTTGATTCCACCGTCGACAGTTAACTCGTGAAAGTCATGCGATGAGGGTGGTATTGCTCCGTCGACGTGGAAAATTTCCACTGGATCACGTTGGTTTTGAGTGGTTTCACTTCTGTGCAAAAGCGGTGTGAAATGGGTGGGTTTGGCTTCGCAAACCCGCTCTAGTTTTGAACAGTGTTTGACCAGGTTTACACCGGGGTTAACACAATCCCTCTATGTGTTCTGGTTGACTAACTCAGGGTTCGAACCTCGGGAAAGAGATTTCAAATAACAATAAAACAAACCCATGTCTTCTATGAGTGGGATTTCCCTCTTTTAAGCAAAGTTCACAGTTCTACGAGCAAACAACATTACAGAGTACACTCTTTCGAAGATTAATTGGAAACATGACTCCACGCCTGCTATAAGGGCTTAGCACATTCACTCTCGACCTCTTGCAAGGGTTAAACCAATAGAACACACTCCGGTAGTCCAATGGGACTCCACCTTCAAACATAGATAGAGGGTTGCAGAGATTTACACATCATTTCTCTTCATCAACTTATACACAAGACTGGAGGTTCAATACCCTCGGGACTAGACAAATGCACACACAGAGACAACTATATCAACTATCCCCCACTGGTGATCAACAAACATCGAATTTTATTCAAACAGAGAGAAAATGATTAACACACACAATCTTTATTGCAGAAATCCCCCCCTTTCAAAGTATCTGGGGGTTACATTATATGCATATTCATGTGTCTCTTCGGTTCCTCTCTGAGGACCATTTCTAGTCTAACGAAAAGGCCTAATTACATTTATTCGAATAACTGAAACAAGACAGATGGAATAAACCTAAAACTATTTGACTTCTACTGACTCTAACTGTTCTAAAAGAAACATACAACTAAGGTATTGACACCTTGCTGCTGCAATTCATAATGGTTTCAAACCCTCCTGGCCACAACATGTGGACAACCTTCCTACATTGCTGGCTAGTGTCTAATGCCCCTGCATCAGAATCCTAAGGGAAATTTTCTTCATAGACTCCAATCCATGAGTTCTTTCATCGGTCTGCGTATCCTCTGCAACATTCCTTCAGTCATCCAAGTGGCATCTTCCTCTGGTTGGTCCTTCCACTTGATTAAGTACTGAAAGTACTCTTGTCCTCTGGTCTTCTTGAACACTCTTTTGTCCAATATCTTCTCTGACTGCAGTGGTTGTACTGGAGGTAGCAGCTTTGCCCATTCAATTTGTTCCTTGCCTGCTGGTCCTTCTTCTGCACCATCATCTTCATACTTGTACAAATATGCAACATTAAAAATGGGAGATATTCCAACATCAGGAGGAAATTAAATCTCATAAGCATTAGCAGAAAAATTTCTAAGTATCTTTCATGGCCCAATCTTTTTAAACTTCAGTTTGTTATACTGCTTCTTTGGGAATCTCTCCTTTATCAAGTGTGCCAAAACCAAATCTCCAACTTCAAAATGAACTTCTCTTCTGCTCAAGTATGCCTTGCCTTTGTATTTGATGCTGCTGCCTTGTAGCTGCTATTTCACTTGCTCATGTATGGCTTGGATCTCTAAAGCAAATTCCTCACCATCAACACTCCTCAACTCTGCCTTTCCCAAATTTCTTAACTCTGATATTCCTCTGGGGTGCATTCCATAAACAATATGGAATGGGCTTTGCCCCGTGCTTTTGTTTGGTGAATCATTATATGCATATTCTTCTTGAGGAAAAATATGATCCCACTACTTGTGATGCTCTCCTGCAAGACTTCTCAATAGATTTCCCAAACTTCTATTCACTACCTCAGTTTTTCCATCAGTCTGAAGATGATAAGCTGAGATGAAACTCAGTTTGGTACCAAGTTTCTTCCACAGTGTCCTCCAAAAATGGCCCACAAATCTAGTGTCTATATCTGAAACAATACTCTTGGGCAACCCATGCAACCTAAAAACTTCTTTGAAAAAAAAGTTAGCAACATGGGTGGCATCACTAGTTTTATAACATGGAATAAAATGTGCCATTTTGGAAAATCTGTCCACTACAACAAAGACTGTATCATTCCCTCTCTGAGTCTTGGGCAGTCCTAGAAAAAAATCCATACTCACCATGTCCCAAGGCCTGTCTGGAATAGGCAAGGGAGTGTAAAATCCTGCATTCTGGCTCCTTCCTTTGGAATATTGATAGATTTTTCAATTCTTCACAAACTTGTCCACTTCTACTCTCATCTTGGGCCAATAATAGAAGTGACTCAGCTGATCATAAGTCTTGTCAGTACCAAAGTGTCCAACAAGTCCACCACTATGCTTCTCCTTGATCAATTTCTCTCTCATCAAACATTTTGGTACACACAATAGGTTTCTTCTGAATAATAAGCCTTCCTACAAGAAATAATCCAGCCACTGGAATCTATCTGTTAGAACAAGGTTACAATATGCTTCAAATGCTTCCTTAAAATTTGAATCTGGTTTATACAATTCTTTGAGAAAATCAAATCCTACAACTTCAAAATTGGTTTCTTGGATAAGCATGTGCCTCCTACTCAAAGCATCAGCTACTTTATTTTCTTGGCCACTTATATGTTTCAAAACAAAATTAAAATTTTGGAGATACTAAACCCACTTGGCATGCTTATGATTTAACTTGGGCTGCTGTACAATGTATTGAAAAGCATGATTACCAGAGTATAATAAAAATTCTTTAGACATTAAGTAATGTCTCCACTTTTTCAATGCCTGAACAATTGCATGAAATTCCTTCTCATAAGAGGAATACTTCCTTCTGGTGTCATTCAACTTCTCACTGAAGTAAGCTACAGGTCTATCATCCTAACTCAGCACAGCTCCAATGGCTTCTCCACTGGCGTCACACTTCACTTCAAATGGTTTAGTAAAATCAGGCTGAATTAAAACAGGCTTTTTAGTTATCTTTTGCTTTAAAAGCTTAAAATTTCTTTCTGCTTCAGCAGTCCACTTAAATGGCTGCTTGTTCTTCCTTATTGTCTCAATGATGGGTGCATTAATCTTACTGAAATTTCTTATAAATTTTCTGTAAAAGCTGGCAAATCCATGGAAACTTCTCACCTCAAAAACATTTATGGGTGAAGGCCACTCCACAAGTGCCTTAACCTTTTTTGGGTCCATCTTCAATCCTTCTGCAGAAACAACAAAACCCAAATACACCAACTCTTCCTTCATGAATGAGAATTTCTTTAAATTTATTAGCAGTTTCTCTTGGTGTAGCTTCTTCAAGACATAATTAAGATGCCTTAAATGCTCTTCTTTTGTTTTTCTGAAAACTAATATGTCATCCAGATACACTATCACAAATTTACCAATGAATTATTTTAACACTTCATTCATAAGTCTCATAAAAGTGCTAGGTGCATTTGACAACCCAAAAGGCATTACCATCCATTCATATAGTCCTTCATTTGTTTTAAAGGCATTTTTACACTCATCACCCTCCTTTATTCTAATATGATGATATCCACTTTTTAAATCTAACTTTGAAAAATATTTGGCACCACTCAAACAGTCCATTAAATCCTCAACTCTAGGTAAAGGGAATCTGTACCTAATTGTTATCTTATTGATTTCTCTGGAATCAGTACACATTCTCTAGCCTCCATCTTTCTTTGGGCTAAGTACTGCTGGTGCTGCACATGGGCTCAAAATTTCTCTGATCAGCCCCTTGTCCACTAATTCCTGTACTTGCTTCCTGATTTCCTCATTCTCTGTGCGATTCATTCTGTTGGCTGCCTTATTTGGAAGACTTGAACCTGGGATAAAATCTATCTAATGGATGATATTTCTCACAGGTGGCAGCTCATCAGGTAAATCATCCACAACAAAGTCACAATAACTGTCTAACATCTCTTGGATTTCTATTGGGAAATCAGAAATATTTGTAGAAGTAAGAACTACCTTAGGTTTTCAAACTAAAGCAAAACATACCTCTTCTTCTTCAATCTACTGTAAATACTCCTTCCCGCTCAGCAACAAGGTCTTTGGATCAGCCACTCTGCTTGATGGTTCTCCTTCCTCCATGGGTATCAATGTGTGATGTACCCCATCTTTGAAGAAATTGTAAGTGTTATTCTTTCCATCAAGCACTACTGCTTTGTCATACTACTAAGGTCTACCCAGCAGTATGTGACATGCATCCATGGGCATCACATCACACAGGACTTTGTCTTTGTAGTTGCCCATCTGTAGCTCTATCTCACACTGTTCTTTCACAATCAGTTGGTGCCCTTTATGCAGCCAGGACACCTTGTAGGGAGTTGAAGGCTCCCTTGTCTTGAGCTTCAATTTCTCTATCACCTTGGTAGAGACCGTATTTTCAGTGCTCCCACTATCAATGACTAGCTGGCAGCACTTTCCTTGGACTTTGCATACACTCCTAAACAAAATCTTCCTCTGTGCAGGCTCAGTGACCTCTTTGGTTTGTTTCAACAGGACCTTATTAACCACCAAGGACTCTCCCTTCTCTGGAAAATTTCCTCTTCAATTGCTGCCTCTTCTCTAGCCTAGGCAACAATAGCATTTCTTGGACCAGCACCCATATTCTCTAGGCACTAATAGTGCTTGTGTCCCACTTGATGACATCTATAGCACCTCAATTCTCTACCTCTACCTCTACCTCATCTTCCTCTACAGGAACCCCTTCTGCCTCTTGCATCACGCTCTGTAGATGCATTCTTAGGTGAGCTGCTTCTAGCTCCATCTCTAGGTGTAGTAGACTTTCCTCTACCACCCTGACTTCCCTTTCCTCAGAAAGTACCTCTCCCTTTGGCAGACTGCTTTCTCAGGAGTTTCTCCTCTGCTTTCAAGGTCATCTGATAGGCCTCTTCAACTTTCTTAGGAGACAAAAGACCAATCTCATCTTGGATCTCCAGCTTGAGACCTTTCACATATATGGCTATCTTCTCTGGTGTGTCTTGAAATTGTCCAACTCTTATACTTACTCTATAAAATTATTCTGTGTATTCCTTTACTGTCAGCAACCTCTATCTCAGGTTCTTCATTTGTCTAAACAATGTTAGTTGATAATCACTAGGCAAGAATTTACCTTTTATTTTAGCCATCATTTTGGTCCATCTTTTGATAAGTTGTTTACCAGCTCTCCTTCTTTCTACTTGCACTCCATCCCACCAAAGTGCAGCATGTCCTTTCAACTTTGTTACTGCAAACTTGACTTTATTATCTTCACTCATTTCTTCATAGTCAAATCATTTGTTCATTTCATTAATCCAATCCACCAGCTCTTCTTGATTCAGTCCTCTTGTAAAACTTGACACTTCGAGTTTGGGCTTAACTACAGACCCCAGAACAGTTTTGAGGAGCCTCATCTTAGGAGGAATCTCAACATTTTCTCTAGCTTCTTCTATTTTAGGTTCACTGATGTCTTTAGGATCTCTGAGTTGTCCTAACTCCATGGCATCCAATCTAGCTTGGACCCTCTACAAGGTCTCGAACACTTCCGCATTGGCAACAAGTCTGCCTCTCCTTCTGCCAACACCTCTAACAACTCGGATAGCCATGTTAATTCTCTGCAAAAATAACTCAAAAATAGCTTTGATACCACTATTGACAGCAAAAAATTTGAATCCGGGCCCCCAAGGAGAGTTGGCCTCTATTTTCTCTCTGTCCACATTACATAAATACATATTCTTCTTGATTCAAGAAGTCCCCTCTAATTCTTTTTCAAGTTTATTTATCAATTTCATAGAAATTGACAAATAAACGCTTTAATCTAACTTT
Source organism: Pinus albicaulis (assembly GCA_034641835.2). Lineage (NCBI taxonomy): Eukaryota > Viridiplantae > Streptophyta > Pinopsida > Pinales > Pinaceae > Pinus > Pinus albicaulis. The sequence goes on along the minus strand of CM076572.1, from coordinate 360,435,120 downwards.
TAACTATAGCCCAACATACATATATATATATTCCTTTTGGTTCTCTTTATTCACGTGCGCGTAAATCACATATATTTCATATTACACCCTTACAAATGCCTAGACCTGTGGCGGTTTAAATATATCCCCGAACTTTATAACTCCAGGAAAATGCCTAAGTTCTAACTACCGGGAAATGTAATGTATCAAAGTCGACACTAAGCCTAATTTATAATTTCGAACCTTATAACCAAGGTTATAACACTTCTGGCCTATATAAATGACCCAATTTTACTATCAATGAAACGCTTATAATATACTTCGCGCCCAGGCCCACATATATGAACGAGCGGATTTCAATGCATTCAATCGCCCATACCTTGAGTTATCTTCTGTGTTCTTGTTGTTTGACCACTGTTCGATGAACCAACCTCCAGATCGGATGGCGCACAGTTATATCGTGTTGATTCCACTGTCGAAAGTTAACCCGTGAAAGTCACGCGATGAGGGCGGTATTGCCTCGTCGACGTGGAAAATTTCCACTGGATCGCATTGGTTTTGAGTGGTTTCACTTCCGCGTGAAAGTGGTGCGAAATGGGTGGGTTTGGTTTCGCAAACCCACTCCAGTTTTGAATAGTGTTTGACCAGGTTTACATCGGGGTTAACGCAATCCCTCTATGCATTCTGGCTGACTAACTCAGGGTTTGAACCTCAGGACAGAGCTTTCAAATAACAGTAAAACAAACCCATTTCTTCTATGAGTTGGATTTCCCTCTTTTAAGCAAAGTTCACAGTTCTACGGGCAAACAACATTACAGAGTACACTCTTTCAAATATTAATTGGAAACATGACTCCACGCCTGCTACAAGGGCTTAGCACATTTTCTTTGGACCTCTTGCAAGGGTTAAACCAACAGAACACACTCCGGTATTCCAATGGGACTCCACCTTCAAACATAGACAGAGGGTTGCAGAGATTTACACAAAATTTCTCTTCATCAACTTATACACAAGACTGGAGGTTCAATACCCTCGGGACTAAAAAAATGCACACACAGAGACAACTATATCAACTATCCCCCACTTTTGATCAACAAACATCGAATTTTATTCAAACAGAGAGCAAATGCTTAACACACACAATCTTTACTGCGGAAATCCCCCCTTTCAAAGTATCCGGGGGTTACATTATTTGCATCATCATGTCTCTCTTTGGTTCCTCTCTAAGGACCATTTCTAGTCTAACCAAAAGGCTTAATTAAATTTATTCGAATAACTCAAACAGGAAAAATGGACTAAACCTAAAACTATTCGACTTCTACTGACTCTAACTGTTCTAAAAGAAACATACAGCTAAGGTATTGCCACCTTGCTGCTGCAATTCAGAATGGTTTCAAACCCTCCTGGCCACAACATGTGGACAACCTTCCTACATTGCTGGCTAGTGTCTGATGCCCCTGCATCACATTTCAAAACCAAAACCAATTGTTCTATCATAACTAGCTTAAAGCATTAAACAAAACAAAGTTAAATCATAAAGAGAGAGCCCTCTCTGAAATTTAGGAAGGCTGGATCCTAAATTTCAAAAGTAGGTTTGTGGTTACCCCTAGTTTTCTTAAACTAAAAATAAAAATCCCACAATCTTTAGAAATTACTAGGGTGATAACATACTGGCGACCATACTGGGGAACTAACCTATCACTAGTTTTAAATTTAGTCCTAAAGGAAGATATTTCATTTATCTTTTTACTTTAATATTATTTTTAAAGGGTTGTGGGTATTCATAAACAGTCATTCTGGCTTCTAGGAAAACCTACTATACCAGGTCTAACCCGGATCCTAAGCTTGTAGTTATAGTAGATAACCCGGAACAGATTGGAAAAAATAAAAGGAAAAAACAAATTGTTAATTTAGAAACTAAAGTACCATTGAGGAGAACTAATTCTTTACTTGAAGAGTTAGTAAGCTTAACTGATATAGATTTTGATTTCAAGTTTGAACAATCATTTTTTAAAAATAAATCTGAAACTAATTTAAAAGAGACTGTAATAGATCTTGTTTTTACTTCATTTTTTAATACAAAACAAAATATTATTTCAAAAAAAATAAAATCAGATAAATCTAAACCTCAAAGTCAAGTAGAAAGGATTAATGTTACATGGATTAAAGAAATTGAGGAAGCTATTAAATTAGCACATTTATTATCTAACATTAAGCCTCCAGTTTCTCAGTTGCACACCACAATAGTTCCAGCAGCAGATTCAAATCTGTATGGTGTCACTTCATTTTTAGATACCACTGCAAGTTCATCCACCGAAAAAATTAGTCCTAAGTTTCCTTTTCAACCTAGGATATTATTTCCCTCATTCACCCAATCCACTGCATCCACTATTTTTATAAGCACTACATATTTATTTCCAAATAGTTCCATATATATACCAACCTCTTTTTCAAGCTCATCAAGCACAGCTTCCAGCTCAGCAGTTATATATCCAGCACTTCTCCTATCATTACTCTTATACCTCCTAGTTCAGCGAAACTTCAAGCCATGGCTGCTAGGTATGCTCCCCTTTTCTTACCCCAAAACCTCCATGATATGTCCCAGGTTTACCAGAAAAATATACCACTATTTGATGGCCAATCAAAATATACTTCTCAATAACACATTACAAGAATAACAGATTACTGTGAAATCTATGAAATAGATGAATCAGATGTTCAAATGAGGTTGTTTGCTCAAAGTTTAACAGGAGAGGTTAAGAAATGGTTTAAAAATTTAGTTGCTGGTAGTATAGCTAATTTAGCTGCATTTCATAGAGCATTCTTAAATAAATGGGAAAAGAAAAATAACCCCTGCAAATTTTATCTAAGTTTCATGCTTTAAAAAGGGCTCCTAATGAGTCTATTCAGAATTACTGCACTAGGTATAACAACGTTTATAATGCCATTCTTGTTGATCTTAAGCCTACACCCTATTCTATACTTCTTAAATTTCCTGATGGATTTGATCCAGATATGGCTTACCAACTAATAGAAATGAATGTTGAAACATTAGAACAGATGCAATTAGATGCTGTTGGCATAGAAATTAATATTCTAGCCAAAAATACTAGACTTAGGAATGAAAGGAGAGTCACAATCAAAGAAGAAACATCAAATTCAGATGCCAAACTAGATTTCCATGTTAAAACTTTAGAAAATGTGGTTGATAGATTAGAAAATATTGAGAGAAAACCACAATGGGATAACCAACCACAAATCAGAAATCCCAACTTCAGAAAAAACAATAACCCTAGAAAAGCTAAAGAAGCTGCTCCAGATCAAAACACTAGGCCCCCATTCCAAGAGAACTATGCTGAAAGCTCTCAAAATAATGATGAATATGAGGATGAAATCAATATAGTAATGGGGATAGATGAAGAAAACACTATTTTCCTCACTCAGGAGGATCAATAACTTTTTGAGCTTCAACAACTCAAAGTAGAATCTAGTGAATCCTTTGATTTCAAAAAAGGTTATGACTTCGCTATTAATGAAACTCACAGTCAGTATAACCTTAGAAATAGAAAAAACAATGAAACTTCTACAAAACACTCTTCTCAAAATCAAACTAAAAAGAATGTAGAAGCACCAAAAACAAAGATTTTGCAAATTCTCCCAAGGGAAAACAAGCAAAATTCCAATCCTCCCAGTCACAAAAAATCGCCAAGTCCAAAAATTGTTGACATCACTGAAGAAGTGACCCAATCCTCCAATAATTCCCAAAAGGCCAACACTACAAAGGCCCCTAATTCAGTAAAATAAAAAATTCCTGATCCTAAGAAGAATCCTGCTGATTCTAAATCAGCAAATACCAAAACTATTAATACCAAAGATTCTGCTAAAAATTCAAAATCTGAAAAAAATTCTGTTGCCCCCAAATCTGTCCCTGAAAAGAGAACTAAAGACAACAAAAGTCAAGAAACACAGACATAGAACAAAAGAAAAACTCAAGATAAAAGTACATCTGCTGAAATTCATGAAAAACCCACTCAGGTAACTTTCACTAAAGATGAACTAATTCAGATTAGTAAGTCTCAATCATTATTTAATATTCAATCCAAAATAGCTAAGTTAAAAATACAAATTCCTTTAATAGAATTGGTAAAAAATGCCTTATATAAATCAACAATTACTGAATCTTTGAATATGAATGATGGTGAAGATTCTATTAACTTAAATGATGATCAACATGAATTAATTTTTGGCCCTAATGTAAATGGTAAGCATTCAGATGGATTAGTTCCTCCCTTCTATATTAGTATTACTATTCATGATCAGATTTTACATAATGCAATGTTAAATTCAGGAGCTTTCCACAATTTAATGCCAAAATCTATCATGGAAAATATGAATTTAGAAATAACAAGGCCTTACAAAGATTTTTTCTCTTTTGATTCAAGCAAGGTTAAGTGCATAGGATTGATAAAAGACTTATGCGTGAATTTAGTTCAATATCCTGGTAAAAGCATGGTTACGAATATTGTAGTAGCTGATATCCCACCAAATTATGGTATTCTTCTTTCTCTCTCATGGGGAGCTAAGTTGCAGGGATCTCTACAATTAGACATGAGCTATGCCACCATAACAGTGTTTGGACAACCTAAGAAACTTTATAGAGAAACTTTAATGAAATGCATGGTCAACAGTGCTGAGAAATCAATAAATTACCCAATTTACTCAACACTAACTGATCTTGACTCTTTCATTTTATGTAACTCTAATAATAATCAAATCCAAACTGAATTAATTGACATAAAGCCTAAACCAAACAATGATAATATTTTTCATGAAACCCTTTGGCACTTAGACTTTGATGGCTCAGTGAACAAGTCAGGAGCAGGAGCTGGAGTGTGGATCACAAACATTGAGACCAGTCATTCAGAAGGACATGCCTTTAGACTCAACTTAAAATGCACCAATAACATGGCAGAGTATGAGGCACTTATCTTAGGCCTCCAAATCATCATAAATTTAGGAGGTAAGATAATTTTAATTATGGGAGATTCAGAATTAGTCATTAAGAAAATAAATGTTGAATATTCTGTTCATAATCCTAGATTAGCCAGATATAGAGATGCAACAACTGATTTGGTTGATGATTTACTAGAATGTAAGTTTGCAACTATTCCTGAGAAGTCAAAATTTGCGAGCACGTTGCTTAGCAAATTTTGCTAGCACATGTAATTTACCTTTTCAACCAACACATAGATATACTGCTGAAGTTAAATATAGACCTATTGTCCCAGACAATGTCAAATAGTGGCAGATTTTCTCTGAAGATGAACATATTTATCATTTTTTGAATAATGAGGATGAATTTCAAAATTGTAAGATAGACACAAATGGTAATTTAGATTCAAAATATAACATAGATTTAGATGTCAATTGTGAAATAAATAACATAGATGCACATAAAATTACTAAACGCACTGTATTTACTCAATTTGACATAGATAACTTAGAGAAGGTAGATATAGAGGAAATAATTGAAGATGAAATTGAGATGTTAGATTTAAAAGATAAATTTTTACCTAAAGGTTTAAGTCCTTTGGAGGACTTGTTTGATTCCAATGATGTACCCAAAAAGCCTAAAATGGAACCAGTCAAGTCTGACATTGAAGAATGTAACATTGGGACACAAACAAAACAAAAAATGATCAAATTGTCAAAATATTTACCCCCTCAAGAAAAAGAAAAATACATTGAAATTTTAAAGGAATACCAAGATGTCTTTGCATGGAGTTATGAAGATTTAAAATCATATGACACGAACATAATTCAACATAAGATTCCTATAAAAGATGATCAGAAACCATTTAGACAAAAATTGAGGAGGATTAATCGTGTCCTATTAACTTTGATTGAAAAAGAAGTTAAACGCATGTATGATGCCAAAATCATTGCACCAATCAGTTATTCTGATTGGGTTTCTAACTTAGTACCTACAAGAAAGAAAACTAGTGAAATCAAATTATGTGTAGATTTTAGGAATCTTAATAAAGTGTCTTTAAAGGATAATTACCCTTTACCCAAAATGGACCATATTTTACAAAGGGTAGTTGGCTCTTCTAGGATATCTTTATTAAATGGTTTTTCTGGATATAACCAGATACTCATTCAAAAGGAAGACCAACCCAAAACAATTTTTACCACTCCATGGGGCACTTTCATGTATGTGAAAATGCCTTTTGGTTTGATGAATGCTGGAGCTACCTTTCAGAGGGCTATGGATATAGCCTTTGCTAAGTAAATACATGAATTTTTGGTTATTTATTTAGATGATATTACCATTTTCTCTAAGACAAATAATGAACTTTTGGATCATCTGAGACAAGTTTTCATTAAGTGTAGGAAATTTGGTATATCATTAAATCCTAAGAAAACTCTTTTTGGACTAGAGAAAGGAAAATTACTTGGACACATAATTTCAAAGGAAGGTATTAGGATAGATCCAGCAAGAATAGAAGCCATACTGAACATCCACCCACCTAGGAAGATCAAAGAGTTACAAGCATTTTTAGGTAAAATTAGCTTTTTAAGAAGATTTATTTCTAATCTAGCAGAAATCATCAAAGAACTGAATAACATGTTAAAAAAGGACTTTGTTTTAAAATGGACAGTTGAAGAAAAATAATCATTTGAATTCATTAAACATGCTTTAACAAAAAATCCAGTCCTAATCAGTCCAGACTTCAAGAAATATTTTATAATCTCTTCATTTGCCTCAGAACATACCATAGTTGCAGTTCTATTGCAGAAAAATGACCAAGGTTTTGAATAGCCTATAGCATTTTTCAGTAAAAACCTTAGAGATGCACCTTTGAGATATAAAATAATGGAAAAAAAAGCTTTAGCTTTGGTTAAAGCCATAAAAGAATTCAGGGTGTACATTCTTTACTCCCACATTATTGCCTATGTCCCTAATTTTGTAGTCAAAGATATTTTAACACAGGATGGGCCAGCTGGAAGAAAAGGAAAGTGGATTGCCACTATCCTTGAATATGACATAGATATTAAACCAATCAAGCTCGTAAAAGGACAAGGTTTAGCCAGATTAATGGCTGAATCCAATTGTAATACTTTGGATATAAATTTTATTTCCCATATTGATGATCAGGAAGAGATGGCAACTCCATTGATCAGTGAAGCCTTTCTAGACTCACCATGGTACTCAAATATTATCTTTGTATTTACAAATTTACAAGCTCCTCCTGGATTAACTAGAACTAAAGCTAGATTCATAAAACTTAAAGCAATGAGATATTGTATTCTAGATAATATGCTTTATTGGAAAGGAAAAAGTGGGATATTACTAAACTATTTACTAAAATAATAAGCTGACAAAATTCTTGGATAATTTCATGCAGGTGATTGTGGAGGACACTTATACTGGAAAAGTACAACAGATAATATTCTTAGAGCTAGTTTCTACTAGCCTACCTTATTTGCTAATGTAAAAAAAATTGTTACTTCATGTCACAAATGTCAGATTTTTGAAGGAAAAAGGAATTTGTTACCTTTACCACTCAAACCTATTTCTAGTGAGTTTCCTTTTCAACAATGGTGTTTAGACTTCACTAGAAAAATTCACCCTCCATCCTCTGGCCAAAACAAGTGGATATTGACTGCCACAGATTATTTTACCAAGTGGATTGAAGCCATTCCTACCAGAAAATCCACTGATTCAGTCATTATCTATTTCATAGAAAATAACCTTTTATCTAGATTTGGATGCCCGCAGAAAATTATTACTGATAACGAAACTGCATTTAAATCTAAGAAAATGGTTGCCTTTTTCCACACGTATCATATTACCCTAGGCCACTCTACTGCTTATTACCCTCAGGGTAATGGCCTAACTGAATCTTCAAATAAAAGCCTTGTGACTATCATAAAAAAACTACTTGAAGAAAATAAGAAAACTTGGAATAAAAAGTTAGTCTATGCCTTATGGGCAGACAAAATTACTACCAAGAAGTCAATTGGAACATCTCCTTACTAGATTGTATATGGGATGGATGCAATTTTCCCATCATCTTTAGGTGTTCCAGTCATGAAAATTATCCAAGAATCACAGGTAGAACTCAATGATATACAAAGAAGGATAAATCAAAATATCCATCTGCAACAGACTAGGGAAGAAGTCTATGAAAAATCTCAAGTCATTCAATAGAAAATCAAGAAAATATTTGATAAAAGAACTAAAGAAGATGACTTTTCCATAGGAGATAAAGTGTTAAAATGGGATTCCAGGAAAGAAGAAAAAGGAAAACATGGAAAGTTTGACTTTCTATGGAAAGGTCCTTATGTCATTTATGGGTACAGAGGTAACAATGCATTTTTTATCAAAAATTTGGATGTAACAGACATTCCAGAAGGACCAGTGAATGGTAGAATGCTCAAACACTACTATTCTTCTGAGTTAACTAACAGTTAGTCCTAATTTCCTTTTATATCATTGTAAATATCCATTGCAGTTTGTAGATTGGATTGGACATTTTCTTTCCAAAGTTGAAGCCCAGAGTGAAGGCCCTAAGCTTTGAAGAGTAAAATATCATAAGTATGAGTTGTTGCAGTAAACAGAAGAAAATTACAATATCATCATGGTCAAAATACAAGGCTACTGATCTTAGAGTTCTTGACATTTCACCAGGAAATGCCACCCCCATGTGAAGCTGCTCTTAGGGTCATATAAGTATAGGATTCATAATTTGGAATTGACTTGTGATAATCTTGTAAAAATATGTACATACCTTGCTTTCTAAAAGTTGTTTTCCCATATTTAAAATAAAAATAAAAAAATAGAAAATAAAAAAGAGGGTAAAGTACTAAAAGAAAAATCAAAGGACTTAGAAAAAATAATATACCCCAAAGAAAAAAGAAATAAAACATGAAAGTGTGCAAGTCCAAATGCCACTCCTTTTTACTTTGGTATTGATGGTTATGGAAGAGTGTCAATAAATGCCATAATCCATGATGAGTTGAAATGTTCAATCTTGACTTGTCATGTTTCAATTTTATTGTTGTAGATAGTGAATAAATATTAGTCAGAAAGTTTAATCTTGACTAATTACTAGATAGGTAGAGAATAAAGAGGAGCTCATCAGTTTAATCTAAGCCCTCAGATGAAATAAGGTAGAGTTAGATAGTTTTTATTGCTTTCAAAAGAATAAAATATTCAAGGTTGCTAGCTTAAATGCACCTGCAAAATGGAAGAAAAAATGTTAGATTAAAGTTGGGTAGGTAGAAAAAGGTGGGAAAATCATTGTATTATTCATCACCGGGAAAAAAATAACTAATTTCCCATCCCCTATAGTTATTCTACATTCTAGACTTTCAATCAAAGAGGCTCAGATAATTTCTCTGACTTCTGTTGGGACCGGACCCAAGGCTCAATGACTGTTATGTTAAAAGTGTTGAATTCCTATAATAAATCCTAATTATCATCATTTACAATACATTCATCCATTACATTTTCATAAGTAAAGACCTTTTACTTAATGAAAAATAAAATCCCATTTTGATTAATCTCCTTCATTCATAAAAACATAAAAACCCTCCAAAAATATTATATTCTAGGTCAAAGTGGTCAAATTATAAATGATAAAGATTTGTTTTTTACATTATCACTTTACTTAGTCATATAAATATATTTTGGTTTTTGTCATTGTCCTTGGTCATATTAACTTCTAATTTATTTATTAAATCCCTATAAGCAAACCTTATCATATTAACATAACTCCATTTATTTTAAATATCCCAAAAAAAACCCACTATTATAAGCTTTTTTGCTAAAGTTAATTATCCACATGTTTAAATAAAAAACCCCAATTACATCCCCCTTTGGCATAAAAATAACATTATATAAATACCCCGCCCCCTATTTTTATAGACCTTTCAAAAAGTCTAAAACTATATAATAAAATAAAAGGGAGAATATCGCATTCATACATATCCTATGTATTGAAAACCCAAAAATATTGCCCACTCCATGTTTATCCTAAGTGTTATGACAGAATATAGTTTGTTACAAAAGCAACCCCCTCACCTTTGTAATATACTCATTAAAATTTTCCCCACATCACCTTTTTAACCTAAGGTTTTACCAATATGAAACTAAGATTTTAAATCCCTTAAATGGTTAAACCTTTCTCGTGTTTTCTCCCCGATATGCAATAGCCTTATGCTATACATAAAGTTGACCTAGGTTAAATCATATATTAACCCCGCCTCACGCGGATTTTACCATATAGATAAACCCTTTGTATATATATCACCACCCATTTTTTACCCTTTGAAACCATATACTCCCATATATAGTTAACCTTTTATATATTAAAACCATGGTTATAAAGTATTTTGTAAAAGGTTTTATTATATTTTAATCCGACACCATATTGTAAAGAACCCCGATCCCACATCTACCTGACCGCAACTTCCCATAATATCTCATCCGTTCGCTCCCTTTCCGAAGATCCAACGGTGGACGATGATCTTCGCGCTAACAAACCAAACGTTTTCCAAACGCCCAAACAAGCATGAAATGGGTAGTTTTCCCATTACCGCCTCCTATGACGTGTCCAAATCTGATTGCATCACATTCGTTTTAAGTAAAACCACTTACTTCCCAATGGCAGCGCGAAACCCGCCTATGGTCTCCGCATTCGCAAATAGAAAACCACTCCCGCCAGTGATTTGACTCACAGTTATTGTGTTTTTTAAGATTTATGATAAAGGTTAAAACCTTTGTTATGAGTTTTATTAACGTATTTTGAGTATTAAAGTTACACCCGACTGGTTATACATATTCCTGCTGTTATTAACGCTCCCCACTGTGTTTTGAAGCCTTGAATTCCCATTCAAAAGCATTAGTCACTGTTGACTTCCTAATTCAAGACTGATAAACACCTGCTCGGATCCAACCACTGAACCAGAGCTCAACTTCGACTTGCAACAAATTACAGAAACCCTTTTGACTACCAAAATACCTGCATTTAAGGTATTTTTAGACATTTCAACCTGCAATTTTGACAATTTAAACCACCAATTTAAACAAATCAAGTTATAAAGAGTGAATTTATCCATCTTAGTGTCCGAAACCTTGAAAAAAGAGGGAAAACCCTCGCAATGTTTTCCCAGAAGTTGGTGTTTACAGAAAACCTTATTTTTTAGCCAAATTCTCAGTTCGAGACCCTTGAAAGATTAATTCCACGGCTCAGAAAGGTTTTTAAACCTACATAATATCTAAAAAATCCCTTTTACAGTCACAGTCATTCAGAAAACCTGTGTTTTCTATCTTAAAACCTATTGCCTATGTCCTACATTCCTAATTGAGCACTGAATTTCCCACTGCCATCATCTTTGCCTATAAAATTTCTCGGTTACCCTCCGTTGAAGAAAAATTAACTATAGAAAACTGTTTAATCTTGCTTTAATTATCTCAAAATGACAAAGAAGAAAATGACACCTAAATTCGGAGGCTCCAAACCTGTCAAACCTGAAGGATCCAAACCTCCCAAATCTAAAGCAGTAAAGGCCCCAAAATCTACTCCTCCAATCACTACTAAAACCAGTGTGACTGTTAACCCCCTTCAGCCACTAGTGTCTACTGAAGAAGTCATCCCCTTGGTTGATGTAGAGTATAAAACTGTAGACCCAGTAGTAGAATTTAACTTATTAGAAGTTCACAATTGGTGTCATGAAAAGTTCCTAGACAAAGAAGAAACGCCTCTCTGGGATACAAATTTACCCAAATATGTAGTCTCAGTAACACATCCTGGTCAATACCTGGTAAGAATGTGTCAGAAGTACTATTTTCCAGACCAAAGATCAATTGTGAATGCTGATAGGGAGATTTTATTTTCTATCACTAAAGAGTCTATTAATGAAATGTTACAACTTCAATTTGACCCTAGGGTAGTTCCCTTATCCATTGAAGCATTAACACAGTTATATTTGGGATTGGATTTCCCTAAGAGTTTCATGATTTTTCAGAACTTCATGCCTAGTCATGTGGATATTCCAAAGCTGAAACCTCCCTATTCCACTTCCAAGTTTCTAGAAGGTTATAGGCATTTAATTTCTATGTTATCCTTCATATTGGGCTATTTCATTGATGATTTTACTGATGAGTCCATCCTTGGGTTTTTCTCTACCTTGTCTACTGGTCAACCTCCTGATGTGATATTTGACTTTGCGAGGTTTATAGCTGATTCCATACATTATCAATTCACCAATTTACCCACTGAAGGGGTATTTAGATATTCTTCCTATTTATTTCACTTGTTTTTATTCTCACAAGCTGATCACTTTCCAATAGCATTACAGAAAATGAATGTAGAGGACCAACCTCTATCAATTGTCTTTTGGACATCAATGTTGAGAAAACAAGGAAGTGAATATACCTACACATATTTCAGAGATTTGTTCATCACGCCAGCTATGAATTTTCTACATAAATTAGAACAGCCTAGAGTAAGTGAAGAATGAAAAGGATATTACAACTGCCAGAGGAATGCAGAATGGGAGATTGGTACTTGTATGAGAAACACATTGAATTAAGAATCTTTGGAACCAATCTGCTTCCATACAAATTACCTAAGTTTTTGACTATCAGAGTCGTTGCTCTAGAGTATTTGAGATAATTTTTGAATGTTGATGCCATCAATTTCATCGCTTCCAAAAAGAAGACACAGTTCAAACTAAAAAAACAAATTGGCCCTTTCATAGTGAATAATAGAGATGATGAGAAAGAGATAGAAAAAATATTATCAGAGCTGAAATTTCAAGTGAGTTTCCCTTGAAATTATGACCCCCAAGGTCTTTTAAGCAGTATAAGGGTCAAGTATAAACTACCTCCCTTTATACATGAGCCAAAGCCTGATATTGAGAAGTTTTCTAACCAGACAGAATGGACAAAAAATACATTGGTAAATGCAACTGCAAATGAACAGCCAATGGGAAAAATGGACACCACACTTGCTGTGGTAACTTCTAAATAGCCAGAATCTTCAAACAAAAGAGGCAAAGATGAGGGAGCCTACACAGCAGAAACTACTACAGAAACTAAGTTCAAAATCGTCTACAACAAAAGGCTCAGATTTGGTTCCATAGGGAAAGAGAAAATTGTTGAGGTTGAAGATACCAATGAAACTGAAGTCAGCAATGATGAAGCCACTGAGATAATTAAAGAGACTTTAACAGAGATAGAAAGAGAACAAGCAGCAGGTAAAGAATCAAACACTTAGATGATTGAAAAGAAGGTTAATATAGAAGATTCTTCTTCTCAAATAGCAGAAGAAAAATATTTGGACATCAAAGAAAGATATAAGAAAATCAAACAAAGGAATGAGAAAATCAAAGGTTAGAGGAAATCAAAGGTTAGATTTATTGTGAATTTCTCAAACAGAAGCCAGGAATTCAGAACTGGTTGCTTACATCATTTAATTACTCGAATAAAATGATCATGCCATATTTACAACCAACTACTTCAACTCCAAAAACAGTGGCTGACTACCAAAAAGTTGAATTTGAAATAAATAATAAAAAGGTGCATGAACTGGATAAAATATAATTCCACAGACATAGCTCTAAGATGCTATATTCTACTGTGGTGACGAAATCCATGAGTGTGAGAAATTTGCAGAATACTATTATCAACATGCAAGACCAAATGAAACTTGACAAAGGCTCTTTATATGCCAAATATTTAAGGATCAAGGCCTTAGAATATTTGATTTTACAAATAGGAGTTGACCCATCAAATGTGCAAGCTGCTGAAGTATTGATCAAGAAGAAAAATGATGATATTTCTACTTTAAGGAAACAGTTAAAACTTCCTCAAAGTGAGCAACCACAGAGTAAAGAGATACTTCAAGAACAGAAGGAAAAAGAGGATATGATGCAGTTGATCATAAAGCTAACTGCCCAAATCAAAGATATGGAAAGTCAAATGGATATACTTATGAAAGAAAAAGAAACTGTGAAGGAAATTGATACTTCCACCATTCCTACAGTGATACCTAATATTACGGCTATTATTCCTTCTACACTGGGAGAAAATTTAGCACCAAAAGAGCCACTGGCAACTCCAATGTCAGTACAATCAGCTACTACCTCCAATACAGAATCCTCAACATCACAAGTACAATAGACAAATGAGGCAGGGAAGATAGTCAAAGCAATGGAGGAAATGTCTCTGAAAAATAATGAAATTAATAGTTTGAAGAAAAATATTCAGAATATGGAAGTATCTAACAAAACAACATTGATTAATGCCAATAATTATGAACAAAAGGCCAAGAGACTTGAAGAGAAAATCAAAAGCCTTAAAAAAGATTTAAGTTTCACTACACAAATTTCTTATATAATAAATAACTTATGGACCAATATAATTGAGGCTATACATCTTCAGTGGCCATAAATCCAGATAAATATGAACAGAGAGACCTCCTTCTAGCAGCACAAGTGGAAATACAAAAGACAATAGAATAATTAGCATACAAACCAGCACAGGCGTTAAAGCTAATTACTTTCTTAAACAGTAAAAACAGGACAGAGCTAGAAGAATTGAAGATACAGGATAGGAAAGATACAATATTGCAAATTAAGAAAGTTTTGAGAAACAAAACTCTAATGAACAACTTGAAAGAAAAATGTGATGCCATGAATTTTTCCATTACCAAGTTTTTAGCAAAATACACTATGCTAAGACAAGTTGGTATTCCAGACATCCATGTATTCAATGATAAGTTGATGGACCAGAAAGACTATGACAAAAAGGTAAGGGATCATGCCAAAGAACAGGTCTACAAGCCACTACCATAGGGCTCTCCAATAGGGAAAGTTGTTCTCCAGTATATTGAAGACTTGTTTTTCCTTCAACATGAAATCAATCATCTATTTGTTATCAAACCAAATTTTTCCAAGTATACTGATGCTGATGAGAACTTTAGAAAATTAAAAAGTGTAAAAATACCAGATGCTAAACAATGGCAGACTCTTACAGATTTGTTGTAACAACAAAGAAGCATAACAATGAAAGAAAGTGCAAGTGAAACAATCAATTTGAGGAGGAAAAAATAAAATAGTTATTTCATTTTTGTTTTTTACTGCTAAGAAGTCTCTTTTTACAGTATTTAAAGGTTAAAATACCAGTTTAAAGAGTATCAGGGTGAAAGAACAGAGTCAAAGTGTATCAGAGAGAAAAACAACATCCAACTGATTTTGACTGTTGTTATTTCCCTTTTTACAGTAGTGAAATGATAAATAAACAACGTGAAAGAGTATAAGTGGAAAGAGTATCAGTTAAGTCATCTTCCAAAAGATATTTTGCAATATGCCAACAAGCATGGAAAACTATTCAACAAACATTTTTTTTTGATAAGATTAGTTCTATATTTTCTAGATAAGAGGACAACTTGCTAAAGTTGTTAAGTAGCTCTCCCTCTTAATGTGTAAAGATATTTTATATTTCCTAGAACTATTCCTAGATCTCTCTAAGATATTTTTAATAAAATTTTGTATCAGTACTTCAACTTGTGAAGTGTTTAGTGTGGAATAAAATTCCTAAGAATATTATAGACATTTTACTGGTATGTTGGAGGCTCACATGTGTTGATTTCAAAGCAGCAGTCTGGAAAATAGCCAATTGGACTTCATAATTCAGGATTCATGCGATAATTTGAAGAGTAAAGTACTTTCTTTATATCATTATTTCCTTTTATGAGTTACATACATTTCATATATGTTGTTCAATATTAATGATTAATTAGGAGTATTACTTCAGGACTAGTGTAAAAACTCCCTGTCTTAACTACTTAATCATTTAAATGTTTTCTACTGATTTCCAGATTTTGGAATTATTAATTGCTCCTAGTTCCATATGACCCTTGCCTCCTTCCTCTTTTTCCGGATCAAAGGATCCTTCATTTCCCTTTATCTTGAAGCAAGCCATTTCATCAAAACAATATATTCAAATCTCTGAGGGTTATCTACCTTGCCCTAAATACATTAGCATCCTTTTGGCCTTGACTTCTAGTTCTGCTTGCTAGACCTTCACTCCATAGCCCAATGGACTAGTAGATCCCTCTTTAATTTGTCTTTAAGTAATCTTATTTTCCAGCAAACATTTCAAAACCAAAACCAATTGTTTTATCATAACTAGCCTAAAACATTAAACAAAACAAAGTTAAATAATAAAGAGAGAGCCCTCTCTAATATTTAGGAAGGCTAGATCCTAAATTTCAAAAGTAGGTTTGTGGTTACCCCTAGTTTTCTTAAACTAAAAATTAAAATCCCACAATCTTTAGAAATTACAAGGGTGATAACACAGCGTAGTCCATCTCCTTGACTGTGTTATTTCTGAGTATATTTGTTTAGCCCCCTGTGGTATTAAAGTTGCCAAGTTCCCTTTTGATATGTTAAACTATCTCCTGTGGGTTGATGGGAACTAAGAGACCCACCAGACTACCAAGTGGCTACACTATTTTGGGAATAGTTGACTAAGAGTCCCCTCTTAGGCATTCCTTCTTCCTCCCTTTCTCTCATGGAAAAACTAGGCATGTGACTGTGTTGTGAATCATAGGGTGTGGCTACATGCTCACACTCCTCATAAGAAAATCTAGAGTTTGACTTAGTTTCAAACCCTTTTGGAGATTCTGTATACATCTCCCTTCTTATCTTCTTGAAATCTTCATGAATGCTTTGTACAGATCTTGGAACAAGATTTGTAAGCCTATCTTCCTTTCTTTCTCCACATAATGGAGTCTTCATCTTCTCCTTTCTTGATAGAATCATTGCTAATATCCACAGGTTGAGCCAATATTATGCTCTGATACCACTGTAAAATTCCAAAATCGGGACTGCTAGCAAGGCATGCCTGAAAAATGTATTTTCCAGGAATGTATGCTATAGGATTGGAACCCAGCACTTGGATCCATTAGATATGACAATATAATACTTGAATCCAAGAGGGATTCAAAAATAAATCCTCCTAGGTGGGTTAAACAAGTCTCCCCACACCAGGGATAATTTTCAGGATGGAAAATTATCTTGAAGTTTAAAAAATTGGCGAATCTCACTAATCCCTAATATGCAAACTATAAAATGTTTATTGATGTATTTGTAAAATTATTCAAATTTATAATGATATTATATATGTTCTCTATGTAATGTTGGCTATTTTTAACCTAAAATCATTTTATATTGTAAAATTTGGGCGAATCATTTTTATAAAAAAATGGAAATTGGCGAATCTTTTTTTTGGAAAAACCATGGAAAATTAGCCCACCTGCGAATATTAGCCCCTAAAATTTTCCATACCCCACACCTGGTGCATCTAGAAAATGCCCAAGGAAGGGGCTGCAACAATACAAAACAACACTGCTAGAAAAATAACGCAGTTCAGCCCAATATTTGTAGGACATCAATATGGTAGCTCAAAAATAGTTGGTACAATAGTAAATCAGATTTAATATAGAATTTATACAATGTATAACATAAAGGAGAAGGATTTACAAGAAGAAATCCTCAGAAATGGGGTACTACAACCACAAGAAATGTCTGAATAAGCTTGACATCATTATTTTCACTGGCTGAAGCAACAGTATGTTACAACTCATATCTAGAGCAGATCTGTATAAAAAATGTTAGATCTATTTCAGATCTATATACAATAAAGGCTCCTTTACACATTCCCCTTGGGGATCTCAGCAAAACATAAAAGTAAAAGAGTAGATCTGAGATCTAAGCTTACAGATATGCAGTAATATTTAGAAAATTCTTAAGTAGATGATGTAAAGTAGATAAGATCTCAAACAAATATGGATTAGATGGCCAATCCATGGATCACCATAGTGAAAGGAAGGATCCAATCACTAGATATCTCTCCTCCAAAATGATGTCAAAACTCCCTGCAATTATGCTCTCCCAAATAACATAGTACTACAAAAGGGACTACGTTGTAGACTATGAGTATACTTTGGCCTGATACCAATATTTTGATCTGAAGCTCCCAAGGTCTAGAACACTCTTGTCAAAGGGATAGATGACTTTCCCAGTGAAAAGGGGGGCTAGAGATGCATAGATCTAAAGAGATCTATCCTCCACTTGCTGCAACTCACAAGGACAACCCAATCCTAAACAGTATCAGCACTGTAGGAGCAAGATGAAGCTTGGCCAAATGCCAGATAGTGGACAAGATAAACAAAGCTCCTCCAAGAGCTACTTTAGGAAGGAGGTAGGATTCCCGCTCAGGAACACCCAATGCTAAACAACATTATTCTCAGCTAAACAACTAGAGAATGATATATGTATAACTAGACAATATGTGCAGAAAATGATTATCATCAACAACCATCTCCATCCAGTTCTTGAGTTGCAGCTGCTACTCAGCCCTGCTACTCCGACATTTTTTCCATTTTGTATAATTCAGCGAATCCTTTTAGGATTGACTTGATATTGTTTTTCATGGGTTAGAGCTTTGCTCCCCACATTATTTGAGCCATACATTGCCATATCTATGTATTGATATTATTTCTGTAGCAGTGCCTCCTATAAACTACGCATTCATAGCCTTGGGCTTTCTATATGTACCAGTGTTCTTCATTTTCTTGTACATGTTCTATTGAGGCTTGCATTGCCTAGCCTGAGTGATCATTACCTCAAGGATTTGCATAAAATTGCTTCTATAAGATCATTTCATGTCTATTTGGATCTTTTCATGATTTATGTATTGATATAACACTCCTACTCCAATATGTTTTTTTTACATTGCTTCATCTCCAACCTTGGAACATCTTAAGATGTTCTTATTGTTGTAGAAATTCCCTATTTTGGGATATTACAATGTGGGTTCTAGAACTATTCCCAATAGTGTATAAATTCCCTATTTTGGGATATTACAGTGGTATCCTTCATGTATGACTGCAAAATCCTTGAAGGGAACATAGGAGATAGGAACTATAGGTAGTTCTAGATCTCTTGGCTAGATCTACCTATAGTTCCCATGCCCTCCAAGATCATACAGGTAGTTCTTCACTGCAAAATCCTTGAATATCCAAGTTCACTTAGAAAGAGACCCTACATCTATGGGATTATGAGAGGCAATAGATTCCTATTGTCCACTTTTGATGGATCACTCACATGTGCAGCAGAGGCTTGGGTGATGAAGCTAGAAGCATTCTTCCTACTACATCCAGTAGTAGAGAGAGAGGCTATAGAAATTGCAGTGCTGCACCTTGAAGGTGAAGAAAGCACTTGGTGGTTCAGCCATATGGGACATGCAAGAGTATTTAATTTTGCAGATTTCACTCAAAGGGTGATCAAGATATTTGGTGAAGAAAAATAAGAGAAGGATAAGTCCTCACCACCAGTTGAAGAGGCGTGTACCAATGTTGTTGTACCCATGGAGGAGCAGCCTTCATCTTCAACAGTTTGGGAAGCCAACAAATACGGGGAAGAAACTCTTGTAGCCCTACAAGAAGCTTCCACATTTCACCAAGGTATGCTTAAATTTCCATCTCTTGGCATTTAAGAAAACATTATGGATGGGTCCACATCACTGCATACTATTGATTTAGAGCAGCAGAATTGCACTGCGCTGTACAAGAGCAGTGATGAAGAAAAGATGAACCATTCGTCATGGGAGCATTCAAATGGTAGCTTCATTCAGGAAGCCATGAAGGAAGCAATAAGAAGGAGTAGACATATGGAGATAAGAAAATATTTCTCCTCTCTAGATGACACTCTCTCAATGAGCATGCCACAGGTCAAAGAGAGACTTATACTTGCAGCAGATCCAAGCCCTATTTGGTTTTGGAAGGCCATGCATGAGGAGGAGATCTTATGGAGAGATTTCATTGGAGGTGCACTTCAACACATTATGGAGTGAAAATTTCTTCAACAGTTTGAGGAGGTTCTTCCCTTCTCACACTTGGATCTTTATGGATTCGAGGAGGAGTAGATAGGTAATGGAGGACATCTTAGGATGGATAACATCTCTCATGCTTGTGTTGGAAATTTATTAATCCCTACAAATCATGATGGGAGGTTTTTTCCTACCACCTATTTGGGTCCTTATGGGATCAACTTGATCCTTGAGAAGATTGCATTTCAATATCCCATGAAATGCAAGGACAAAAATATTATTTGGGAGGATGGTAGTCCTCATGGGAGGAGTACCAAGATGGAGAATGGAAGGATACATCCACAAATGATTGAGTGGATGTGGATGGAGATCAAGAGGCTAGTAAGCCACTTGTAGATCTATGACACCAGGTAGCAGGAGGCTTGCCTGCGCTGGTTACTCTTGAAGGAGTTTGGCCATCACTTGGCATATACTCTTTCTAAGGGTATGTGGATGGAGGAGATGTGGTGGGATGCTTTCATCATTGATCATCAAAGAGTATAGATTCATGTTGTTGATGTGACATTCATATCATTCATTATGTCTTCATCACATGATTTGTATGATGGAGGTATGAGGAGGCAACAAAAACTTTTGTTGCTTGGGTTGTACTTGAGAGAGAAAGGGAAGAATTTCTCTCACATATTGTATGATTTTGCAGGAGTAGGGGATGGCACTATCATGGTGCAAAGGGGCTACTCCTTGGCCTTAGATGATCAGGAAGTACTTCCATCTTGGGAGGAATTCCATATTTGAAGCAACATTATTGGAGGAGTCTTTGACAACAATCATGTCAAAGATTGAGCTATGGGTTGGCAGGAGCCTATTTGCATAGGCCAACAACGTTGTTCTTGTGGAGCATGGAGTTATTCATGTACTCATGCATCACTTTAATTTCAGCACATGGTGAGAAAGTTGCTTTTGCAACTATTGATTATGTAGCACAATACTTGAATCTTCTTACCATTATCATACAGTGCATTGCTCTCCATGAGGGCAAGTTTATTGTTGAGCCCCATAAACAATATTTTTCCAACTATTATGATGGAGACAACCATCCTTTGTATAACCATGGGCAAGTGTTTTATTATTTCTTATATGCCCAGTTGGCAGATTCACTCATTTACTATTCACTAGTAGATGTGATGATTCACACAACTAGCCATTTGACAAAACACCACTTGCCATGCTATTTTCTGAAGTTGCAGTGGGAGAGACTGCGTTGTGTCCACTTGAGACATTGTTTGTATCATGCAGCATCATGTAAAAATTTCAGCAAACTTCTCATTTGGATACCCTATGATGATCATGTCCTATTCATCATGGATGAGATGTTTTGGGTTAGATTGTTCTTCAATGATGGAGAGGAGATCCTTGGAGGATTGTTCTTCATTTTGCCACTTAAGGGAAATACTATTGCAAACCAAGATCATCAAATACTCTACACTTATCATAAATGGAGATGAGGACAACGTGGGGTAGACTACCTTGTCTGCCATGATTAGACTTTCAGCCCACCTACTTTTCATGAGCCAAAGGTGGAGGAAGATTTTTAGGATTTGCCATGTTGGAAGGTAACTCGTTTTGAATGGATGATTGCTTGGGGATGGGAGATTCACATGGGGATGATAGATCCCAATTCATTTCAGCCTCATATCTCAGGAAGGCCCTTTATTTCTATCCTTGCAGTTTCTTGAGGACAAGCAACATTTGGGAGGGGAGGACTGTAATGTTCCCAAAATTAGCATGCAGCTAATTGGAACATTAATTTTTCTTATATCAGCTAGAAAGTGAATAAATGGGTAAGGAGGCCCATGAGTAGAAATAAAATCCCTCATAGTGTGGAAGGGATCATCAGAGTAGCTATATTTTTCACCCTCAAGTGTGAAAATGGGCAAATGCATGAGGACAAGGTCAAGTTTGACCAAGTCAACAGTGTTGCCATAGAGGGAGTGGATCACTTTGATAGACATCATCGTGTGAATGGGGGAGAGATCATTTGGTGGAGGAAACCCTAATGTGTGTGGGCCAAGGCAGGAAGGCTTTCATTTGTATAAAGGGAGGACAAGGCAGCCATAGATGGATATGTTATTGAGTATAGAATTTGGTCTGCATGACTATTTGCTTTCTCTGGTTGTTTAATTGAGATTGTTATGCTGCTTAGCACAAGGGATTTCCTGTTTAGGAATCCTTCTCCTTTCTTGAGAGGCATCTTGAGGAATTTTACTTCATTCTCCACATTTCAAGCTAAAGGCCAAGCCACCTCCTTCAGCTACAACGTTATTCCTGTAGTAGGAAACGTTGTGTTGTAGGGTGTTGCAGTGGAGGGTTCCACAACACCATTTCCTTGGCTTATCTTTCAGAGGAGGGAGCTTCTATTCCTCTGGGAGGTCAGTGAGGAAGATTCAAGAGCTGGAGCTAATTATACATCTTTGGCATTAGGCCAAGCATTTCCCATCTCCTACAACGCAGTCCATCTCCTTGAATGCGTCATTTCTGAGTGTATTTTCAGTGGGGGTTTGCACCATTATTTTGGAGGGAGAGATCCTCAGTGATTGGATCAGCCTTTCACCTGAGAGATCCATTGGATTAGATCCATTCATCAGATTTTGCATCTTCAGTTATCTTCATCCATTTCTTGAGTTGCAGCTGCTACTCAGTTTTGAGACTGCAACTCTGGCATTTTGGCCATTGTGTATATTTCAGCCAATCCTTCTAGGATTGAATTGACATTGTTTTTTAGTCATTTAGAGCTTTGCTCCCCATCTTATTTGAGACATACATTTCTAAATCCATGTATTGACATTCATTATGTTGCAGTGCCTCTTATAAACTGCGCAGTCATAGCCTTGGATTTTCCATATGTAGTAGTGTATTTCATATTTCTTGTACATGTTCCTTTGAGGTTCTTTTGCCTAAGCTTGAGTGATCATTTCCTCAAGAGCTTGTACACATTCTACTACTATAATATTAATAAGATGGCTATGAGTTATTCTGTCATTTTCTGAGGTTGATGCAACACTGCTCTTTCAATATTTTGTTTTACATATTGCTGGATCTCCACACTTGGAATATCTTAAGATATTCCCAATAGTGTAGAAATTCCCTATTTTGGGATATTATAGTGGTAGCCTTCATGTATGACTGCGAAATCTAAGTGAACTCGCTCAAGGATTTCACTGCTCAGTTTTCCTTCTCATAAAAAGTTTCCTTTGCATACTTCCCCATGGTACATCCCTTGCATGTGTCTATCTACACAAGAGTACCCTTTGGAAGCCCCGTAGAAATATTTTGCATGACCTTCAAAGCACCGTGCTGTAGATGGCCCAATCTCCTGTGCCATAACTCACCCTCATCCCAACTCACCACTCTGTCTGCTTTAACCATCAATGTTGCGCATCCATCTACATCATGTTTGTAGATATTCTTCACATGAACCCCAATCTTCTTAATTTTTCATGTGGTTTTGTGATGAAGGAATTATTTCCCTTCACTAAAAACTACATCATATCCTCTATCCCCCAACATAGAAACTGAAACTAAATTCGCTTTCAAGCCTGGTACATGCATGACATCTTTTAATAAGAAATGTTTATCTGACTGTCTCTAGAAAGTAACTGTACCAATCCCGGTAGTGCTATACCTCCCTTCATCACCCATCTTGATGTGCATCTAAATATCCTTCTCCTCCAAGCTACTAAAGAGTTCTTTGTCTCCCATCATGTGGGAAGATGCACCACTATCCAAGTACCACACTGATCCTATTGCACTAGACACCATGCATGCGATGAGTGAGAAGTCCAACTCGAACTATGAAGAAAAAGCTTCACCTGCTGCAGATCTTGAAGCCTTCTTCTTCTTCTTCTGTGAACAATTATTGGCATAATGTCCATGCTCTTGACAGTGAAAAAATTTCACTCTAGACATGTCACACTTCTTGCCTTCTTTTTTGGTCTCAAATTTGGAATAGGATTTCTTTCCCTTCCCCTTATTTTCTTTACTAGACAAGGTGAAATTTTCCTCATCATCATCCTTGAATAAGATTCCATCACTTGTATTCCACCTGAATTCTTCTTGTACCAAATCTGACCAAATTCACTCCTAATCTGGTAGCTTCTCCCTCCCATTGACAGAGTCCTGATAACTATGCCAACTCTTTGGAAGACCTAGAAGTTATAGGCTCACCAAGTCATCATCTTCTATAGTAATCCCGACACTTCCAAGATCATCTCCACATTTGATGAGCTTGGTCAAATATTTCAGAATAGTGTCACATTTGTCCATTTTGATTTTCCTGAGCTTGTCCTTTAGTGCCAATTTTCTGTGGTCACTGCTATTCTGAAACAGATCTGTCAAAGCCTTCCACATTGCATATGGAGTCACTTTTGCGATGGATACTCGAGACAATATGATCTCGAAATCCCTCTAATAAGGTTATCCTCGCCTTTGCAACCTTCTTTTGCCAAGCATCAATAAGAGTGGTGTCTGCTGCTGTGGGCTTAAGAATATCATTATCAATGAATTATTTCAGCTTGTTTTCCTCTACAACTACCTCCATTATGTATTTCCATGAAATATAATTAGAAATTCCTTCGAGTGCATATTCCAATATTAATCCATTGAAATCCATCTTGATCTGCCTGTCGCACAAAATAATATTTTTTCAAATTCAAATGTTGTTCAACACAAACTCAATTTCTTCTTCACTATAGTGATTTCTTGTGCTCTGGTACCATGTAGAAATTATACAATCAATATGTATACCAATGGATTCAATCCTATAATGCGATATTATCAAACAAGATACTAAAGCCTTCTACAAATTAATTGCGGAAAATAAACACAATCAAACAAACACACCAAGTAAAAGAAAGAAGCATATCAATCCACAACACATATTTTTCCTGGGGAGAGCTTTCTTCTCAAAACCCCTCTATCTTCTATTGTATATTCAACCAAGGAATCATGAAACAATACAATGCACTCTTCTCACAAGAGTCTCTTACACTCTACCAACTGTCTCACACTAATCCAGACAAAATGGACCAACACTTAACTAATTTCCCTCCTTTGCTTAGCCTTCCTTGCTTGCGCAATTCTTATGTAATTAAGTCCCTATTATTTAGGGATTTTATCCTTCCAAAAATGTGCAATAATCATGGGAAATACTATGGGTGTATTACTCCATGCGGGTAGTTTGCTAATAATAAAACAGATAGCTAACATCCCTTTAACCTTTGTCTCAACTGGGTCTTCATCAGAACTGACATGCATGCAGCTATTAATAGTAAATCATTAGTTACTTGATACATCACTGAATGTGAATTAAATCTGATTTAATTCACTTGACCTCTCACTAGTGAAACAATCATATAAAACTAGTTAAACTGATTTTAACTCAATTAATTGAGTTAGCTGATTTCTAATGCATTAAAATAATACATTAACTATAACTTGGACTCGAAAACAAATAGAATCACTCTGCATGCCTCATCAACCACCCTCAACTCGAATTTCATGAGCTAACTAAGTTTATCACACTCAATTAACTATTACAAGTGATTATGAGATAATATTACAATTTATTGTCCAGTTTAATTAAGGGAAAATTAAATTAAACACAAAATTCTTGGTGACTTTTCAACATACCTTTTTCATAACTTCATGCCTACACCTTCCATGATCCCTTAGTACTTGGACTATGTTAAGAAAATTATGTCAATTTGGTTAGGCCTCATGTTCAATTTTCCATTAATTTGGTCTCATCTATCTCAGTACCTACGTTCATATCACCTCGAGTGATCAGATGTAGGATGGTTGTTGGATTTGTTTCTTTCTTATGGTTATAAGGTTCCCATAGATTATATAGAAAAATAATATCGTTTATCTAAATTTCATTCAAATCACACATCAAAATCCGACTGAAGGAGGTATGCATGAGGACCTGCAATTACTTTAGCTGGGGGGAGATGTTGGGACATGGAATTCACACATTTTGTACATATTTTTCCTATTTTCTTACCCTTATATCCTTAAAAGCTACAACCTATTACGCTATTTATTTCCCTTTACCCAAAGTATGTTTATTTTCCATGTCACCTAAATTTATTCACTTTTCTTGTATTTTGATGCGAGATTAATAATTTTAGGAAATATTATTAATAAAAATGGTAAGGGATTGTTTCAGGGTAATATTCTTGGATCATTGAAGATGTTGTTGGAGGGATGTTATATTCCATAATTTCTCTCACCAATTCCAAAATTAAACATTTTGTTGATATTGATACTATGTTGATATTCTATTTCCTGATACTCTCTTTTCCAAAAATGTGGCGATCAACCTAGGTTATCAGTTCATTGAGTCAACATTGATCATTGTGTTGGTGTAACCACCCCTCCCACATTTACCTAGTTTCATTGGCCTTCCAAGGTAAGCATGATATGGAAAGATGCTATTGCATGACCCAACCTTCTAGATCCAATTAAGGAAGTAGGGTTGACTACTGACGACAAGTGACAACTCACAACATCCCTGAGGGGCTACAAGTCACTCAGAGACCGAAAAACCACCCAAGGTGGCCAAACCCTAAGTTGGGCCTCTTTTTATCTACCTTGGACTAATAACTGCACCCAAACCATGGTATACATGTGGTTGGATGCCTCAAACCGCATGCACAACACTTCATTCATGCAGTTGCGACCCAATTTCTCCAGTTCAGAGGGTGCGATCCTAGATTCTGAGCCACTATTCCAGACTAGCCTCCAAACCACTACCTAGAACTTAGTGAGAGTTTCCATAATGATAAATAACACTAGGAAAAATCCATTCAAATAAAACTTGATCAAGGAATCTACCTAACTATCCATATCCATGACAATCATTTCATCAAACATATGGTGAACATGTAATCTAGAAGTCATGAATGCATATCTAAACATAGGAGTCTGAACATTATATGAGAATCACCAAGAAGGTCTAATGCCCTCTCATAATAGCTACAATTAAATTTTTTAGCTCATGCATTAATTAACCATTCAGTAACTAATATAAACATATCAAGAGAAATATCTACAACCTGTTATGGAACCATGCTTATAAACAACATATAACTAGAATAATGGCCATGATAGAACAATCATTAAAGCCGCATAATAAAAATTATAAGTAGTCATAAAATAAAAAAGGAAAAAAGCACTTATTAACATATGAAAAAGCCAACCAAATCAGGGACTTCAATGTACCACATGACCATAGATTGGGCTGAACCAAATCTCTCTTTTATCCAATCACCCTCACACCATATTCCAAGCATGAATGTGGGAACTCATAGAATAAAATAAACTACACTAAAATAGGGATTAAAAATAATATACCACCTCAAACCTCAGCTAATGATTCCACCTCACGGTTGAACATCAACAATACTAACCAGATTGGTCTCTAACCAGTTGTCCAAGGCTCCAAGAACTAGTAAATCAACCCATGTTGTTCCAAGGCTTATAAATCTTTTGTTCCAACAACCATAACAAATTATGAGAACCATCGAAAAAAAACAAGTGGAACTTACCAAAACACCATGGCTATCTAGGAAATGGCAAGGTAAGGCTAAAACCACTGTCAATCTAGGAAAATATGAATGCCAATGACAATAGGTAACCAAATAATCACATGCATACACCATGCATCCATAAAATAGAAAAGAAATTAGACATGCAAACTGTTACCTGAAAAGCAATCCAACCGTAGCTATTAATCCACTTGTTCCCTTATGCTTTCCCATTTCCCTTTCCTTCTTTCTCCAAATCCAAAGTATGAAAAAATTATCCAAGATTGCTCCATGAAAACTCTAAGTATGAAAGAGTATGAGAGCATGAGAGAATAGAGAGAGAGATCCAAATCTGAACTGACAGAAACTGTGAGTTTATCCTCAGAGGCCTTTTTAGCATAAAGGCCTCTATTTTCTTCATTTTCCTCCTTTTTTCCTTCAATTTCCTCCTCATGCAAATTTGTGACCTTTCACCTTCCTTTTCTCCAAATTTCCTTTGTTTCATAAATAAATTGCCAATTAATTCCACTTTTCCTTTTCCAATGGCTTTGTGAATTTCCATAGCTATTTATTAATCACAAGTGATCCCCATCACTACGCTTTTCCCAACATTCAACTTAGAATATGCATCCCATGACATTGGTTATTATTTTTTTTTTTACATAGTGAATCAACGAGGGGCTATCAAAAAACCCTCCCCCTTGGGGGAACACCATCATCGGTGTTCAATTACTCTTATAAACTAGCAAAACACATGCTACCCATGGATCTTTATAACACAAATCAATGAAAAATATACATCATATCATACTGCTGAGACCATTACCATCATATAATGAACACAATAAAACTTATTGGATATTTATAACACAACTCGATGTGGTATTTACATATATATGCATATACCAACATAACCAAAACACAACATAAAACACATATATCAAAATACAACTGCTCAACTTGAAAATAGAGAAGGGTACGTATCCCACATCTGATCAAGCATCTCCCATGTAGCTTCATTGGGCCTAAAGTGCAGCCACTACACTTTAAAATCCACGATTGGTTGAATCCATAACATGAGCATTTTCTCTAAAAAATGCATTGAGGTTCTGGTTGGAATTCTCCTTTTGTTCCACCTGCAATACATACTAGTAAGTCACATGATCAGCATACTTCGTGTATCCTTTATGTAATGAAACATGGAAAACATCATGGAATTTCATTGTCGAAGGCAATGCAAGTCGGTAAGCCTCTGGACTAATCCTCTCAAGGATCTTGAAAGACTTTAAATGTCGAGTTGTCAGCTTGGAACATGATCCAATCATCAAGGAGATCCTCATTAGCTTGATGCACAAGTACACATGTTCCCCAACCTGAAACTCCTTATATTAGCTTTGTTGATCTACATAACTCTTTTTCCTATAATATTATATGTTTAAATTCTTCTTGATAGCCTACATTTCATGTTCTATCTCTGTCAACATATCCAGTCCAATTAATACGTTATTCAAATGTGAGTATTGCAAATTTGCCCATAAAGTGCTTCAAATAGACTCATATTCAAAGAATCCTCATCACTAGGGGAATTTTTAGGTCTAAAATGAGCCTCCTAAGGAAATTATAAAATAATAGTGGAAATAATAAAATAAGATTAGCTTACATCATCAGATTTTAGATGGAAAAAAAGAAAAAAAACTACTTTTTTAACTTGTATTTTGAACTTATCTCCTTATTGGTTTACATAAATTTCAAGAGGAAACACTCGTTGGATGCAAAATTTGATTCCTCATCCAAGGAGTACTCATGTTGCATACTTCCGATGGACCTTTCTACACGAAAAATGATAAATACATGAAAAACGTGATTCCAATAATGTTTTTTCATGTAAATCTTTGCCCTCAAGTTGGAAACCGATATTTGGACAATTTGTGAGAAAGCTAAATTCAAAAAAGTAGTTTTATAATTTTATTAGTTTTTAATATTTTTACTTTTTTATTTCAAAAATGGTGAATCATCCCCCATGGTTGAGATCATATTCTTGAATCCTATTGGTTCTTATAAAGTCTATTTTGGTTGCACAATTTTCTTACGAGTGCCATTTTAGAACTAAAAAGTTCTATAATAACCCATTATTATAAGAAAACTCGGCCAGTGCAAGATACTCTTCCAACTATCGTTTTTGATGCATAACATAGATCCTTAACATTTCCTCAAGAATCATTTTTACCCTCCATGTTTCTCCATATGTTCGCAGATGATAAGATGTACTAAAGGAAAACTCTATCCCCAATCCTACAAACAACTATTTCCAAAACCTAGAAGTGAACTTGGCATCATTGTCTAATACAATCTTCCTAGGAATACCGTGCACCCTCACTATCTTCCTGATGAAGACCTAAGCTACCTCACTAGTTGAATGCTTAGACTTCACTGGAATTAAGTGAGAAACCATAGTCAACCTGTAAACCATAACCATAATATAATCATGCTTTCTAGATGTCCTCGATAAACCTCTAATGAATTCCATGGAAATTACCTCCCATTTCCACTTTGGAATTGAAGTCGGATGCAATAAAACACCTAGATTCCTACATTCTTCTTTTACCTGTTGAAAGTTCAAGTATCTTGTAAAAAAAAATTCCAGCTATTTCTTCAAGTTTGGCCAATGGTAAAACTTTGTAACCAGTGTCAATGTATTATGATATCCCATGTGACCTAAATATGCCTTGACATGAAATCCTACAAGATAAGCTTCTTAAGCTCACTGTTATTCGAAAAGTATATCATGTCCCTAAATCTGACCAAACCATATTCCATGAGATGATAATCCACATCTCGTTCACCTGTATCCTTCTGTTGTAACATGTTCTTAAGTTTCTAGTACATCTCATCCTCCTATACCACCCGTAAGATCCATTCCTTCAAGTCCGTCCCATATGAAATTATAGTTTCTATGTGATTTACCTGCACTCTTATGCTAAGAGCATTTACAACCCTATTATTTTTAACCATAATGTACCTAATCTTAGAGTGAAATTCACTGATCGTATCCAACCACCTAGATTTCCTAGCATTCAAGTTAGGTTGGTAAAGAAAATACCTCTTCCCACTGTGATCACTCGTCAAGGTGAACCTTATGTCAAGAAGATAATGTCTCTGCATATTCAATGCATGAATAATCTCTCCCAACTCAAGATCATGCATCATGCAATTCTTCTCTTAATAATTCAATTTTTGTAACTCATAGTATACTACATATCCTTCCTACATCAAGACTCCACCAAGTCCTCTCTTGCAAGCATCTATAAATAGCACGAATTATTATTTGTATCTGCAATATTTAGAACTAGAGAATTTTTAAGAAACGACATCAAATATTCAAAATTATTTGCACATTCCTCTATCTATTCAAATTTCTTTCCTTTTTGCTATAAATATGTAATCGGATAGTAAATTCATAATAATTTCCTGATGAAATACCTATAATAACCTATTAACGACATGAATGATCTAACATCATCCACATTCCTAGGATTTTTCCACTCCATGATAGTTCTGATAGTTTCTAGGTCTACTACTATACCTTCCTTGGAGACCACATGCCCGAGGTAATGTATCTTTGTTTAAAATAAACTACACTTACTAATATTGGCATACAATTGATGCTCTCTTAGAAATCTCATAACTGTTTCTAAGTGTTTGATATGATATTCCTCATTCTTAGAGTATATCAATATGGCATCAATTAATAATATCACAAACATGTCCAGGTAAGGACACAACACACTATTCATCAAACAAATCAAAGTAGATGGAGCATTAATCAAACCAAAAGGAACCACAACAAACTCATGATTCCCATACCTAGTATGGAAAGTAGTATTATAGATTTTCTCTTCTTTGATGCATACCATATAATATCCTAATATCAAATAAATCTTGAAGAACACTTCTGCTCCCTTTTATTGATAAAAAAAGTCATCAATTTGTGGAAAAGGGTACTTGTTTATAATTTTCACCTTTTTCAACTTCCTGTAATCAATACATAATATAAGAGTACCATCTTTCTTCTTCAAAAACAACATTGGTGCACCCCAAGGTGACACAATTGGCATTATGTATCCTTTTTCAAGCATTTTCCTCAACTGCAACATCAATTACACCAACTATGGAGTGCTATTCTTGTAAGGTGCCTTTGATTTTGATGTTGCTCCTGACATCAACTCATTATAAATTTCCACTTATTTGTGAGGTGATAATTCTGAGATCTCTCCTAGAAACACATCATGGAATTTTTTGCAAAATCGGATACCTCTTTGATACTTCCACATCCTTAACTTCCTTACTTTTATCACTGGAAATATGAACAACAAATCATACACATTCTTTCCGGCTACTGTGCTTTTACTACATATTTGTAACCATTCTTATTGATGTTGGATTCTTCTTACCCTACAAAATTCTCTTCTCTCCATCATCATCCAAGCACTCAATAGCCTGATCATAAAAATCCACCTTAGTATTATTAACTTATAACTAATCCATATGCAATAAAATAATATATGATCGCAATGGAAGTACATTTAGACATGTTGATGTAGACATGTCATTCAAATAAAATGAACAAGATCCTACCTAATGATTAACTATTTTCTTATTATCTATAGCCAACTACACCAAACAAGAAGCTAAATACACTTATTTATTCGATCCACAATTATCTAGCAGGTTAGGACTAATATAACTATAATTAGATCCCTAGTTAATCGAAATATAAACAACTTCATCACAAATATTATCTTCCATCTCAATAGTAAATTCTTGATGATCAACCTTCCTATTATCCAATGCTACATAAATATGAGAAATGCTGTCTCCAACATCCCCAACTATCTATGCCTCCTGATCATTGTAAATATGTGGTCTGCCACCCTCATGTTGTAGAAAATCTCTCCTGTGATGATCCTTTCCACAAATCCAACACTGTAAAAGCTTCCTGCCATCACCCTTGTTTTTCTCTTGAGAATGAAATCCCTATCCTCTTTCAACTGCATTGAATTTCTTTTACGATGCTACATTCTCCTTGTCATATTTATCCTAATGTTTTCCTCTCTTCTTACCCCACATTCCTTTATTCTTCTCATTACCTTTCCAATCCTACATAGATTTTTTCTTATGCTTCGACTACTCATAACATTGCTTCAAATTTCTGATTGCTTCCTCTTACAATCTAGGCTCATCAAACTCAATCCTATCTTTGAATGAAACTAAAAACCCACTAATGAATCTTTGAATATTCATTTTATCCTCCTTAATATAATGCACATATCTAAAAAAATCCAAGAATATTCTAGTATACTCCTCGTTGATCATTGATACCATATTCAACTCATAGAACTCCTTTTCCCTGTAATAATAGTATCTTTCAGATAGATACTTCATCCTGAAAAGTCTCTTGAGATCACTCCAAGTCAGCTCCTCCTCACGAATTCCTATGACATTCTTCACATATTCCCACCAAATTTCTACTTTTCCTTTAAGGCTGAAAGTAGGTATCTTGACTTTCATATTCTCTGAGTAATCATGCAATCTAAACAACTTATTCATACCAAGCAACCAAGACTATAATATTTTGAATTCTTCATTTCTCCAAAAAATGCAGTAGTATTTTCTTTCTTGAACTCATATGGAAATACTGCTTCACACTCCTCCTATATTGAATGTGGTGGTGATGACAGTGTTGTTTTTCTGAACCAAAACTAGAATAGAACACACAGTCATTACCCATCATGTTAGGTGTATCCATGAACCTACCATATCTAACTGTATCATCCCTATCAAACATGTATCTTGATTGATACCTACTTCACTATTCCCCATTATTCCTTTCCTCCTTTCCATGATTGATCCTAAGTGGTCAGTGTCCCTACAAATATGATAGACTTTGAAGGATTACTCCATTGACCTCTGCCTCCTTTTCATGTGTTCCAGAAAGTCTTTCTTGTGACCGAATTATCTTTTCATTATCTTCCTTAAAAATATTGATATCTAATTTTAAAATTCTCAATGCTTCTGCTATGTGATCGACCTACTCATCACCATGTTGTTCATCTAATATGTGGGGAGAATCAGAAGAACTGTAGTCAACCATTTTTCTTGTAATCTTGGTATTATACTTCTTGTAAACATACCATTTCAGATAAACCAATATAAACATGATCAACATACCTCAGTGAAGCTAAGGGGAGGCTATGTCGTCTGCAAAATTAATCCATATTGGCACAAAATATGTATATATAATGAAAACAACATATTAATTATCTCAACATCAACATCATCGACCTATACATGAGGAAATAACTACAACAATGACTATCAAAATTCATGCATAACAAACAAATAGACAACTAACATGCATGCATGAAAAACACATTATGTCCATCCATTTGAAGTGTTGAACATGGGAGCTATGATACCAATCTGTAACCACCCATCCCACAGTTACCCAATTTCACTAGCTTGTCAGGGTTAACACGAGAGGAAGAGGTACTATGACTTTACCCAAAATACTAGATTCATTTAAGGAAGTGGAGATGACAAGTGATGATAAAGTGACAACTCACAACATCCCACTGGGGCTATAGGTCACTAAGAGGCTGAACAACCACCCAAAGTGGCAAAAAACCTAACTTGGAGCCCAAATTCTCAAGTTCAGAAAGTGCGATCCCAGATTCTAAGCCATCATTTCAAACTAGTCTCAAGACCACTGCCCCAAAACTCATTGAGACTTTCCATAATGATAAATAACATCAAGTCAAATCCATTCATAAAATACTTGATCAAATACTTGACCTAACCAGGTCTAACCATGACAGTGATTTTGTCAACTGTATGGTGAAAATGTAATCCACAAGTCATAAATGAATATATAAACATAGGGGTCTGGAACTTATCTGATATTCACAAATAAGACCTATTTCCATATCATAATAGATATAATAACCTTTTTTATCTCATGCATTCATTAAAAATTCATTAAAAAATAAAACATATAGAGAGCCATAGTTATAATCTTTTATGGAACCATCCTTATAACCAACATTTAACCAAAATAATAACCATGATAGAACAACCATCAAATCCATATAATAACAAGTGCAAGTACTTAGAGAATATAATAGGAAAATATCTCTTATTAACATATGAGATAACAAACCAAGTCAGGGACTTCCATGTACCACTCGACCATATACTGGGTTGAACCAAATATATCTTTCATCCAATCATCCCCATTCCATATTCCAAGCGTGAATGTGGGATTTAATGGAATAAACCAAACAAAACCAAACTAGGGATTTTAGAGACCAACGCACCTCAATCCTCAAGCAATGATTCCACCTTGCAGGCAGACGTCACTAACACTAACCATACTGGTCTATACCCAACTTTCCAGGGCTCTAGGAATTAGTAACTCAACCCACAACCTTTCAAGGCTCCAAAGAATATGTCCAACCCGTCTCCAAAACTAGTAACTCAAACGAATTTGTTCCAAGGCTTCCAGAGCATTTTTTCCAACCCACATCCATAAGGAATTATAAGCACCACCCAAAAAAAAAGTGGAAAAACCAAAAACACCATGGCTATCCAAAAGATGGAAAGGTAAGGCTAAAAACATTGTCAATCTAATTAAATATCCATGCTAATGACAACACATAACCATCTAATCACATGCATGCACCATGCATCCATAAATCATCATGGTAATCACATATGCAACTTGTTTCTTGCAAAAAAATTCAGTTGTAGTTGTTGATCCACCTGTTCCCTTTCACTTTCTTGCTTTCCTTTCCCTTATTTCTCCAAATCCAAAGTATGCCAAATTTCTCCAAGAGTTCTTCGAGAAAATTATAAGTGTCAAAGAGTACGAGAGAATGATAATATAGAGAGAGAGATACAAAATTGAATTGACAAAAACTGTGAATTGATCCTCATAAGCCTTTTTTTTTCATTGAGGCCTCTATTTTCTTCATTTTCCTCTATTTTCCCTTCATTTTCCTCCCCATGCAAATATGTGACCCTTCACCTTCCTTTTCTCCTATTTCCCTTTATTTCATAAATAAAATTCCAATTAATGTCACTTTTCCTTTTCCAATTCCTTTGCTAATTTCCAGAGCCATTTATTAATCACAAGCGATCCCCATAACTATGTTTTTCCCAATATTAAGCTTGGAATACATGTCCCATGACCTTGGTTATTATTTTTTTTACATACAAAATCAACCAAGGGTTGTTACAACTAACAATTTTTATTTATTTATTGATATTACAACTAGGAATATTGAAACAATTAAATTTTTTTTTATCATTCTTTTCTATTTTGGAAATACTGTTACAACATCTAGTATTCATAGAAAATTGTTGTAATCTATTTATTGATTTGCATAATAAGAGAATTGAGAGTGTTAGGTCCCTATATCACTAGTATAGTCCCTTATTATTGTTAGTGCAAACCCCTTATTGTTATTATTGTACCCATGTAACCCCCATTTTGTTATTATTGTGCCCTTAAATTATTATTGTTAGGTCGGCTAGGATTACATTGTGGCCCACTAGGAGTACATTATGGCCCCATGGACTCCTATATATAGAAAAAAGGTTTTGTAAATTGTATCATCCAAGAATTTTTCATTCATGTAATGTATTGGAGGTTGCCCCCTCGAAGTGGCTTATTTCTAAGGCATTTATATCTCTTTTCTTCTCTTTTTGGAGCTGGTTTCTCAACATTTGGTATCAGAGCTTGGATTCTAGGGTTTCGCTGCTCCAAACAGGTCATCGTGGAATTTTCGCTATAAATGTTTTTCTATGAAGTTTCAGAGGCTTAAATTTTTATGGTGCGAAGCCGAAAGCTTGAGGAATATTGTCTAAAAATTTTAGAGCTTGGTTCGCAATAGTTTCAGAGATATGATCTGTGGAATTTAGGTCCTTTTTCAGGATCCTAAACAGGTCATCGTGGAATTTGCGCTATAACGTTTTTTCTACTGAGGTTAAAAATCTGAAATTTTTATGGTACGAAGCTGAATTCCTAAGGAAATGCATCAAAAAATTTCAGAGCTTGGTTCGCAACATTTTTGGAGATATGATCTGTGGAAGGTAGTGCTTTTTTAGGCTGCCGAATTTCATCTCAAAAATGTGATCATGGGAAAATTTCAATAACTCTCTCTCTGAGCATCGGATTGGAGTGCCGTAAAAATTTGTCGCAATTACATAGACTTTGGTTTCTTGGCTATCAATTTCAGAGGCGAAGGACGAAACAGTGACACATGGCAAGTTGCACAAGTTCGCTATACTAAACCAGTCCATAATTAGGTCATTGTGGGAGATTGGACATAACTTTGTCTTGGAGAATCCAAATCAAGCAGACCTGTGGCATTCGAAAGAGAATTCAGAGGGCTACTTCAGTGCTGAATTTAAAATATGGAAGAGCCACAATCGCATAGATAACACAATTTCAATATCGAGCTCCTCAAAAGCAAGTAAAGGGTGTGTATTTTTTTCTGAATTGCATAAGTCTTGTTTGAAGAATCAAGTTGAATTGATTGCAAGGGAATATTGTAGAATAGATATCAGTATTGGATTATAAAATGGCCCGTAAAAAGAATTCAACACCCATTAAGCCTTTGGAAAGCTCTACTATGACTCATGAAGACGAAGAATGGCAACATGACATATCAAAATTACAAGAGAAAGTGCAACAAATTTCGCTCTTGCAAAGAGCAACAAAAAATGACATGGAAGTTTTGAAGAAAGGCATGGAATCTAAGATAGATGGAATTGAGTCTAATATTGATGGCATGGAGGCTGGCATGGAAGCTAAGATCGATGAGAAAATAGAAAACATGAAGAATGTTCTAGAAGCAGGCATGGAAGGTTTGACAAAGTTGATACAAGAAAGGTTTCCTAATGGTGAAAAGATAGTAGAAGAACCTCATGATGAGAAAAAAATAAATGTTAATGGTGATTTCATAAACTCTAATGTTTGCGGGAAGAACCACCAT
Organism: Pinus albicaulis; assembly: GCA_034641835.2. Classification (NCBI taxonomy): domain Eukaryota; kingdom Viridiplantae; phylum Streptophyta; class Pinopsida; order Pinales; family Pinaceae; genus Pinus; species Pinus albicaulis. Next base: position 360,397,591 of record CM076572.1, on the reverse strand, counting down.
ATTCCAAAGATGGATATGAGGAAGTTTGATGGAAAGGATCCTGTAACATGGATACTACAGATGGAGCAATATTTTGATCTCCATAACGTGCAAAACACACAAAAGGTACACATTGCAACTTTACATTTAGAACAAAATACATTTGTATGGTATCGATGGCTTTGCTCCCGTAAAAAATTGTCACTTGGTCAGTTTTTACGGAGGAAATGATAGCACATTATGAGGATACAAAGAGAAACACCTTATTTAGCCAATTGATAAATCTCAAACAAAAGGGTTTAGTGGGGCAGCACATTGAGGACTTCCAAAAATTGAATATAAGGGTAACTGATATTCCAGAGGAACACAGGATCGATCTCTTCATAGGAACTTTAAAGGATAACATCCAACATGAAGTTCGTGTTTTGGAACTGGATTCATTGGAGAAGGCATTCAAGTTGGCAAGAAAAGTTGAATGTAAAATAATGGCGACAAGGAAGCCTACCACTCAATTCTATAAAGAAGGAAGTGTTGCTACGCCTAGATTTCCACAACCTACAAGGTTGACACCACAACAATTGGAAGAAAAAAGAGAAAAAGGGCTTTGCTACGATTGTGATAGAAAATACACTAAAGGTCATAAGTGTGCTGAGAAGAAATTATTTTACATAGATTGTGAAGAGGAAGAAGAAAATGAACAAGAAGAGGATATACACCGGGAACCAACCCTAGAAGAGGAAGAAATGAATCCGACCATATCGTGTAATGCACTGGCAGGAATTACCACTCCTCAAACTCTCAAGATACAAGGACAAATCAAGAAGAAAAAGGTAATAGTGTTGATTGATTCGGGTAGCACCCATAATTTTATTCATTGTAAGGTAGCCAAGGAATTAAATTGTTTCCTATACCCAGCACCAGAATGTCAAGTGATGGTTGCAAATGGAGGAACTATAAATTGCTTTGGGAAATGCCATAATATCAAGCTAACCATGGGGGAATATGTATTGACTAGTCCAATGCTTTCCATTCCTATGGGAGGTGCTGATGTTGTACTAGGAGTACGATGGTTACAATCTTTGGGGACGGTAGCTTTTAATTTTCAAGAAATTTTCTTGAAATTTTTTTCAGAAGGAAAGGAAGTCGAATTACGGGGTATTGCGGGGAAGCCGGGAAAGATAATAAGCTCTAATGTCATGACAAAGCTTCTAAAGAAAGAACAACGAGGTGTAATTTCACAATTATGCTCACTAGAAGTTCCAACATCAAAATCATCTATTTCTGCAGATCTCCAACAAGTCTTGGACAATCATTCCAAGGTGTTTGAAACACCCAAAGGACTCCCACCTATTCGTGATCATGATCATGCTATTCATTTGATTCCAGGAAGTGTTCCTCCAAACATCAGGCCTTATAGATATCCTTACGTCCAAAAGAGCGAAATTGAACGTATGATTGCGGAAATGTTAGAGGCGGGTATAATTCAACCTAGTCAAAGTTCTTTCTCTGCTCCTGTAGTATTGGTACACAAGAAGGATGGATCATGGCGCATGTGTCCGGATTATAGGGAGCTCAATAAGCTCACCATTAAAGATAAATTTCCCATTCTGTGATTGATGAATTATTGGATGAATTACATGGAGCAATTTATTTTACCAAGTTGGATCTTCGTTCAGGATATCATCAAATTAGAATGAAGACTGAAGATATTCCAAAAACATCATTTCTAACTCATGAGGGTCATTATGAATTTTTGGTCATGCCTTTTGGCCTTACCAATGCACCTTCTACATTTCAAGGGTTGATGAATTCCATTTTCAAACCCTTCCTTACAAAATTTGTGCTAGTATTTTTTGATGATATACTAATCTACAGCAGGTCTTGGAAGGATCATGTTGAACATGTTGACAGGGTGCTCAAACTATTGCGGGAGAAACAATTATATGCAAAAACATCCAAATGTTTCTTTGGAGTACAAGAGGTGGAATATCTGGGTCATATTGTATCTCACGAGGGTGTTAAAGTAGACCCTCACAAAATTAAAGCCATTAAGGAATGGAAAGTCCCCACAACCATAAAGCAGTTGCGAGGATTTCTCGGGTTAACAGGGTGTTATCGCAAGTTTGTTAAGAATTATGGGAGAATAGCAGCACCTATAACAGCATTATTGAAGAAAGATGCATTTTCATGGACTCCTGAAGAAACTAAGGTTTTTGAACATCTTAAAGAGGCAATGTGCCTAGCGCCTGTCTTAGCTATGCCAGACTTTACAAAAACCTTTATTGTGGAATGTGATGCCTCAGGAAATGGAATTGGTGTTGTTTTAATGCAGGAAGGAAGACCCATTTCTTTTCAAAGTTGTCTAATCAAAGGAAAGTATTTACAGAAACCTATTTATGAGAAGGAAATGTTAGCAATACTGCATGCACTAAAGAAATGGCGAACTTACCTAATGGGAAGACACTTCAAGGTAAAAACTGATCATGATAGTCTTAAACACTTTTTGGAACAAAGACTATCTTCAGAAGAGCAGCAAAAATGGGTCACAAAGATGTTGGGTTATGACTTTGAAATAATCTACAAAAAAGGAAAGCTTAATGTTGTTGCGGATGCACTCTCAAGAAATAATGAAGAGGTGGAAGCATTGCTTTGTGCCATTTCTATTATCCAACCAGATTGGATAACTGAAGCAAGAGATGAATGGAAGAAGGACAAAGATGTATGGACACTCATTCAAAAGTTGCGGCAAGATCCTAGTACATCTGATACATTTAGTTGGAAAAATGATTCCTTATGGTACAAAGATCGCTTATATCTTTGTAAGAATTCCCAACTAAAACAAAATATTCTTCTGGAATTGCACACTTCTCCTTTAGGAGGACACTTGAGATTTTTAAAAACTTACCAAAGGGTGAAGAAAGAATTTTTTTGGGATGGCCTTAAATATGATATTCAAAAGTTTGTGACGGAATGTTTGGTTTGCCAGCAGAATAAAGTTGAGACAATTAAGACCCCGGGACTTCTACAACCTTTATCCATTCCAAGTCAACGTTGGGAGGAGATTTCAATGGATTTTATCACAGGTTTACCTAAGTCCAAAGGAAAGAATGTCATCATGGTGGTAGTTGATAGACTTACCAAGTATGCACACTTTTGTGCATTATCTCATCCATTTAAAGCAAGTACGGTTGCTACTACATTTATGGACATAATTCAAAAGCTACATGGAAGCCCAAGGGTTATTGTGAGCGACAGAGATCCCATTTTTACTGGAAATTTTTGGACGGAGTTATTTTCTTGTTTGGGTACTCAATTAGCTCATAGCTCATCTTATCATCCTAAATCTGATGGTCAAACTGAGATAGTAAATAAATGTTTGGAAGGATATCTTCTTTGTTTTGTATCTGATAAACAAACACAATGGGTCAAGTAGTTACCTCTTGCTGAATGGTGGTATAACACTTCCTTCCATACTACAGCAAAAATGACCCCATTTATGGCACTTTATGGATATCATCCACCATCCATCACATCATATTTAAGAGAAAATTCGAAGGTTCAAGCAGTGGAAGATCACATCGAGCATCAGCAAGAAGTTCTCCAACTCTTAAAGGATAACTTGACTTTGGCACAAAATCGAATGAAACAACAGGCAGATCAACATCGCAGCGAGAGAAGTTTTGATGTAGGAGATTGGGTATTTTTACGGCTACAACGATACAAACAAATGTCCCTCAAGCAAGCAAAGAAGGATAATAAATTATCGCCAAAGTACTATGGTCCTTACAAGGTGTTGCAAAAGATTGGTACTATGGCATACAAATTGGAGCTTCCTGCTTCTTCGCGAGTACATCCAGGTTTCCATGTTTCATGCTTAAAGAAGGTTATAGGAGAAAATCTTCCAGTTCAAACAATATTGCCAGAACTTGATGAGGAAGGAAAAATCATATTGGAACCAGAGGCGGTCATGGAAAAAAGAACTCGACAACTACGGAATCGATCAATTTCAGAGTATCTCATCAAGTGGAAGAACTTACCCACTGAAGATTCTACATGGGAGGATGAGAATTTTATACAGAAGCACCTGGAGCTACTCAAGTGTTGAGGAAAACACTTTTTTTGAAGGAGAGGGGCATGTTAGGTCCCTATATCACTAGTATAGTCCCTTATTATTGTTAGTGTAAACCCCTTATTGTTATTATTGTACCCTTGTAACGCCCATTTTGTTATTATTGTGCCCTTAAATTATTATTGTTAGGTCGGCTAGGATTACATTGTGGCCCACTAGGAGTACATTATGGCCCCATGGACTCCTATATATAGAGAGGAGGTTTTGTAAATTGTATCATCCAAGAATTGTTCATTCATGTAATGTATTCGAGGTTGCCCCCTCGAAGTGGCTTATTTCTAAGGCGTTTATATCTCTTTTCTTCTCTTTTTGGAGCTGGTTTCTCAACAGAGAGATTCTCATGATTGGTTGTGCTTCAAAGAAAGATGTATGTAATTTATAAAAGAGGATTCCATGTTCCTCACAATAGGGCGACATCAACACTGTAATTTTAGAATACTATGTAAACACATTCATTTTCTTAATATCAATGTAACATTGATGATTTGTGGCATCTTATTTCTTTATTTATTAACTTTTTAGTTATGTGTACTATCTCTCTACTAAGGAGAAAGGGCCCACCTATTTGGCAGGTATTGTTGAGTTAATAAGGGACTGTAGATATATGTGTAATCTATATAAGCTTTGACATGTACTTATTTTAGTGTTATTTTTATTTACCTTTCGATGCATTGTAGTTACTGATTCATTGAATTACAATATCATGTTTCAGCTAATCATGTAGCAGTTTATGTCCTGGCTCGGTCCACTCATATTCATGTATGATATGTATTTATTTATTGTTAAGGTTTAGAGATTTTATTTATAAATTTTTGTGTGTGACTGTTATAGAGTTCCTTTTAGTTAATTGAGTGTATCTTTTATTGAATTAAGATTCAAGTGGAAAAGTGTTATTTTCCTTTACAAACAGTGACTGAATGATTGAGTGATTTGTGTGAGTTTGAAAATAATGATTTATAAGTGTCGAGGGTGATGATTGCAACGAAATTGTAAGGATTGATGTCACTAAAGATAGTTACACATTGGTCCTCCATATGATTTGCACGATAGCCTTGAAATAATAGACCTACCTTGGTTAACAATTTATGTGTTAGTGTGGTTCAGTTATCCTTATTTAAAATAAAATTAATTCCACCAAAAAAAGATAATGTGAAAATATTTTTGGAAATTTATAAAATATGTGAACAAGGAAAAGGGAGAATTCATAATGCAAGATTGTACTAGCCACTACCAATTCCTAGTAGACCATGGGATTCGATCAGTCACAAATTTTGTTCTGGTTTTGTATCATAAAAAAAAATTAATGATTCCATTTTCATTGTTGTGGATATATTTTCTTAAATTTCACATTTCATTGCATGTACAAGAAATATTGATGCAACTATTGTTGCAAAATTTTTATATAAATAAATTTTGTGATTACATGGATTTTCTAAAAGCATCATATCAGACATGGATACAACATTTGTGGGTCAATTTTGGAGGGCCTTATGGAATAAATGAGGTACCATATTACAAATTAGTTCAACTTATAATACACAAAGATATGGACAAGAAAATTTTGTGAATAGAATTCTAGGAAACGTTCTAAAATTTTTAGAAAAATGAGCATCCCAAGTAGTGGTATTAGGTGGTTTCTCAAGGTGAATATACCTACAATGATTCGTATAAAAGGAGTACATGGATTATCTCATTCCATATTTTATATGGAATGCACCCGAGGGGAGTGTATGAATTAAGGATCTTAGGAAATTAGGAGTTTAAAAGTGTATTAGGTGAATATTTTGTAGTGAGTATGCAAGAATTGAATAAAAGGATTAAGCAATAGTTAATGGAGAACAACAACAAATAAAAGCAGAGAGAAAACCTAAATAGAAGACAATTGGATTTTGAATTTGGAGATATGGTAATGGCATATTTAGGAAAGGAAATATTTCATGAAGGGAAATATAAAAAATTAAAGCTCAAGAAAATTCGTCCATGTAAGATTTTGAAGAAATTTTGGTCAAATTCTTACAAGATAGAATATTTAGAAAATATTGGAATACACAATTTTTCAATGTAGCGGATCTATATCCATATAAGTAATTATAAAATGTTACTATAGATTCAGTTGTAAGTGATTAATTTCATAAAAAGAGGTGGAGTAAATAGTTTCCTAAAGGAACTAAAATGGAAATTGAAGCCACATTTGTAGCCCTAGGACTAAATTCAAAAGTATGACATAATTCATCCAGAAACCCTAGAAATAGCACCCTTTCGTAGAGCTCAGAAGAGGATGACATGAGTAGAATTCATTTTCTATGTATATATCTCTTTCACCTCCAAGTTTGTACGAACCCCGTGTTGATAAAATAAAGTAGGGCAGGCTCTAGAAGTTGCAACATTCTTGGCGCAATACTAGGATTAATGTTATTTTAGCATTATTTTCTACTTTACCTTTACATGTTGTTTCAAAAAGATTTAAAAATAAAAAAAAATTTGATTTTCATGCCTCGTAGGAGTATGGATACTCAAGGAATTTTTTTGACCTAAAACCCCCACATCACCACATAGTCACCCTTCACTCTTCTTCAGTGGATATGAGGTTGAACACACCATAGGTGAGCCTTTTGAAAATTTTTAAGAACCTATTGGAGAAGAAGAAGATAGTGTTTCACCAAAGGAACCTGCTTCACCTTCTCAAACCCTGGTTGAAACTAAAGCCCGGGGAGCCTTTCCCATTAGAGAGGTAGATGGGGAAACTAAAATGAAGAAAATTAACCCCACATTACTTCCACACTTCCATGGAAAAACCTAGCTAAAGTAAAACAAATACCCCTTCCTTTTCCACCTCCATCAACGATGAGATCGGAAATATGGTAGAGGACTTCAAGAGTGACATGTTGTACACATTTTCCTTGAAAATGGAAACTCAATAGGAAGCAAGAGGAAGAAAAAAAAGATTTTTCTATATATTTTCCCTAGAGTTACTAGACCACACCCTTGAAATGAATGTCCATTAAATGTCATAGAGGTTTTCTTAGTCTATGAGGAGAATCATGCCACAAAAAAGTTTCCCTCCTTACCTGGACTCAAATTTGTATATCAAGGTGGGGAAGTAGGACCATAGATACCATGTTTCATCAACCAGAGAAGGCCTCAAGGTCCTAGGTCATGTCAACAGGGTATGTAAGGTGAACCTTATTCTTACTATCACAATAATAAGAATGAACCCATGCAATATTGGTACACCCCCACTCCTCCATTCTGGCCTACACCTCCTACTTGGCCTTACAACCCACCATATCATCCTTAGCCTGTGAGCAAACCATTTCAACAGTATGTTCCTTAACAACCTCAGTGGAGAAACCCATCCCAAGGGTGGAGGCCTCAACATAATCATCCACCTACTGTAATGCCTCCACCCCAACCTCAACATTATATTACTCATGTTGCTCCACCCAAGCTGCCTTAGATTCCTGCACGGCCTAATCTGAACCCGAACAACAGACAAGCACCATAGGTTTATAGTGGAAAGACATCATGTCTAGCTTTTGTTGTGGAGATACATGAGATTAATATAAGGTCAGGAATATTACTCCCAGAAAACGACCCTCCATCTCCACCACTAGAGGTTGAGGAGGAAAAAAAATAAAGTAACACTCATATCCAACAACCTCCTTTTCCGGAGTGCTTGATCCATTTTAGTCAGCACACCCGAGAGGAGACCAAATTTCTAGGAGAAATAAAAAATTTGTGTATAAAAATACCCATTATCTAGGCCATCAAGGATGTCCCTATTTACAATAGGCTCATCAATGAAAAGTGCTTCAAGAAACCTATGAGAAAGAAGAAAGATACCCCCACCATCAATGTAGTAGGACAATTGTCTGACTTAATGTTGGGAAGGTTGATCTTCCCAAAGCACCTAGACCCTGGAAATCCAGTTGTAGATGTTCACATAGATGGTGTCATAGTCCCCAATACTTTGATTGATCTAGGGGTTTCCATCAATGTTATGATCAAGGAAACTATGTTGAAACTCAACCTCCAAGGGACTTTGAGGAAACCCACAATAGTTATGCAACTTGCAGATTGGTCCACATGGAAGGAATTGTTGAGGATGTTATGGTTTCAATTGACTCTTGGGAGTATCCTACATATTTCCTGGTTTTGCATCCAAAAAGAAATTTCAATGGATATCCTCTCTTATTAGGGAGACCTAGGGTAGACATTGTTGATGCTTATATCATTTGTCGAGCTGAAAACATGACTATTAAGAATGGGCACTTATCTAAATAGTTGGTATTATATCCTCCATCCTAGCCTTCCATTGATCATGATCTACCTGTATGGTTGGAGGATGATGAAGATGAGGTATACAACACTACCCCCATTTTTACCATATATGATGTTCTTAGAGGGGGGAAACTTGATGAAGATGAACTCATCGACCATGTCATTCAAAACTAGTTTGCCACTAACAACCCGCTTCAAAACCTAGTTAAAGAATCTGAAAGCCACCCTTGGATGGAACTAAAATATGTTGATTCAACCTCTGAAACCACCAACATTGTGGAGTTTTTCCCATCCAAATATCTGGAAATTAACTCAAACCTCTCATATAAAGAGGAAAAGAAGCTATGCCAGCTTTTGAAAGAAAACCTAGATGCCTTTTCTTGGGATTACAAGGACATGAAGGGGGTGCATCCCTCAGTATGCAGACATCATATTTACATTAAGGAAGGATGCAATCATGTGCGCCAACCCCAAAGGAGGATGAAGACAAATCTAAAATACGTAGTCAAGGAAAAATTGTAGAAATTGTTGGATGTAGGTTTCATTTATCCTATATCAGATAGTGAGTGGGTATCTCCTCTTTTCTTAGTCCTGAAGAAGAATGGAAAATGGAAAATTTGTGTTGATTATCAGGAACTCAACAAAGCCACCAAGAAGGACCATTTCATTTTTCCCTTTATAAACCAATTCCTTGATGGCCTTGCAGGAAAGAAGTTATTTTCCTTCTTAGATTGGTTCAGTGGGTATAACCAGATCCAAATCAGCCCAGAAGACCAAGACAATACTACTTTCGCATGCCCTTGGGGTACCTTCACTTACCGAGTCCTATCCTTTGGGCTGTGTAATGCCCAAGCTACCTTCCAAAGAGATGTCATGATCATTTTCTATGAGATACTACATGACTCAGTTGAAATCTACATGGATGATTTCACACCCTATGGGGATGACCTCCAGGATGCTCTCTCCAATTTGGGAAAAGTGTTGAGAATATGCATTGAGATGCATATCTCCCTAAGCCCAGAAAAGTGTGAATTCCTGAAAATAGCAAGAGTTGTATTGGGGCAGTCAATCTCCCAAGCAGGAATATAGGTGGATCTGAACAAAATCACCATCATCAAAAGGGCAACTGCTCCTCAAAAGCAGAGAGATGTGAGGAGTTTCTTGGGGTTATCTGGCTATTATATAAGGTTCATCAAATATTTTAGCAAGTTGGCTTCACCACTATTTGGTTGGTTGGAAAAATATTCTGAGCTTACTTGGTCCAATCTTTGTCAAGAATATTTTGAGCTCATTAAGGGAAAGTTGAGTACTTCCCTAATTCTCCAAGCTCCAAATTGGACTCTTCCTTTCCACATCCACACCGATGCATCAGAAAAATATGCGGGGGAAGCATTGGGGTAGTTAGAAGACAAATTACCTTATGCAATCTATTTCATCAGTAATAACTTGTCCAAGGCCGCACTCAATTACACTGTCACAGAGAAGGAGATGTTAGCTAGTTTCCATGTTTTAAAAAAAATTAGAAATTATGTCAATGGTTATCAGACCTTTGTACACACTAAACATGAAGCCATCAAATATTTAATGAAAAAAACCATATGTTAATGTTATAATAATCAGATGGTTGTTACTATTACAACAGTTTGACCAAACCATTGTTGATAAACCTGGAAAGGAGAATGTTGTTGCATATTTTTTATCCAGGTTAGCTCTATCTGCAGATGAAGAAGGAATGGTGGATGACCAACTTCCAGATGAAAATCTCTTCAATATCTCATCACTCTCACCATGGTTTGCTGACGAGATAACTACTTGGTTTTTGAAAAGCTCCCTCCTAACTTATCATTCAAGGAGAAAATATAGACCATTAGAAAAAGCACCCCTTTCACATGGATTGGGGGAAATATCTTCAAGCTAGGCCTTGAAAATTTTTTCAAGATATGTGTGAGGGAGGAATATTTTTTTGATATCCTCTCTACATGTCATGATAGCCCTTGTGGAGGCCACTTTTCTGCAAAAAATACTGCCTTCAAAGTTTTTCAGACAGGTTACTATTGGCCTACCCTTCACCAAGATGCGAGAATATACACTAGCAGGTGTGACCAATGCCAAATGATGGGGAAACCTACACAGAGCGATGAGATTCCTTTGCACCCTTAGGTATCTCTTGAGCCATTTGAAAAGTGGGGAATGGAATTCATTGGACCTATTGATCCACCATCTGGCCAGAAAAAAGTATATCATAGTCTGCACTGACTACTTGACAAAGTGGGCTGAAACAAAAGCTGTGAAGGTATAAACTGAGGAGAAAGTGGAAGAATTTTTGAGAGAGAATGTTTTTTTTAAAATTTGGATACCCCAAAGAGGTAGTCATTGATTAGGGGGAAAAATTCACATCTCATCTCATTGAGAATATTTTGAGGAAGCACAAGATAAAGCAGACTTCCACTACTTACCACCCGTAATAAAATGGCCAATCGGAAGTGACCAATAGAGCCTTGGAGAATATCCTAATCAAGGTTGTGAGAAGCAACAAAAAAGATTGGGTAGACAGATTTATAGAAGCTACTTGGGCCTACAACACTGCTTGGAAAACAAAAACAGGGTTTACTCCTTATGACCCGATCTATGGGAAGAAATCTCTACTTTAAATTGAATTTTAGTTCAATACGTTAAGTATGGAAACTGAGTTAGACCTAGATCTATTAAATTCCCAACAAGAGAGGTTTTTGCAATTAAAAAGATTAGTTGAGTTCAAGATGCAACCAATCCTTCACACAGAAGTGATTCAACTACAAAGGTAGGTGTGGCATGACAAGTACATTAAGGAAAAGACCTTTCGAGGAGGAAATTGGGCGTTGTTCTATGACTCTAGGTTGAAGGATTTCAGAGGAAAACTAATGACAAGATGGTTGGGACCCTACAAAGTGGACAAATTTTATGACGATGCCGCAGTTCAGATTAGAACGATAGATGAGGATGGAATTCCCCTACTTCTCAAGGTTACAAGCTTAAGGTTTACAAAAATCCCTTGTCTAGGGCAGAATTTATAAATTCAATAAACAAGGAGGTGTATGTCATGAGAGAATCCATAGTTTCCACTGCCTCCCCCTCGTATAATGGATTTTTATAACCTATTTCTTAAAGCAACATGCAACAAATTTTTATTTCTCAGGCATATGAGCTTTACATAAGTCATTTCTTTCCATGCTTATACTCATCATACAAGCAACATGCATAGCCACAACATATATACATGTATACAATATGATTTTATTGATACCATCTCCTCTGTAATGATGTATACCATCTCCTTTGATGGTATATATACATGTATATATATTATTTTATTGATACCATCTCCTTTGATGGTATATATACATGTATACAGTATACATCATCATTATACATGTTGTTGCTCTCCATTATGAAAGTAGTCCGAACTGGATTTCTTAGCGTGCAAGGCATGAACAGTTCTGAAAAGTGATCCATTTATTTAAGCATTAAATATTATTATTATTATTATTATATTTAAGCTTTAAGTGACATTTATTTAAGAATTAATTATTATTATTATTATTATTATATTTAAGCATTAAGACCTACTCCATAGCGCATCAAGATATGTGGAGCCATCCATGCAATTGGGGTCACTGGTTCACAATTTCTTCATTGCCTCCAAAGACATTGTTACTCGCACTTTGGTTTTGAGAGCCAACAAAAATTGTTTCTCGCACTTTGTTTTTGAGAGCCAACAAAAGAGAGATGCAATGGTTGGCCTTAGGTTTCTACATAAAATCAAGCTTTCTCATTTCCTTTCAGGTCTTTTTTTCAGGTCTTTTAGGTATTTTATTCCTTCTTACTTGCTGGTCTTTCTTGGTTGGCTTGCAGTTGGTATTTCTCGGTTGGCTTGCAACTGGTGTTGTTTAATAACTTGAACTTTAAGCACCTCAATATTGACATGTTTACGCTAGGCATAGTTACCTTCAACCAAAGGTGGTATGGTCATTCGATTCATTATATTTAATATATAGCGAAAGTAGGAGATGTCGAGAATGAGTTCAAACCTCATCAAGAGTCTCCTTGGATCTCGTATGGTAATCCACGTCATGGCTAAACATTCAAACAAAAAAATCACTGTAAATGTGATGTCCATTGTTGGTCATATCATTGCGTATTTTCTCACTATTGTTGCATATTTTCATTACATTGAACAAATTAAATATAGATCATGGCTATTTATTATAAATTCGAAAGTGTGAAGATATATGAGTTAGTTCATTTTATTTCTATTCAAGATTTTGAAAATAAATTTTTTTAATCCAAGTAATGTGAGTAAACTCGATACATATATTGATATTGAGATCTCAAATGCACCAAGGTAATAACTTACTATCTCTGAACGATATCTATTCTTATTTTATACATCTTTACCATTAATTCATTATGAAGTGAGAATACTATATGTTATCATGACCATTAACAATAATATTGATAATTAGCAAGTACTAGTAAGCTTGTAAACAATATATCCCAGTAAGATTGTAAAGTTTGGATAATTGTTTTCATTTTAAATTTAATTTATATCTTACAAATTTATTGTAAACAATGTGGACTTACCCTCTAGTACTGATTGATTGTGTTTTACTTTTCATGTGCTGCTGAACAGAATATCCATGGTTGGCTGATATTGGTCTTTCACGATGAAGAAAGAAGCATAATTGCAACAAAATTTTAAACAAATAAAAAAGATTAAAGCTTAAAATAGATCAAGAAAGATTAACATATATAAGCAAGGAAATGTATAAGTTATTACTTGTCTCAAAATACGTGACCTTAATTTGTAATCTGGTTGACGAGAGAACTAAATCTGCAACCTGCAACTCGAGATTCTATTAGCTCTCTAAATCCACTAATTCTCCCTAGGGAAGACTAGGTTGCTGCGACTGAAGCAGGAACCGATGGAAAGACTAGAGCATGTGGTATTTCACACCATATTAAAATATTCCCCATTTTTTACAAGAGTTCCCAATGGATTCTTAAGTCCTTCAATAGGATGGTTAACAAGAGATCCCAGAGTCTCGCCCTACTATAACTGTCTGAATGCTTTTTCCCAAATAAATTTTTTTAATACTCTCTCTTATGTGATTCCTTCGGTAGTGTAACATCATATAACAAGGAAATAAAACAAACTCTCTAACAATGTCTCATCGATAGCAAGGTATCCACTGTTATGCAGCTAACATGATGTCGTCTCTCATGCCCTTTTCTATAATGTGGATTAAGCAACAACTGTACACCTGGAACCAATTAAGGCATATCCTTGGCTTGGGCATGCAGGTGTAATCCATGCAGCTGGGTTCCCATTGTTTCATGCACATGTAATGCAGATGTGTTTTCTTAGTGGCACATTCCATGTTCTTTTACTAAATGAAATGGCACATTGCATGTCACTTTATTAAATAAGATGTTATTTATTTTAATGGATAAAATGTGTATATTTAATCGTAGTGTATTGGAATTCTGTTGAATGAATTAAAAAATATTTTATTTTATGTTTTTTTACCACTTAACCATTCTATAGGTATCAAGCACCCTGAGGTTTCTTTATTTCTAATTTTTGTGAAGAAATGCATGGAAATTATTGCTAGTTATAGGAACTGTGTGGAGATTCTTGTTGAGGGTCGTGTAATATTTTTGTAACTCTGAGCCATTTAGATTATTGTTGAGGGTTGTGGAATATTTTTGCAACTCTGCACCATTTTCATATCCAAGGCATGAACAAGGAAATGAGATAGAATATGGTAAATCTTGATTCTCTTAGTTCGGTGAATGTTTTGGTATGACATGACAAAGGGAACAATTCTATGCTTCTCTTCTTGGACCAAATGGTCACAATTCAACATTAATGTCTTATTTTTCTCACAAAAATAATTTTGGTAGCTATTATATATTTTCCATTGTGAGATAGCAAGGGGTATCTATGATCTGATTTTCTTAATTTGATGTTACATTAATTTCAAATTTCTTTTTGGTATGATTTTTTCTGTTAGGGAAATTTTGTAACCTTATACATGCATTGAGAATGGAGAGTGTAGTGTACATGCATATACAAGGATCGTTATTGCTATATTTCTTTATATATAATAATAATAATAATAATAATAATGATGATGATGATGATAATAATAATTTTTGCAATGATTTATGTTAAGATCATATCTATGTGTGAATCTTGTTTTGAACTAATTTTCTGTTGGCATGATAATAGACGAGTAAGGTGAACTTCATATGGTTATGGACTAGAAAGGAATTACTAATATAATTTGGCACTAGCTTTCACTTTTCTTTCGCACAGAAAATATAGTTACACAAACTTGCATTATAAATATGTATCCCTAAATTTATGTTTATGTAGACCTCCTTGCAAAACAACTTGAGCCAGTCTCTATCCACCAATAAGCATTTATTTCTAGCATGTATTTTTTGCAATCCTTAATTTAATACAATCTTATTTCTCTAACTACCATAGCTTAGTCATTATTATCGCTAATCCAACCTTTTTATAAGAATAAAAAGACATCTTGTTGCAACGTATGTTTCTACAGTGTCACGCTAGGAAGCATAAAGGTCATGGAGAAGAATTCAACACCATTAAATGTCAAACATTCCACAACCTTTGTTGCCGAAACTCTAGGAGTTTAGTTTGAAACTGCATATATCCAAAGTTTGACACTGCATATAAATGGGTTATGAAATTTACATATCCAAAAATAAGTTTTACCCAAAGTTTAAAAAAATCATACACCTTTTCTGATGTTTGAAACTATATATATCCAAAGTTTGAAATTGCATATAAAGTTAATTGTGGACTTTGGCATATCCGTATCATGAAATCAACATAAATTAAATAGTGTTGCATTGCCACTTATTGTTTTATTCCTTTCCACTTATTGCTTCCATGCAAGCTTGGTGTCAAGCCAAGGGTCATGGTGTACGGGTCCTTCCACCACCTATACTCCATGCTATATAACTAGCTTGTTGATTTAGGGACAAATCCTTTGGCATGCAATTCTTATGTTGCAGGAAAATGCTCAATAAATTCATATACGCAAATTTACTGGTGAGTTGTTGATTTAGGGACAAACACATTAACATGAAATGCTTATGGTGCGGGAAAATGCTCAATAAATTCATATACACAAAATTTCTCATGAGCAGGTCATGTCTCAACCTTGTAGATGATAACTTATAAAATTTCTTGGTAGGGAAAATCTCATTTATGAGAGATACAACTATGTCTTACCAAAGGAATAATTCTTTCAGTTTGTCTACTAGGACAAGACAATACTAACTTAATGTGCATAATTCTAGCCAAATCAAATTGAATGTGAACTCTGGTCGGTTGTAACAAGTTGCAAAAAAATGAATATTGTTGAGTATTAGTTGGCACGTGGAACCTTAAGAAACAGTTTGAGCAATTATTTTTTATATCCTTTCACGCATTCACATCTTATCTTTGTTTTACTTCTATGCAAAATATGCAAAATATTTTTTTCCTTGCAAAATATGTAGTAAATAATAGATTATAATTTTCTATGAAATTGAAATTTAGTCTGAAATGGATGTACTACAAGGAGCCTACACAAACTAAGATAAAAATTATGACCGTGCTCAAAATTTGATTTGTGCTTACAAAAATGTACCTCTCTCCCACCAAAATGGAATTCTTGTGATGTTCCTTTTCCATTGATGGTTAAAGAACATTTTAGATAGGTTGAAATTTAGAAAGAAAGTGTTTCTCTAGCTAATGTCACAAGAATGTACCTCTCTCCCACCAAATGGGATTCTTGTGATGTTTATTTTCCATTACTGATTAAACAACATTTTAGTTAGGTTGAAATTTAGAAAGGAAGTGTTGGTCTAGCTAATGTGGGCTACCTCAATAACATGGGATGTTGCATTTTCTTGGAAACAAGGAAAATTTCCTCAAAACTAATCGATTTTTTGAACTAAATACAACCTTGGTTTAACATTTCAAAAACATTGGAGGCTTTTCCGGTTGTCTTTTGATTTGTGGGTCAAATTCGCCTCTAGAATATGCTAAAAAAGAATTAAGATAATTAAACAAATTTTCTACCAAGCCTGAACATCCGCAATGAATTGTAGAAAATGCAAAGAAATTAATGAAAGAAGAATAAAAAAAAGTAATCTAACTTGAGGAAGAAACTCGCAGGTCTAGGAAATTGGCTGACTTGTTGGAAAATTAATCTCAATCACGACATTAAACTTTTTGACAACAATCATACATCAAGTAGATGTTTTGCATGTTGTGGATGGATTTTACAGGCAAGAACATGGATTAAATGAAGTTTTGAATAGGAGGACAATTACCTATTCCATAAAAATTTAAATAATCAAAATCAAATAAAAATTTATTAATGGTTGATAGAAACACATAGGCAAGCATTGAAGTGGTCTAAGGACGCCACATGTTAACCTGGAATATTTCCCCATCGGAAAACCTAACTGCCCGTCAACAGAGATTTCAACGTCCTTTTCACGTCGTTGAATGCCTAGGGATCACTGCATGGCCAAGCTGTCAAACCTGGAAGGCTGCGACAGTTCGGTGGGTGACTCACCGACGTTATAATTGTGAGATTTGAATTTTATAGCACACTTTTATATTTTTTATTTTACCATTGGATTTTATTTTCATTAGTTGGCGGGAAAGAATAAATCCAAGCTCAATAAAAGGTTTCAACAAGTTTTATCCAATTTTTACATTCTTGAATGCTGTAATGTAGTCCTTTTGCTTGGCTTTGAGCTAAGTTAGCTCACTGGGCTTGGAAACTGTCATGGCTATCGTATCAACATGCTTTGCGAAACATGTATGAATGATTGTAAACATGCAATTCTGTTCACGTATTATTGCATGCATATCCTGATTGATATGTCTTATTGCATTGCGTTATCAGAGTGCCTAGTGTAGCAACTGGAGCTATCATAGGGAAGCATGGAAGCACCATGAAGAGCTTCTAAAACACTTAAGGGATCTCTTCTGTGAAACTATCTTCTGGAAGAGTTGAAGTACGCGTAGTATCAGAAGAATTTGTACAGGGAGTTGTTATGGCTATTGAATGCCTTTATGCACCATCCTAAACTTTGCGACACCTATTTCTATAAGTCTGTTGCAGAGTCGTTATTGGCTATGAACATAATTTTCTTTGAAAAGTTTGTAGGATGAATTTGTTTGATGTATAGAGACGCCGCTCAGTTTTCAGTGAAATAGGTATTTCAAAATTTGTCTTTTCTTAAGACATGGGCTTTTCGGCATATAAAAACACAACGCTTTTGATATAATATGGTTAAATAATTTTGAAAGATTGATTGTAATGTTCTGTTTACTTAATTTTTGTGCTGAATTTTTTCCATTATTTAAACTACATTGAATTCAAAAATTAATATCCAAGTTTATCTTCCCAACCCTTGTAACCAAATTGAAAACATTCTTAAGAGTTAAATGCGACGAAACATTAACATGCTTTGACGCTAGACACATTCTTCCTCTTCATCTATCGCTATAATCTAAACTTAACAGTCACATGATTAGTCAAAGGGCACCTTCTATTATTATGTTGGAATATTGAGAATTCCAAATGGAGAGAATAAGCTCCTCTCCTCTAAACATAGAGAAATTTAAAACTTTCTCTTCTTTTTTTTTAGGAGACAGAGTTTTCCACACTGAAACAAACTTCTATTCTTTAAAAAAAAAAACTGTTACAAATTCTTCCTCTTAACAGAGGGATAAGAAAATCAGGACTGCTACACACGTAGTGCCAATCAACTCACTCTCTTGACAAACTATACGCTGTCTCTCAAGAACGCCCAGAATCGTGCTCTGTTCTTCTTACTGTGCTTTTCTTGCCTGCGGGCTCTCACACAGCGATTACAGCAATACAATACAATGCTAACTGACTCGCGGGCCTTTTCCTTTTTATATGCCGCGCATATATTAAAACATTACAACAAACTATATTAGAACTTAAAAATAAAACTATTAAAAAAATATAACCCCATCGGGTCCGCGCTTTAAACAAACAAGCGCATAAAACAAAAGTTGCGATTGCGATTGGGCCATGGATGCGATGGCACATAAAACTCCATTATAATAACCCATCGAGTCTGGCCTTTGATCAAAGCTCATAACAAAGATGCCCCGATTGAACCTTGCGATTTGAAACCTGCGATTCTAATAAAACATTGCCACGTGGTCAAGTGGACCCATGGGCCTCGTCTGTTGTGGTGGGGGGCGATTTATAACATATGTTTTTGGTTGTATTGTGTACAACCGTTCCGCTTGTGGAACTCTCCATATTAACAAAACACTTGGTTTATGATTCATATAAATTGCGATTTGCGATTGCAATTGGATTGCATCGCATCGCAGAACTCCTCATCAACAAGACACTTCAAAAAAATTTGCGATTCCGATTGGCATATAAATGGTGGGGACCACTTGTCCACCAATTCAGAAATTAAAAGGACTTCCGCCTGTTTTAAACAATTTTAGTTGTTGAGGGCTTTAAAGCCCGAAATGACTAGTTTTTATTAAGTCTACTCCTCCGTAGACAAAAACGGTTTCCCATCTTAATTCACACTTTTCCTCCATGGTTGTGGTTTTTAAATTATTACATCTGATAATTTTTTCTGATAGCCCTTCAATGCATTTTTCTTACATAGTATTGTGCACTCAAAGCCTGCTTCGCCGCTCAGGATTTTTCTTCTTGCTCCAAGGTTACCACAGACTTTAATACTTTCAACACTCCCCCTTAAAGCTGTCATCATAAACATTTAAATCATACCCAAGCATTTTATTAAAAATTCAAATGTCTTCTGCCCCAATGGCTTTGTTAAAATATCTGCATATTGCTCCTCTGTTTTACGATGCTGTAAAACAATTTCTCCATTGTTTACCAATTCTCTGATATAATGAAATTTTGTATCTATGTGTTTTGTTCTTTTATGAAACACATAATTCTTTGACAATGCAATAGCTGAGCTATTGCCACAATAAATCACTGTCCCTTTTACCTGTTCTTGGTATAAACTTCTCAACATTCTTCTCATTCAAATTGCTTGACACGCTGCTGCTGTAGCTGCCACATACTCTGCCTCTGCTGTAGATAATGCTACAATTGGCTGTTTCTTAGAAGCCCATGAAATGGCTCCTGAACCCATATGAAAAACATAACCGGAAGTGCTCTTCCAATCATCTACACTTCCAACCCAATCACTGTCAGTGTATCCAACTAATTCTGAATTTTCTGAAGTTGTATACAAAATACCAAATATTTTTGTTCCTTTCACATACCTCAGAATTCTCTTTGCTGCCTGCCAATGTGCTTCTTTTGGCTTCTCCATAAATCTGGAAATTAGACTAACGTCATGCATAATATCCGGCCTAGTTGCAGTCAAATACAAGAGGCTGCCAACTATGCTTTTATACAAACTTGGATGAAAATCCTTGCTGCTGTCATCTTTACTCAACTTCAATCCCATTACTGTGGGAGTAATTGCAGCTTTGCACTCCTGCATATTAAATCTTTCTAAAACTTGATTCACATACTTTGCTTGAGATATAAAAATCCCTTTTTCACTTTGCTCCACTTCTATTCCCAAGAAGTATCTCAACAAACCCATGTCAGTCATTTCAAATTCATCTTTCATGACTGTTTTAAAATTTTCAACAAGATAATCATCATTACCTGTAAAAATTAGATCATCAACATATAAAACAACAATGAGTATTTTACCATCCTTTTCTTTGATGTAGAGGGTGGGTTCTCCCTCACACTTTTCAAATCCATTTTCTAGTAGATAGGAATCTATCCTACTGTACCATGCTCTTGGAGCTTGCTTCAGCCCATAAAGAGCTTTCTTCAATTTGCGGACCTTATGCTCTTGGCCTTTCTTCTCATATCCGAAAGGTTGTTCCACATATACCTCTTCCATTAAAATTCCATTTAAAAATGCAGATTTTACATCCATCTGATATATTTTCCATTTGTTTTGTGCTACTATGGACAACACTGCTCTTATTGTCTCCATTCTCGCAACTAGTGCAAAAGTTTCTTCATAATCAATCCCATGCTTCTGCTTATATCCTTTGACAACAAGTCTGGCCTTGTGTCTTTCTATTTTTCCTTCAGCATTTCTTTTGCTCTTATAGACCCATTTAACTCCAATAACTTCTTTGCCTTCTGGGAGATCAACCAACTCCCATGTTTTGTTCTTTCCTATGGCATTAATTTCATCATCCATAGCTTCTATCCATTTTCTATCTTTAATAGCATCTTCAAAATGAATAGGATCATCAACTTGACAATACAAAGAAAATAGGGAATTCATACCTTCATTTGCTGCTCCTTGCTCATAGATTTCTCTAATGCTTCTGAATTTTGTTCCTCTTTCACTTGGTGTATACGTGCTTGATGAAGCACTTAATTCTGCTCCGTGTGGTGTGCTCGGTGATGCACTCTCGCTCCTTCTCAAGGGTGTTCTCGCTGCCGCTTGAGGTGTCCCTTGCTGTCCTTGCATTGTTGTAGGTTGTGCAGTGGATGGGTTGTTAATTTCAACCACATCTCCTTCATCTTCATCATGAGACAAACAGTTTTTAACATTGACTGTTTTCTCAATGCTTCCATCCCATGCTTCCTCTTCAATGAATTGCACATCTCTGCTTATCACAAACTTCTTTGTGGATGGGTTATACAATCTGTATCCTTTGGAATCCTCACAATATCCAAGGAAAATGCACTTCTCCCCCTTACTATCCAACTTCTTTCTCAATTTGTCTGGAATGTGTACATATGCCACACATCCAAAAACTCTCATGTGGGTGACTCCCTGTTTTCTGCCACTCCACACTTCTTCTGGAACTTTGTTCATCACTGCTTTTGTAGGGCATCTATTCAAAATATATACAGCACAGTTTGCTGCTTCTGCCCAATACTCATTCGGCAAGTGTTTTGCCTTTAGCATACTTCTCACCATCTCCATTATGGTTCGATTCTTCCTTTCAGCCACTCCATTCTGTTGCGGCGTGTACCTGGTGGTAAACTGCTTGTGTATGCCATTCTCTCTGCAAAAACGCAGAAATTCCTTTGATATGTATTCTCCTCCTCTGTCAGTTCTGAGGACTTTAATGTGCAGTCTGCTCTGTTTTTCCACAAGAGCTTTAAAAAGACGAAATTTCTGAAAGACTTCACTCTTATATTTTAAGAAATAAACCCACACTTTTCGTGTGAAATCATCAATGAATGTCAGCATGTAATTGCTGCCCGAAACAGATGCTGTTTGCATCGGCCCACATAAATCTGAGTGGATTATCTCCAAAGGTGCTTTCGCCCTTATGCTTTTCCCTGAAGGAAAATTTTCTCTGTGTTGCTTTCCCAAGATGCAGCCTTCACATAGGCTGTCAGGCTTCTCAATCAATGGTAAACCTCTTACCATTCCTTTTCTGTGCAGCAAATTTAATCCTCCGAAATTGAGATGTCCAAATCTCAGGTGCCATAACCAATTTTCATCCTTTGCTTCCTTCTAAAAGGCTTCTTGTGTTACAGCTGCTATACTCTTTCCTTTTCCCTTCAAGTCAATGTTGAGCTTGAGTGGAAACATTCTATTGCTGGTCATTTGAATTTCAGCAATAATTTTCTTGCTTGGAGGAATATCTTTTATTGTGCACACATCATCCTTAAAAATTACATTGTAACCTTTATTTATGAGCTGCCCAATGCTCAAAAGATTACATTTCAGACCTGGAACATAATACACATCAGGGACAAATTTCTGCTCCCCATTTCTTGCTCGAATACTTACTCTGCCTTTTCCTTTGACAGAGATCTTAGTATCAGTCCCTGTGGTCACTTTAGATTTTACTTCTTCATCTAGATTGGCAAACATTGCTCTGTTCCCAGTCATGTGATTACTACATCCTAAATCTAAGAACCAAACATCATCTTCTCTATCCTGTGCTACATTACAAGCTAACAACACATTACTTGGGTTCTTTTCTTCTTTTGCTACATTAGCATTTTGCTTATTTTTCATGTCACTTTGCTTCTTTCTACATTCATTGGAATAGTGCCCATATTTCTTGCAATAATGACATTGGACATTGGATTTTCCATACCTTTTTCCATGAGCATGTTGGTGTTGATGTCCACCTTGCTGGCTGTTGCATTGGCCATGGCTCTGATTTTGACTGTTGCTCCTTCCATGTGAATGTGAAGGGCTGTTCCTTCCACCTCTGTTTTGGCTTCTGCCTCTTCCTCTTCCTTTGCCTTGACCTCTTCCTCTTCCTGAAGGCATATGAGTCTTGAAAGCGTGCTCAAGAGATGAATGTTCATCTCTGCTCAATCTCTGTTCATGAGTTATGAGTGAGGCATGAAGTTCAACTACAGTGAACCTTGAGAGATATTTGGTCTCTTCTATAGTGGTAACAATAACATCAAACTTTGAGGGAAAGCATCTCAAAAGTTTCTCCACAATCCTTCTTTCTTCAAGAGTTTCTCCATGGGACCTTATCTGATTTACAATCCCAATCACATGTGTAAAAAATGTGTCTACATTATCTGACTCTTTCATGCAAAGAGTTTCAAAATCTCTTCTCAGAAACTGAAGTTTTGCTGTCTTAACTTTCTCCATGCCTTGATAGGCTACTTTCAGAGTTTCCCATGCCTCCTTGGATCTCTTAGTTGTTGCTATCCTTGGAAACACACTCTCATTTACTGCCTGATACAAATAGAAGAGGGCCTTAGCATCATTCTTTCTATTGTTCTTCAATAAATCCTTCTCTGCTTGAGTTAAGACGTTAAAAGCCTGCTCATCAGCTGGTTCAACAAAACCATCTTCTACAAACTCCCATAAGTCTTGTGAGACAAACAGGGCTCTCATGGTAATGGCTCAATAATCATAGTTCTTTCCATTAAATTGTGGAAGTTGAACATTTCCAATGTTCATTCCTGTACTTAGTCCAACCATTGCTCTTAAACTGAACTCTAAACTTAAACAAACTGTCTTTCCTTCTCTGAAAGAACAAAATATTTTAAAAACAAAAACAACAGCTCTGTTATCTTTGAGAAATACCTGAAATTTTGACTTCTGTTGGGCTTTCACACTGCTGGAGAAAACTCTACAACAAGTTTTCTTCTTCTTCAGCTTCTTTGAAACATTCAAAGAGCCTAAACTAGCTCTGATACCATGTTGGAATATTGAGAATTCCAAATGGAGAGAATAAACTCTTCTCCTCTAAACACAGAGAAATTTAAAACTTTCTCTTTTTTTTTTTAGGAGACAGAGTTTTCCACACTGAAACAAACTTCTATTCTTTTAAAAAAAAACTGTTACAAATTCTTCCTCTTAATAGAGGGAGAAGAAAAGTAGGACTGCTACACACGCAGTGCCAATCAACTCACTGTCTTGACAAACTATACTCTGTCTCTCAAGAACGCACAAAACTGTGCTCTGTTCTTCTTACTGTGCTTTTCTTGCCTGCGAGCTCTCACACAGCGATTACAACAATACAATACAATGCTAACTGACTCGCGGGCCTTTTCCTTTTTATATGCCGCGCATATATTAAAACATTACAACAAACTATATTAGAACTTAAAAATAAAACTATTAAAAAAATATAACCCCATCGGGTCCGCGCTTTAAACAAAAAAGCGCATAAAACAAAAGTTGCGATTGCGATTGGGCCATGGATGCGATGGCGCATAAAACTCCATTATAATAACCCATCGGGTCCGGCCTTTGATCAAAGCTCATAACAAAGACGCCCCGATTGAACCTTGCGATTTGAAACCTGTGATACCAATAAAACATCGCCATGTGGTCAAGTGGACCCACGGGCCTCGTCTGTTGTGGTGGGGGGCAATTTATAACATATGTTTTTGGTTGTATTGTGTACAACCGTTCCGCTTGCGGAACTCTCCATATTAACAAGACACTTGGTTTATGATTCATATACATTGCGATTGGATCGCATCGCATGGCAGAACTCCTCATCAACAAGACACTTCAAAAAACTTTGCGATTCCGATTGGCATATAAATGGTGGGGACCACTTGTCCACCAATTCAGAAATTAAAAAGACTTCCGCCTGTTTTAAACAATTTTAGTTGTTGAGGGCTTTAAAACCCGAAATGACTAGTTTTTATTAAGTCTGCTCCTCCGTAGACAAAAACGGCTCTGCCCATCACGAATTCAATTTCTCCTCTGCTATTTTGGCTGCGACCCATCACAATTTAATTATTTCTTACGATTCTCCATCATTTTGCTTAAATACAGAGTGTTGTGCACTCAAAGCTCTGCTTTTGCTGCCTTGTACTCTTTTCTTCTTGCCCAAGACTGGCAGGTGGCTTTAATACTTTCAACATATTAGTTATATATTACTGTAAATAAATCTACCTTAGAAGTATTGACAATTTATTCAGTAAATATTAATACCTAACCTTAACCTGTTTCGTGACAAAAGAGTATGAAAGCAAGCCAGAAATCATTTTTACTTCTTTTCACAAATGTGAATAAATTACCTTTTCCAATGACAAGTTAGCTATTTCGTTTCTATATTTCACATATGTTTGACTCCCAAACAAAAATCACTCAAAGAGGGAATTTCATCTACTAATTTTTTTTTTGAAATTTTAAGTCTTTTGATATTTTACTAGACTGGAAACAACTTAGTTGTGAAGGAATGAGAACAAAAGCTAATCACGTGGTGATAGTGAGAAAATTTGGAGCAGTCTAAACACTGAAAACGTGCGGACATTACAAATATAACCTCTCAAGTGTTTTGTAGAATGTACACTGTTGAATCATACATTCCAGCTTCCAAGAGTTAGTAATCATTTCGTGCAAAATTATAATAACAGAAATTTTGACTTAAACATAAAACCGGATTTTTTTTTAAGGTTTACTCATTGTTAATATAATTTGTATAATCTTGGGTTACAATGGTAATATTCATTGCAATCCTATTATGGTAAATTAAAATAATTAATTAGTTAGAAGATAGTAAAATGGTAAAATTTCATTTTTGTTATTTATTTTGGTTATTAATTATAAAATAATTAATTAGTTAAAATATAGTAAAATAGTAAAATTTCATTTTTGTTATTAACTTGTTTCCTCACATTTTATAAAGATGAATTTTTAGCCAATTACATATAGCTTTAAGTCATTCAACATAATTAAAACAAATTCCAGTTTTCTTAGTGTAAGTAAGATAATCAATATCTCTTATACTTATAATATTGGTTATCAACCATGGAGGAATGTGCTTTCTAATATCATTTAACCAAACCTATCATCCAAAAAGGAGTTTGTCTACTTTTTTAAGACTTCAAGCCTATCTTAAATCTCTAAATTTTGCACAATTTCTTTTGTTTTTCTTTTTCCCTAAGTCACGACCTTATTATAAGTCACTTTCCAATTGAGAAAGTACTTGTTAGTATGAATGGCTATGAGTTGTCTCATCACCATTATTCAAGAAAATCCACATCACTTGAAGTGGTCCATAAGTGGCACAAGGTTTCTTTACTAAAATATAAAGGAATCAATAAATGATCAAGATAACCCCCTAGTCTAGTGGCAATAGCTCTAAGTTAACACCTAGTAGGAAATTTACGACCTATCAAGGGCTAAGAGTTGGAGACACACTTGAGAAGGGGATCCCACCCACGATGAGGTGCTTGTTCTTCTAGATTTATCATGACTAATTATTTGAAAGTAAGTGGGAGAGCGCAAGACGTACCTCCCACCTATCTTGTCAATCACCTCAATCTAATGGGTGGGATTTTACTTTTACGTTATACCTCTAGGTTTAGGTTTTGAGGCATTACATTACTATTTTACCTAAAAAAAAAACTAAGAAAATGAACTCTTAACAAATTATCACAATTTTAGATCTCAATTTAAGAAGAAAAAATAATTTTAACTTAAATAATATTTGACATGTTAAATGTTAGATGTGAGATATATTTTTATTATATATATTGTAAATTTTGTTATTAATAAAATTACAAATATTTTTTGGATAAAAGAAAATATAATATAGATATCAAATTAAAATATATAACATATAAATAATATTCATAAATTAACATCCATTTTACCAAATAAGTTAAAATAATGATTCTAACCATCTTATAATTTAATTAATTAGCCGATAAAAATTCAATATTTACAATATAACAATATTTTTAATTGTGAATATTTACCATGGATATTTTTAACTTCTAAATTATGTTTTTTTACAATACCATGGGACAATACCTATAAGTGAAATATAGAGAGAGAGGGAGAGAGAGGGAGACGAGTGAAGAAAATGATAATTCCATGGTTTATTAATACCATGGGAATTCTAGCCTTTTGATTATATGTTATGATCTAGGCTTTTGATTATTATGTTATGGATCTAGGATTTTCATTATTATGTTACAATACCATAAGTCAATACCATGGCTTTATCAATACAACATGCCCATAAAAATATTATAATTAATTTTGAGGCATATCTAAACCCTCCATCCTTGGGACTACTAAAACTATTCCCATGAAGATTAAATCTAGGTTTTAATAAATTAAAAACGAGAATACTTGTATATTTACAATGATAGAGGAAAGCTAGTGCATGATTCTTTTAAGTTTTTTATTATTGTAATTCTTTTGATATAATTGATCCAAAAGATAGGTTTAATATTTTACAACCAAATTTATTTATTTATTTATTATTTTCTTATTTTTTATTTATTTATTTTAATTTATGTGATTTATTAAATGCAATATAATGGGACCATATTTAAGAGACAGAGTGAGATGGAAGGAGAATAGAATGGGGGAGAGAGACATAGAGGTGGGAGAGATAGAGAGAGAGAGAGAGGAAGGAAGATAGAAGGGGGAGAGAGGAGGAGAGAGGGAGGGAAGAAGAAATGAATTGAGAGACAGAGGTGGAGAGAGAGAGGGGATGGCAAGGGAGAGATGAAGATGGAATGGGGGAGAGAGGATACAAGGGAACAAAGAAAAACGAGAGGATAGAGATAGGGATAGAAGGGGAAGAGAGATACATGGAGAAATATATATGGAGGGGGGAGAGAGGGGGAGAGTGAGAAGGAGAGAGGGATTGTGCCCTATGCAAGCTCACTTTCTTTCAATGCAAATTCCAATAGATATTGGTAGAAGCGTTCTAACACCAGTGATGTAGGTCAATATATCATGGATAAGGGACAAAAATATAGAACAAAGTGGATATATTTCTTAAAATTGACACAAAAGGAGCTAGCGACCATTTCTTATTGAAATTATGTTATAGAATCCTATAAAAGTGATGTTTTACATAGCAATCCAAACATAGAGCTCCCAATATGAAAGTGTATAGCCACAAAATGACTATGTATGGATTGTGGTATCTTGATGCTCTAGTAAGGAAGAGAAATAACCAACTGCAAGATTTGAGATTATAAATCAACCTATATAAATGCAATAAACAAGTTATTGTGGCCATACATATAATTGAAGATGGTTGATGGGTGGTCTTAGTGTTTTGTCAATTAGTATTAGCAAAACTATGGGCGAAATTTTATTAGGATTAACCTTGACTTGGGAATGGTAATATAATGATAGTGGTTTTGGCCACATAGTTTTGTCGCCCATGTTACTATGTCAATTGTATTTGGATGGAAATAATCCTATATATAGTCTTATTAGTCTCTATTTTAGGGTGCCAAGGGCTGAGAAAGTGTGGGTTCTTTCTCCATTGTAAGGGACCAAGGGTTGAGTGAGTGTGGGCTCACTATCTGAACATTAATGAAGCTTGATTATTGGATTTTCCATTCGAGGTATCCAGGGTATTTATTGGTGTTGTTTATGTTGTGTGATTTCTTCTATATTGTGTGCATCATTATATTTATTTACCTTTCCTTTTAAACATAACTGAGTGGTATTAGAGCGGGTGTAATAATTCTTGGTGTGTGTATATTTTTGGTGCCACTGTGTGAAGTTTGATTGTGGAGACTCACTATGTGGAGTTATTGCACAAATATTTGTTGTGAGAATTTTTCTCTGAGAGGATTGTTGCGTTGCAAGTATTCATGCAACGTTGTCTAAACGTTGACACCATATTTGTAGAATCCTAAGGCTATGAGAGGAACTTGTGTCAAAATATTGAAGAATCGAAGGAACAACAAGCATATGAGTTGTGGACATATCAGTTTTTGGTAAATAAGAGGATATCTACGTGTGATATCCTCGATCATTATAGATGTAGTTGGATTTGGTGTGGATTTGTAGTTTTGAGCCAAGATTTGTCTTCACGAGGACAACTATTTTTCCAATGGTGTATTTGGCCTCGTTAAATATGGTCTTACAGACCGAGTGTTAATGGTTATGTAAAATAGTTGTGAAGAAGATCGAGATATGAGAAAGAGGTCACACAATGTGGATCATGACGAGTTGGAGAACAGTGTCCTTGCCAATGAGGAGGTTGACCCTTTTGTAGTTTTGATTATTTAAGAATATAAAGGATGAAGAATATGAAGTTGAGATGTTGAGAATTTCATTGGAAGATGGCGATGAATTTCCACAAAGATGATCATAACCTTATTTGAGGTTTGCTTCTCGACGAGGAGCCGCCATGAAGGATGGTGACTATAGTGGTTGGGATCAAGATGAACTTGATTTCTAGAAATGTGTGAATAGAATTGAGCTTTAGCGAGGGTGTAGTTAGGGATGTGATAACCCTAAACCTATCCACCATGACATACAAATAATCATGACCTTTCCTAGACAAAGGAAAACGTTCAAAAAATTCCATAAACATACTTTCCCAAGGACAAAAAGGAACATGGAGCGATGTGTATAGACCCAATTTTCTGTTAGTGAGCTTAGAAACATAACACATCACATGTCCCTTTATATATTTTCAATCATAGAATTTCTATCATATGAGGCCAATAGTAAAACCTTTGCAAAAGAGACATAGTTTCCTTGCACCAAAATGACCCAACACAAGAGAAGTATGTGCTTCTCTGATTACATGGACTCTTTCATTGCTGGGAATAAAAAAATTTCCAAGATGGTACAAGATATTTCCCTACAAATAGTAATTATATACCTGCGATCCATGGGTTAACTTCTCATAAATCTCCTTGAAATGTTCATCAACAACATATTGTTCAACATAGCTTTCATGAGGCAAATAAGTATTTTTCAAAATAATAGATGCAGAAATAGTAGGAAGAGAAAACATATCTGCTACTTTGTTGCTTTGTCCCATTTTGTATTTAATTACCAAGTGAAACTGTTGGAGAAATCCCATCCACCAGAAATGATGTGCTTGTTGCAGCTTGGTTTAGGATTGGAGGTGTTTTAAGGGCTAGTGATGTGTATGAATAATTGTCCCCTTACCAATCAAGTAATGTTTCCACTTCTTGATGTTTTTCACCGAAGCATACAAATTCTTGTCATAAATGGGATAATTCACAACATCTTCGGAGAAAGTATTTGAATGGTAACATATCAATTTCCTCTGTTGCATCAACACAACGCCCATTAGCATAACCACTACCATCTATCTCAATTTCGAAAGGTTGTTGGAGGTTAGGAAAGGCTAACACTACTGTGGTACTAATATTCTCCTTTAGGGTATTTAAACACTGCTGTTTCTTTCCTCTCCGCTGAAAATTTTACTTCACACATGTTAAAGCATGCAAGGGAGATGATGTGATGGAGAAGTTGGAAATGAACCTTCTCCAATACGACATTGCACACAAAAAGTTACATACTTCTGTATCATTGTTTTTCTTAGGCCACTCAAAAATCACATCAAATTTTGAAGTGTCAATTTTCAACTATCCTCCAATAATATGACCTAAGTAAACTAAAGAAGTTTTGTCAAATTCACACTTGGAAATTTTTACATATAGTTTTTATTTTTGCAACATATCAAGCACCTTCTTAACATGATTCACATGATCTTTCAAATCTCCACTGAAAAAAAGTATATCATCAAGATACACAAGCACAATATCATTAACGAAAGGTCTAAAAATATCATTCATCACC
Source organism: Pinus albicaulis (assembly GCA_034641835.2). Lineage (NCBI taxonomy): Eukaryota > Viridiplantae > Streptophyta > Pinopsida > Pinales > Pinaceae > Pinus > Pinus albicaulis. The sequence continues at coordinate 360,367,074 of CM076572.1, read as the reverse complement.
CTAATAAATGTGGCTTGAGCATTGCACAACCCAAATTGCATCACCAACCATTCAAACAACCCCTATTTTTTTCTTGAATGCAATATGCCACACATCTCGTTCTACAATTATAACTTGATGGTAGCAACTATTAAAACCAAATATGGTGAAATACTTTATTTTTTCATTTGATCTAATAAATATTCAATGGAAGGAAGAGAGTAGCAGTTTTCCACTGTAATTTTTTTGAATTCCACATAGTTCATGAATATCCTCCATGTGTCATCCTTCTTTGGCACCAACGCTATGGTTGAACCACAAGAAGAAGAATTAGGTCTTATGACCCCTTGGTTCAACAATTCCTGCACTTGTTTCTTGGTATCCTCCATTTCAATAGCCAACAACTTGTACACACCACATTAGGTAAAGGAGCATCCTATTGGAGATGAATTTTATGTTGGATCTCTATTTTTGGAGGAAACCCTCTTGGTTCCTAAAAAATATCACTATAGTTAGAAAAAATCTCATACAATTCTTTCTTATAAGTGGGATCAAAACCATAGAAAGTTTTAGATTCCTCTGCATCGTTTTCTCTCACAACCATGAGGATGAAAATGTTGTTGGAGTTAATAAGTCTCTTCATTTAACCTACACTAACATGATTTTCAATGATCTTCACACGATGGGCTCTAACAATATACTCCACCTCATATTTTGTGATATGGTATTTATTCTCATTTCGGAATAAGGCTGCTTTCTTATCATACAAATATGAATTCCCCAAAACAATTCTACATATATCTAATGGTATAAAATCTAGACCAACCTCACCTATAAGTTTTGATGTAATAATAAACATAACCTTACATTTCTTGGTTACATGAAGTTTTTATTTGTCACATACCCAACAAAGAGGGTGGGGTTTGGATCAGGATTAGTCTCCAATCCAAAATTTTTAACTATAGATTTTGAAATCAAGTTTACCTGAGAGCCTAGGTCAAATATTTTTTCTACGTCATTAGAGGAAATTTTAGCCTAAAAGTGCCCATGAAATTTTGACTTAATTTTCATGTCATAATATATAAACCAATCAAAATCCTTTACTTTTAATTTTAAAATAAAGTATGGTTTTTGGGCATGTGGTATTGATAAATCCATGGTATTGAATTATGGTATTGTAACATAATAATGAAAATCCTAGATCCATAACATAATAATCAAAAGCCTAGATCCATAACATATAATCAAAAGACTAGATTGCCCATGGTATTAATAAACCATGGTATTATGATTTTCTTCACTCGTCTCCCTCTCTCTCCCCCTCTCTCTGTATTTCACTTACAGGTATTGTCCCAATGTATTGTGAAAAAACCTATTTAAGTTAAAAATATCCATGGTAAATATTCATAATTAAAAATCTTGTTATATTGTAAATATTAAATTTTTATAGGCTTATTACTTAAATTATAAGATGGTTATGGAGTCATTATTTTAACATATATGGTAAAAATGGATGTTAATTTATGAGTTTTATTTGCATGTTATATACTTTAATGCGATATCTATATTATATTTTCTTTTATCCAAAAAAATGTTTGTAATTTTATTAATAAAAAAATTACAATATATAAAATTATAAAATATCTCATATCTAACCTTTAACATCTCAAATCTCACATCTAATGATTTTTTTTTTAAAGATTTTTTTAAGTTAAAATTATTTTTTCTTCTTAATGTAAGATCTAAAATTGTGGTGATTTGTTAAGAGTTCATTTTCTTAGTTTTTTTGGAGGTAAAATAGTAATGTAATGTCTTAAAACCTAAACCCAGAGGTATAAGGTAGAAGTAAAATCTCACCCATTAGATTGAGGTGATTCGACAAGATAGATGGGAGGTAGGTATTGCACTCTCCCAGTTAGTGTCAAATCACTAGTCATGATAAATCTAGAAGAACAAGCACCTCCTCATGGGAGGGATCCCCCTCTCAAGTTTGTCTCCAACTCTTAGCCCTTGATAGGTCATAATGGTGACGAGACAACTCATCGTCATTCATACTAACAAGTACTTTCTCAATTGGAAAGTGACTTATAATAAGGTTGTGACTTTGGGAAAAAAAAAAAAAACAAAATAAATTGCACACAATTTAGAGATTTAAGATAGGCTTGAAGTCTTAAGAAAAAAGTGGACAAACTTCTTTTTGGATGATAAGTTTGGCTAGATAATATTAGAAAGCACATTCCTTCATTGTTGATAACCAATATTATAAATATAAGAGATATTGATCATCTTATGTTAAATGACTTAAAACTAGATGTGATTAGCTAAAAGAAGAAACAAATTAATACCCAAAATAAATAACAAAAATAAAATTTTAGCATTTTACTATCTTCTAACTAATTAATTATTTTAATTTATCACAATATATTTGCGATGAATATTACCATTGTATCTCTAAATCCGAAGATTATATAAATTATATTAACAATGAGTAAACCTTGAAAAAAAATCCGGTTTTATGTTTAAGTCAAAAGTTCCGTTATTATAATTTTGCACAAAGTTCCGTTATTATAATTTTGCACGAAATGATTACTAAACTCTTAGAAGCTAGACTGTACGATTCAACCGTGTACATTCTACAACACACTTGAGACGTTATATTGGTAATGTCCCAATTTTCTCACTATCACCACGTGACTCGCTTTTGTTCTCATTCTTTCACAGCTAGCTATGTTGTTCCTAGTGTAGTAAAATATCAAAAGACTTAAAATTAAAAAAAAGAGAGAGTAGTAGATGAAATTGTTTGGGAGTCAAACACTTGTCAAGTATTGAAACGAAATAGCTAACTTATCGTTGGAAAAGGTAATTTATTCACATTTGTGGGAGGAAGTATACACGATTTTTGGCTTGCTTTCATACTCTACCTTCACAAAACACGTTAAGGTTAGGTATTAATATTTACTGAATAAATTGTTAATATTTATAAATTAGATTTATTGACAGTGATATATAATTAATAATAGAAGGTGCTTTTAACTAATCATGCGACTGTTAAGTTTACATCAAAGCAAGTTAATGTTTCGCCACATTTACCTCTTAAGAATGTTTTCAGTTTGGTTATAAGGATTAGGAAGATAAAATTGGATATTAATTTTTTAATTAGATATGGTTTAAATAATAGAAAAATTTCAGCATAAAATAAACAAAATATTTTTTTATCTAAGTTGTATTAATCTATTAATATGAAACATAAAATATAATGGAAGACTTACCTCTGGAATTGCTGAACTATCCAATTCTGGAGGGAATCTTGTTCAAAAAACTAGAAAAGAGACCGTCACTTGTGGGGAAACTGGCCCAAAGTATGCTGCCCATAGATGGGAAACCAACTTTCATAGAGTTATACAAAAAATCTTTAACAACCAACTTGCCCCAAAAATTTAGCAAAGGATTAAGATTGACCAAAACAAGGTGAGGAAACCTGTCATTTCCAAGGCTGAACATCAGGCTCGCTGTTGTTTTGTGTTGGAGGAGGCTCCTCCACAATGAGACATCTGTACTCCTCGGAGGAATCATCATCATCTCCCTTGGACTGTTGTGCAATGTTCTCAGGAGAGGACGTTGAGTGTGCTTGACTGTGGCCTTTCCTCAGCTCCCTGTTCGTGTGCTCAGAACTATCGCTATCGTTACCTACACTGCTAGAGGAATGCGAACCAGATTTGATGGGTAAGGCGACGGATTTTCTAGAATCCTGAGGACGCACCAGAGAAATGGTGGATTTCCTCATGTGCTTTCTGGAACCCGAGCCCATGGAGCTCGGCTGCACTTCCTGGAACGTGACAGAAATAGTGGTTGTGATTCTTGGTCTGTCCAAAACGTTGTCACAATGAAAATAAGCCACATTGTCAGTTGGTGGCGTGATGCCTCGCTCATCATGAATGGAGAGAGGCGGGCGAGAGCCTGCTCCTCTGCCTCTGCCTCGCCTGCACCTCATATGGTGTCGTCTCGACATGATGGAAATGGAGGACGAGTGGGAGGGCGAATGAGGGGGGTGGGAAGGTGAGCACGTCGAGTTAGTGCAGTGGCCAAACCAATTGATATCAGTGCTAAAGGGATTATGAGCACAGAGGTCAGGAGGAGGGCTATCCGCGCTATAAATAGGCGGAGGGCTGTCAATGCCAGAGGACGGCTTTGCAAATAGAAGACGGAGGTTGAACAAAGTATCAGTGGAGCTCAAGAGCCGAGCAGGAGCCAAAGACAAAGATAAGGAATGCCGGTCGATGGAAACAGTTAAGGAGGAGGGATGCGGCGCCATTGAAGGAGTGGTAGGACAGATTGTAGAGCCGGAGTAAAGGCTGACTGTGGGAGAGATGAATGTCGAACGCACATTGTAGCGAGCATTAAATGCCTTGGTACCACCCTCCTGGATAGACATGTCGCCTGGCCAAGTGTCAAGCCTTGGGCCAGCCACCACCTCATGCTCATAACTCACCCGCATCCGGGAGTGGAATACCATTTTGTGCCAGTTGAGTGGAGTCATGGATGAGGGTGGCATCATTAGTACTGGTTAGAGGACCTTTGAAGATGATGAGATTCTGCTCAACTCCTTTGTTTGCCAAGCGGTCCACTACCTTTTTTGCAGATCGAAAAACATGCTTGAAGGAGATAGCTTGATAAGCTTTGAGCCATTGCTCAATTTGTTCTAACCTTGTCAAAAGTCACCAGCTTGTGGACACTTTGGAAGCAAGGGTGCCCAGGTGGAGGAAAATAAACAAAACATTACAGTCAATATTTCAAAATATTTAATCAATCTTTCAAAATTATTTAATCATATCATAACAAAAGCATTGTGGTTTTATACCGCAAAAATCTCATGTGAAGAGAAGACAAATTTTGAAATACCCATTTTATTGGAAAACTGAGCGGCGTCTCTATACATCAAACAAATTTTTCCTGCAAAATTTTCAAATAAAATTATGTTCATAGCCAAGAATGACTCGGCAACGGACTTATAGAAATAGGTGACAAAAAGTGTCAAAAATTTTAGGACTGTGCATAAAAGGCATTCAATAGCCATAACAACTCTCTGTACCACTTCTTCTAATAGTCCGCGTATTTCAACTCTTCGAGAAGACAGTTTCATAGAACAGATCCCTTAACTGTTTAGGAAGCTCCTCATGGTGCTTAGATGCTTCCCTATAATAGCTCCAATTGCTACACTAGGCACTCTGATAATGCACTACAATAAGACATATCAATGAAGGTATGCATGCAATAATACATAAACAGAATCACATGTTTGCAATCATTCATATATGTTTCACAAAGCCTATTGATAAGGTAGCCATGACAGTTTCCAAGCCCAGTGAGCTAACTGAGCTCAAAGCCAGCCAAAATCACAACATTACAACATTCAAGAATGTAAAAATTAGTTAAAACTTGCTGAAACCTTTGCTTGAGATTGCATTTATTCTTTCCCACCAACTAATTAAAATCAAATCCAGTGGTGAAATTCAAAATATAAAAAGCGCGCTATAAAATTCAAATCTCACAATATAATTATAACATCAGTGAGTCACCCACCTAACTGTCGCAACCTTCTAGGTCTGACAGCTTGGCCATGCGGTGATCCCTAGGAATTTGGCGACGTGAAAAGGAAGTCCAAATCTCTGTTGACGAGCATATAGGTTTTCCGACAGGCAGAGATTCTAGGTTAAAATGTGGCATCCCTAGACTACTCTGGCAAGCATTTGCCCAAAGTTCAGAAAATCATGTTAGCCCACCCTTTATATTAATTTTATCTTGTCATAAATTAATGTATTAGAAATATCTATTTTGATATACAAGTATGTAGACGTATTATGCATTCTTTTTTCTTAAACTAATGTATTGGAAATATATGTTTTTATATACGAGTATGTAGATGTATTATGCATTGCTTCCAATGTAAGTTTGAAAATACAAGTGGAGAAAATAGTGGAGACAAATTTGGTGGGCGCATAAAACTATTTGTTACAGGTTTTACTTTGTGTTACTCCGCAACTCCTAGTGAATGTAAATCTCAGTAAGAACTCCTGTTTTACTAGTGAAGAAGCAATAACCTCCATATGAATTACTCTTGTGCTTTTTGGTTTGTTTTGATTTGGTTATGACAATTTTGTGTATGCGTTTTTCTGCAGCAACTCTATTTTACTATGTTTCATTGTCAATAAATTTGTTTGAAATTTTTGCTCGATTATATAGTTTTGCAAGTCAACTGATTTCAATCTATGCCACTCTATATTAAAAGGAACTCCCATATGTTTTAATATCAACTGTATTGTCTCGATTAATACCTTTCCATAGCTCTTTGTGTTAAGGAAGAATTCCCTTGTCTCAATTTTATTTTGTAACATGGTATCAGAGCGGGTGAAAATTTTAACACTATAAGAGCAAGTTTTTCTTAGAAGGAGTTAAAATTTGTTTTGAACGCAAAGTATTTACGAGTGAAAATAAAGTGTTTGTTTACATAGCGAAAATGGCAGCAACAAGTGGAAGCTAATCCACAAATACCTTAATTTAATGGAAAAAATTACAATTATTGGGCTATTACAATGAAGGTTCTATTTTATTCTCAAGACATTGAGAATTGGTAGAGAATGGTTTCCAAGAACCAATCGATGCAGTAGCATGCAATGATTTGACACAAGAAGAAAGAGATTTGTTGAGGGACAACAGAAATAAGGACTCAAAATCCCTCTTCTATATTTTGCAAGTAGTTCACGAAAGTATCTTCCCAAGGATTTCAGTAGCAACGAAGTCCAAGCAAGCATGGGATACCCTTCAGACAACCTATCAAGGCATGGAAAAGGTAAAGACAACAAACTACAAATGTTGAGAAGAGATTTTGAGACAATTTCTATGAAAGAGTCTGAGAATGTGGACTCATTTTTTACACATGTAATTGGGTTGGCTACTCAAATCAGGTCTCATGGTGAGACACTTGAGGAAAGGAGAATAGTTGAGAAAGATTTGAGAAGTTTGCTAGCAATATTTGATGTCATTGTTGTGGCCATAGAAGAGACAAAGGATCTCTCAAAATTTTCAGTGCATGAGCTTCATGCATCACTGATTTCTCATGAACACAGAATGAACAAAGCAATAAACTCCTCATTTGAACATGCCTGCAAGACACAGGTTTTTTTTGGTTATAGGTATGATAAATATCAAGGTCAATGTAATTATTGTACGAGGTATGGTCATTATGAAAATGAATGTAGAAATAAGAGATATGACATAAGTAACAAACCAAGTGAAAATTTCATAAAGGAAAATTTTAACCATGATAGCATGTTTTTAGCTTGTAATGTAGCACAAGAAAAACAAGGAGATGTATCGTTTCTTGATTAGCATGCAACAACCACATGATAGGGAACATAGAATGTATTCCAATCTAGATGAAAGTGTGAAATCTGAATTGACATTAGGGACTGATAGAAATGTCTCGGTCATGGGAAAAGGAAGAGTCGAAATTATAACAAATAAGGGAGAGAAGATGTATATTTCAGATGTTTATTTTGTACTTGGTTTGAAGCATAACCTCATAAGCATTGGACAACACATTCAAAAGGGCTACAATGTCTTTTTCAAAAATAATGTGTGTACAATTTTGGATAAGTATCCAAGCATACAACTGATTTCAAAAGTTAATATGAAAAACGATAGAATTTTTCCTCTCAAGCTAAAATAAAATTTGAAGGAAGAAGGTGCTCAAGCATAACTATCAATGAATTCACAAGAAAATTAAAGAAAATTTGCTATTGTCACACAATTAGAATTTAAATAAGAGGTCAAAGATGAAAATTGTTCATGGAATTTGAGATTTGGTCATCTCAACTTTGGAGGTTTGAATTTTTTGCATAAGAATTCATGGTGACGGTATTACCACTCATAGAAAAATCGAACAACGTATGTGAAATATGCATCTTTGGAAAACACCATAGAGAATCATTTCCAGTAGGAAAGTAAATAAGGGAAAAGACACCTTTGGAGATTGTCTGTTCCAATTTATGTCGACCGATGCAAACACCATCAATTGGTGGAAGCTATTATATTTTGACTGTCATAGATGATTATACAAGGAATACATGGGTCTACCTCCTAAAACAAAAAAGTGAAGTGTTTGAGTTCTTCTACGAATACAAATATCTTCTTGAGAAGCAAAGTGGACACTACATCAAAGTGTTTAAGACTGACATAGGTGGTGAATACATCTCAAATGAATTCCTACATTTCTGTAGGGAGAATGGAATTCAGAAGAAATTTACAACAAGGTATACAACTCAGCAAAATGGTGTCCCGGAAAGGAAGAATAGGACCATTATGGAAATGGTAAGGAGTATGCTGAATCAAAAGCATTTTCCAAATGATTATTGGGCTGAAGTTGTTGCTTTTTCAATGTATATCATTAATAGGTGTCCAGCCAAAAGTGTAATGATTATAGTTCCTTAAGAGGCATGGAGTGGAAGCAAGCATAGTGTCACCCACATGAGAGTCTTTGGATGTGTGGCGTATGCACAAGTCTTGGATAAGTTGAGGAAGGAGTTGGACAACAAGTGGGAGAAATGTATATTTATTGGATACATTGATGAATCCAAGGCAGAAAAGCTCTACAATTCAAAAACCAAGAAAGTCATAGTCAATAGAGATGTTTAGTTCATCGAAGAGGAATCATAGGATGGAAGTTTAGAGAAGACAATCAATGTCAAAAAATCTACACCACATGAATACAAAGAGGAATTGATCGCAACAAATAATTCCTCAATGGTGACTCCTCATACACCTACACAAGCTCAACAAAAAAGTCAACATGTGACACCGGAAATAAATAATAGGACAACATCACACAGTCAAGCAATTGCTTCTCCAAGCACACCACAAAGATCTGCAATGCCACATACTTCAAGCACAACACCAAGTGAAATGTCAAGCCCATATTCCGCAAGCATAAGAGGACACAAATTCAGAAAATTTAAGTGAAATTTATGAGCAAAATGAAGTTGATGGTAACACTGGTTTGAATTCCTTATTTGCATTATTTTGTCATGTAGATGACCCAATTCATTTTGAGGATGCAGTCAAAGAAGAAAAATGGGTTGCGGCAATGGATGAAGAAATAGAATCAATAGAAAATAATGACACATGGGAGTTAGTGGACCTTCCGCAAGGAAAAAAATCATTGGAGTGAAGTCAGTTTATAAGACCAAGAGCAAAATTGAAGGCAATATTGAAAAGCATAAAGCGAGGCTAGTTGTCAAGGATACAAGAAGAAACATGGAAGATATTATGCAGAGACATTTGTGCTAGTTGCAAGAATGGAGACAAAGAATTCAATGTTGTTAATTGTAGTGCAACAAAGATGGAAAGTGTATCAAATGGACATAAAATCAACGTTCTTGGATGGAGTGTTGAAAGAGGAAGTAGATGTTGTGAAACCACCTAGTTATGAGATAGAAGGCCAAGAATACATTGTGTATAGGTTGATGAAATCTCTCTATGAGTTGAAGTAAGCACCATGTGCATGGTATAGTATGATAGATGCTTACTTGATGGACAATGGGTACGCCAAATGTGATGGTGAGCCTAATCTCTACTCAAATAAAGTGATGATAAGCTTATTATTGTTGTTTCATATGTAGGTGATTTGATTTTTACAGGAGTGATTATTTCCTCATCATCTATTTCAAAGAATTAATGAAAAGTGAGTTTGAAATGACTAACTTGGGGTTGTTAAGGTATTTCCTAGGCATAAAAGTGAAGAAAATAGAAAAATATATTTGAATCTGTTAAGTAAAGTATGTTGCAGACATTTTAGAGAGGTCTAATATGCAAAACAACAAGCCTGCACCAACTCCAACTGTCATGGGGTTGAAGTTGACCAAAGAAGATTGCATCAACAATGTAAATCTGACATTATACAAAAGTATGGTGGGGATCCTAATGTATTTTACCGCAACTAGGCCTGATATAATGTATGTCATTAGTTTGGTTTCAAGGTTCATGGAGACACCCAAGGAGACACATTGGAAAGTAGCAAAAAATATTTTAATGTATGTCAATTGGACAAAGAAATATGGCATTTTGTACATCGCAATAGATGATTTTAGGCTGGTTGGTTATACTCACAGTGACTGGGCAGGAAGTGTTGGTGACAAAAAGAGCACGTGAGGATATGTTTTTCATTTGGGTTTGGGGACCATTTCATGGACTTCCAAGAATAAACCGATAGTATCATTGTCAACAATAGAAGTTGAATATGTCACCACAATAGTAGAAATCTGTCAATAAGTTTGGATGAGATTAATGTTGAGGGATTTATTCCATGAACAAGAGGGAACAACAAATATATTCTGTGAGAACAGTTCCGCAATTGCACTATCAAATAACTTTGTTTTACACAATAGGACAAAGAACATTGATGTTAAATATCACTTCATAAGAGAATTAGTTAACATTGGTGAGATTTTTTTGCAACATTGCAGGCTAGAAGAAAAATTTGCAGACATCTTTACAAAGGCATTGGCAGGTGGAAATTTTGTTTATGTCGGAGATTGTTTGAAAATGGTCAATTGTGGCAGTTGTGATGCATTAAATTTTATGACAACAACCATACCTCAGTAAATTTTTGGATCATGATATACCTATATGGTTCGAGGATGATGAAGATGAGGTATACAAGACTACCCCCATTTGTACCATAGATGATGTTCTTAGAGTGGGGTAGCTTGATGAAGATGAACTCATCGACCATGTCATTCAAAACTAGTCCCCCACTAACAGGCTACTTGAAAACCTAGTTAAAGAATCTGAAATCCACCCTTGGATGGAACTACAGTCAGTTGATTCAACCTATGAAACCACCAAGGTTGTGGAGTTTGGCCCATCCAAATCTCTGAAAATTAACTCAAACCTCTCAGATAAAGAAGAAAAGTAGCTGTGCTAGCTTTTGAAAGAAAACCTAGATGCATTTTCTTGGGATTACAAGGACATGAAAGGGGTGCATATTTTAGTATGCAAACATCATATTTACATTAAGGAAGGATGGAAGGATGTGTGACAACCCCAAAGGTGGATGAAACCATCTCTAAAATACATAGTCAAGGAAGAACTGTAGAAATTGTTGGATGCAGGTTTCATTTATCCTATATCAGATAGTGAGTGGTTATCTCCTCTTGTCCTAAACCCAAAGAAGAAAGGAAAATTGTGAATCTGTGTTGATTATCGAGAACTCAACAAAGCCAACAAGAAGGACCATTTCCCTTTTCTCTTTATATACCAAGTCCTCGATGGCCTTGTAGGAAAGAAGTTATTTTCCTTCTTAGATGGGTTCAATGGGTATAACTAGATCCAAATCAGCCCTGAAGACCAGGACAAGACTACTTTCACATGCTCTTGGGGTACCTTCGCTTACCGAGTCCTACCCTTTGGGTTGTGCAATGCCCCAACTACCTTCCAAATAGATGTCTTGATCATTTTCTCTGAGCTAGTCCATGACTCAGTTGAAATCTACATGGACAACTTCACACCCTATGGGGATGAATTCCAGGAAAATCTCTCCAATTTGGGAAAAGCGCAGAGAATATGCATTGAGATGCATCTCTCCATGAGCCTAGAAAAGTGTGAATTCTTGATAATATAAAGAGTTTTATTGGGGCACTCAATCTCCCAAGCAGGAATACAGGTGGACCCGAACAAAATCACCATCATTAAAAGGGCACTTGCTCCACAAAAGGAGAGAGATGTCAGGAGTTTCTTTGGGTTAGCTGGCTATTATAGAAGGTTCATCAAATATTTCAGCAAGTTGGATTTAGCACTATTTGGTTGTTTGGCCAAATATTCTGAGTTTACTTGGTCCAGTATTTTTCAAGAATATTTTGAGCTCATTAAGGGAAATTTGACTACTGCCCCCATTCTCTGAGGTCCAAATTGGAATCTTCCTTTCCACATCCACACCGATGCATCAGAAAAATATATGGGGGAAGCATTGGTGAAATTACAAGACAAATTACCTTATGCAATATATTTCATTAGTAAGAACTTGTCCAAGGCCGAAATAAAATACACTGTCATAGAGAAGGAGATGTTAGGAAATGTCCATGTTTTAAATAAATATAGACATTATATATCATTAGTTATCATACATTTATATACACTGACCATGAAGCCATCAAATATTTAATGAAAAAGCCATATGTTAATGACAGAATGGTTGTTACTATTACAGTAGTTTGACCTAACCATGGTTTATAAACCTAGAAAGGAGACTGTTGTTGCAGATTTTTTTATCTAAGTTATCTCTATCTGCAGATGAAGAATATATGTTGGATGACTAGCTGCCAGATGAACACCTCTTCGCTATCTCGGCACTCTCACCATGGTTTGCTGACATAGCTAACTACTCAATTTCTTAAAAGTTCCCTCCTAACCTCTCATTCATGGAGAAAATGAAGATCATCAGAAAAAACACCCCTTTCACATGGATTGGGGGAAATATCTTCAAGCTAGGCCTTGATCAAATTATCAAGATATGTGTGAGGGAGAAAGAATTTTTTGATATCCTCTCTGCATGTCATGATAGCCCTTGTGGAGGCCACTTTGCTGCAAAAACATTTTCCTTCAAATTTTTGCAGACAGGTTACTATTGGCCTACCATTCACCAAGATGCCAGAATATACACTAGCAGATGTGACCAGTGCCAAAGGATGGGGAAACCTACACAGAGGGATCATATTCCTTTGCACCCTCAGGTGGATCTTAAGACATTTGAAAAGTGGGGAATGGACTTCCTTGGACCTATTGATCCACCATCTGGCCAGAAAAAGGTATATCATAGTGTGCACTGACTACCTGAAAAAGTGGGTTGAAACAAAAGCCGTGAAGGTAGCAACTGAGGGGAAATTAGAAGAATTTATGAGAGAGAATGTTTTTTTTTTAAATTTTGGATACCCCAAAGAGGTAGTAACTGATTAGGTGGCAAAATTCACATCTAATCTCATTGAGAATATTTTGGGGAAGCACAAGTGACCAACAGAGCCTTGGAGAATATCATCATGAAGGTTGTGAGCAGCAGCAGAAAATATTGGGCGGACCCATTAGTAGAAACTACTTTGGCCTATAGCATTACTTGGAAAACACCAACAGGGTTCACTCCATATGAACTGGTCTATGACAAGAAAGCTCTACTTTCAATTGAATTTGAGTTGAACACCTTAAGGATGGTAGCTAAGTTAGAACTAGATATATAAAATTCCCCAGAAGAGAGGTTGATGCAGTTAAATGGATTGGATGAGTTCAGGATACAAGCACTCCTTCACACACAATTTATTCAACTGCAAAGGAAGGTGTGGCATGAAAATTACATTAAGGATTTAAAGACCTTTCAAGAAGGAGATTGGGCATTGTTTTATGACTCAAGGATAAAGGATTTCAAAGGAAACTAATGACAAGATGGATGGGACCCTACAAAGTGGACAAATGTTATGATAATGGCACAATTCATATCAGCACCATAGATGAGGAAGGAATTCCCCTACTTGTCAATGGTTACAGGCTTAAGGTTTACAAAAAGCTCCTGTCTACGGAAGAATTTATAAATTCAATAAACAAGGAGGCGTATGTCATGACAGACTCCATAGTTTCTAGTGAATCCCTGTCCTAGAAAAAGAGAGAGAGAGAGAAATAAAGAGAAATGTGTGGAAACCTCTCTGAGGTGCCCAAAGACAACTCCAGGGTTGAAAACCTCCATGAAGCAATCCTGGAGAAAAAAAAAAGGAGAGAGAAAAAGAAAAAAAGTAAAAATAAAATATCCTTGGGTGAAAACCTCACTAAGGAGCCCAAGGTAGGCCTTTGGGTTGAAAACCCATGTGGAGGCGGCTCGCTTGCCTTAAAAAAAAAATAGGGAAGAAAGAGAGGAAAGAAATAAACAAAGAAGGAAAAAGAAGGAAAAATACCTATGCACTTATTTGTTTTTCTGTTTTGCAAGTTATTGATCAAATATGGTTCTTGGGATCCATAGGAGAATTTTCTCTTCATTTCTCCTTCTCATCTACTTTCACACTCCATTATCCACTCCAGCATACACCCATTCATCTGTTTCACCCCTCAGATAGGAAAAAAATTCCTTTTTTTCTCCTAACTCTAATTGCTACAAGCAAATCCAGCAGCTACACGATTCCTGTAGCACCACATGAAACTCCTTTAAATGCTACAGGAAACTCATTCATGAAGGAATAATCTCTCTCAAGTATTTATGAACTTCAAGGAGACCATGATAATTTATATGTTTCCTGTACCTACCATTCCCAACCCCTTATTTCACTCCATACACAAGGATTCACTCTCTAAACCCTATGTTGCACCATTAATAGCTAGATCATTTGAAACTTTGCATGAGACCTCTTTACTCACTTTTCCTCCACTCCATTTATTCCATGACTCCATTCCTAGCCTCCATAAACCATTTCCCTCCATTTCCCTCCATTTCTGAGAGAACTTAAACATTAAGAATCAAGAAGAAGACTGTTATAGGAATTGGAAGGTTTCCTGTAGCAAATCTGTGTGGCACAACAAGGCGAAAAGATGAAGAAAAGTTGAAGAGGATGACTCCAAAAGACTACCAACAAACTCCAAGAGGGAAAACACACCAACCATGGCACCTGAAGACCTCCATGCAACACCTACAAGAAGAAAAAACAAAAAAATATTAAGCATCGCACTCAGAAAAGACAAACAACTCACTCAAAAAAAGCTACTCACTTAGAAAATAAACAAGAAAGTAAAAATACATCAAAGAAGAGATCATGGCTGCAACCACCAGCCCCAGCTCCTTGCATCAACTCAGTCAGCACCACACCAGAACTAGGTAGGCTTAGGTATAGCCATTCACCTCTCGCTATGCATTCATAATGACCAAATGGTTTAATGTCATGTTTTATAAATTTAAAAGGCAAAAAGGTCGCTAGTTAACCTGTCCACCTTCGTAAAGTTAAATTGAAGAAAAATTAAAAGTACATGCCACTTGGGAAATTTCAAATCAAGTTGAGAGGGAGTGAATGGGTATGAATAAGGTGATTGCATGGATCAACAATCATTAACTGGAGTGGGACCAACTATCTCAAAGAGGAAAACTCGCGTTAAGTACGAGTCAGCACAATACTCCAAATTTAGTTAAAAATTCCATAAAGGTGAGATCTCTCTCATTTTCACCATTTCTCTAAGAATTTCAAAGAGAAGCAAGAATAGTAGAGAATTCAGAACCATTAAGGAGAGAAACATCGAGATCAGATCTTGAATGCACCATCATGCTATAGGAAACAAAATTTTACTACAGGCAAGTTTAGAGGCAGATCAACAAGGGTACAAAGGGCAAAAAAGGGTCACCTGTGGGTGAAATTGCTTCCCAAAGCCACCATCTATCAAGCAAAAACAACATAGGACAAAGGTAAGTGGTTTCCATCCTCCAACACTGAGATTTCTCCATGAAATTTACACAAAACAAGTTAAATTTGGCAATTAAAGTGTAAAAATTTGCATTTATTTAAATACCTCCATCTCCAAGACATCTTCACATAACTCTAAAAAATCTCACCACCTTCATATAACCACCATTAAAATGGGAGGGGGATTCAACACAAGGGATCCCACTGACATTAAGATAATTAGGCAACATCCTTAAGTCATGGAAATCTTCAGAAATCACTAATGGCTAGGGTTCTTAGCGATTTTGAAAGGTTTTGATGAAGAGATAGCTCGAGAATTTGCAGTGGCTCTGAAATCACTCTCGGAGGAGAGATCCACCACTGTGGTTATAGGCTGAGCCATCACAATATCACCTGAACTTATAAGGAGAGTTACAACTTTGCCTTTAGGAGTCAAATGGGTTAAGGAAATAATGCCAATCACTGCAACCAAGAAAAGCTTCTTTCTGCCAGGAGAAGAATACATTGAAGACAACAATGGAGTGAGGAGATAAATCCTTCCATACCCCTAGAATGAAGTAGCCTTCCATATCATGAATTCTATTTCTTGTGAAGGAAGACTTAGTGTGGTCTATGGGTATCATTTCATATTTTTTAATGAACAAAGCTTTCAAGGAGAACTCCCTCTAGAAAAGAGATTAAGCATCCCTCACTTCCTCCTAAAATCCATAATTGACATGAGCAACAAGGTGAGGCAAAGAAAATACAACCACTTGGATCATAATGGTCTTATAAAATTGATATTGAATGATTATCTGAGAAGATTAAACCCACCTATATCTTGGTCTTCTTTCATAGAAATGGATAGGGAAGCCTTCATAGCTACCCAAAAAGTGCAAACCTCTACCCCTAGCCTTAGAGAGAGGGAAGAAGAAGAAGAATAAGAGGAGGTTGAAGAGGAGGTAGAAGTAGAAGAAGAGGAGGCATAAGATGAGGACAAAAAATAAGGGATGGAGATTGAAGCGGAAAACACAGAGACAATAGAGATAGAGAAAGAAACATTTGAGGGGAAGGAAGAAGAAAATACTAACGAAAATAAAGGATTGGACCCTATCCTAGGTAGTGAAACCTCCCCTCAAGAAACCAGCATGTCACCAGACATTACAGATTAGGAATTGGTTGCTACCTTAGCCACTTTGAGCACACTTGTCAAAACAAAAGTGAATTTTAAAACACCTATGTATTTCAGGACTAGGAAGAGACAAAGGGTGAGGCAAGGGAAACCATAGACTCCCACCAAGAGCCCTATTTCCATTGAGGAATAAAAAATGAAATATTATGAAATAATATTAGAGGAAGGAAGGGTGCAAGAGGTCACCTCACCTGTGAGGACCATTTTAACATACATAGGAAGACACTCATAAAGTTTGGCATCCCATACACCTCATGAAACCCCCACAGACCCTCCAATTATTGAAAAAAGAGAGAAACAAGAAAAAGAGGGTCTTCGGCAAGAAAAGTAGAGTTTGTTATAGGAAAATATTTTTTTTCTTTATGAAACTCCAGCAAACCCAGAATTAGTGAAAAAGGCCTTGGTTGAGGAATAAAATACAACCATAGATGGGCAAGAAGTCAAAGAAGTTGAGGAAAAGCCACAAAATGGAGGAAAATATGAAAAAGAGGGAGGAAAAGAAGAAAAGGAGGAACCCAACTCACCAAAATCGGTCCTCAAAGATGTAGCAGTAGTACCAAACCCTAGCCCTAGACCCAATCTCATCTGCTACTATACACATATTGAAGGCGGAAGATTTATTACTTAAAAGTTCACAATTCCTTTATTTTATAAATTGGAAGAGGAGAGGGCACACACTCATCATTGGATGAAGCTTGCCACGTCGAAAGGTGTGCATGACATAGGGATCATGGAGGGAACATTGGAAAAGTTGGTGAAGGATTTGTCTCATGTTAGGCTCAGAGAATCCTTGTTGAAAGAGCATCTTTAGAATACCCACGCAGAGAATGTGGCATTGTAGGAGCAACTTCAGCAAAAGGAAAAAAAATGGCCACCATGACAGATTTTTGCATGGATTCCATTTAACATATATATCCATCATATTGCTATGTATTTTACCTCAAGGATCAGTGGCTATAATTTCAAATCAAAACATTAGCCTCCCATGGATCCTTAACTTTTTATACTATAGACAGTTCATTGACTTTTGCAACCAATCAAGTATGGTAGATAAGAAAAAAATGGCAGAGTTCTACATTCACAACCTTGTGTTGATAGAATTGAACATTTAGGACCCCAATCCTAGGATGGGAGATGTGTAGTTAATGGAACTGGAATCATGGATGGTTAATGAAGAGACCAGAGCAGAAGAAGTAATAAGGGTTATGAGGAGAGAAAAAAAATAACCCTTACACATTAGGGAAAAACTATTCATCCTTAGGGGAGTTATCAACAACCATCTTAAGATAGAAAAAGATACTGCAATTTCAGAAAAATACCTCCATGCATAAGCTCAATCCATGGCTCACTTTGATGATGTTTCTAGGTTGTTAGGAGATGAGTTCATAATGGCTATCCAAAGGAGATGTAATAGCCTCCCTCACATCCTTAAAAACATGGAGTACCACACACCAGAAATATTGAGAGCTGTCTTGGAAAGAGCACCACTATACAAGAGTGACATGCAAGCTAGAAATATTCAATGGCTTGGTTTTAAGCTCAGTCCACCCTTTCTGGTGGGGCTGAGTGATGGAGAGGATCAAGATGAGTAGAATAGAGAATGGGAGGAAGCATAAAATAATAATGGCTTTTACCCTTGTGAAGGTAATCCCACACTTCTTCCTTGGGATCTCAGAGGGTCCATCAAAGCTTTGAAATAAATCCAGAAGGAGGACTAGGTTTCTTATATGATGAGCAACCATTTGGTAGGGAGTGATGACGAGCTCCATCATTAGGTACATTTGGAGGGGTTAATTGTTACCTTTTTTCCATATTAAGTCTCTTTTTCTCACATTTTAATTATATTATGCTCTTATGTTTCTAGTGTAAATGGTGATTAAGGCTTATCATACTTCGAATTCCTAACATGAATTAAATTCAGGAAAATCACAAAGATATTGCATTTTTTATGAATATTTTTCCATTAAAGCTCAGATTAGATAGCAAGGAGAGATTCTATGGGGATTTTCCACCTCCTTAACTCCCAAAGGGAGCGAAGGGATCCTCAAGATTCCCTTCAACACCTCAAAGTCAAAGACAACCAAGAAAACTCAAGATCAAGTACACCAAAGCTACACTTCACTTGCATTCAAAATGGGTACAACACCTACTTTTTAGGAAGCTGTTGGTAGCTACCCTCTAGGTTAAATAGGGTTGAGCAAGAGCCCATTAGGATTTAAACTTTGAAGGAATATAATAGGCTCTTAGCTCTTCTAATATGTTTTTGAGACTTTCATGTTGATGTAATGAGACTACCTTCTACAATAAAATGAGTATTTAGATTATGCTTAACTGATCCAAATTTAGAGGGCTAGTCTTGTGGTTTAGGGCCCAATCCATTGGATTTAGCCTCTCTTGTGTATTCATTCTTTGCTTTGATGTCATTGTAGCTAGTTTTCTTATGAGTATTTAGCTAGTTGGCTTGCATTTCCATTCAATTTTTTTATTTTTCTTCCATTGTCTTTTGTTGTATATTTAGCTTGCTTACATGCTGGTAGAATAGGTTATAAACTCATAAAGCTGTGTGTCAAGCCTCCCTCTCATCTCTTTCATTAGAGCTTGAAGGGGGTATATCTTCTCCATAGGCCAAAATTACTTTTTAGTTTACGATTTCTTGGAATGAAGAGTTAGGTTTCTGTAGTGCAATCAATATGTTTAGAGTGTCGTGTTAGATTTTTGTTTGTAGCCTAAAGTAGGTTTTCTTTCCTACTTCAACTCATATCTTACATTTCCTTCATCATGAATTTATCAATATTTGTTATGTGAATAGGTATTTTTCTTGCAAGTTCAAGTAGCACAACAAAGGAGGACTTCACCAACACCTTCAACTTTGTTGCTCACCCTTAATTATCATGTTGCTAATCAAAATCACCATTAGCCCTAGTTTTAGATTTTCCATCTTCACGCTGTGAGAAAACCATAGAGGTGAAATACATGCCTCTCAAGAGGTTCTGAGCTTGGAAAATGGGCTTTCCACCTTCCACTCATCCAAACACACCTTCACTCCACCTTCCCTACACTTTTCTCACCCAATTTTGGCCTCAAATTTTCCTCAGACTATTTCCTGTAGAAATTTAGGACTTTCCTGTAGCACTACAAGAAACCTATAGCAGCACTTGCAACACCACCAGTGGGTCCCTCCTTAAGACTATAAACCACCATCCACCTCATCCAAACCTTCCAAGACCACACATACACCTTCTTCCTTGCACCCAAGAGTTCAAGCCTTCGATAAGCCACCTTAGTGATTTCTCCTCCTAGCTGCAAAACAATGCATTTATAAGCGTAGTTAGGTCATGAGTAGCTGCATGATTAAAATCATGATAGATATAACATAAATTAGAGAGAGTGTGTTTATCCATTTGGCCCAGAAAAGTGTGATTAGGTTAGTTTCCTTTATGCAATTTCAATTCAACAATTTACTTCATGAAATATGCCTAGTTTGTTTCCATTTATTATCATAGCTTAATGTAGAATTCTTTCATTGTAGAGTAGTTAGATGTACTTTCTTGTTGTAGAATAGTTCTTTGATTGTTGATAGAGTAATGGCTTTGAATCATTTGTAGCCCTAGGTCTAAATTCATAAGTGTGACAGATTTCATCCAGAAACCCTAGAAATAACACCATTTCGTAGAGCTTGGAAGAGGATGACATGAGTAGAATGCATCTAATGTGTATATAGCACTGTCACTTCCAGGTTTATATGAACCCTGGGTTGATAAAGTAAATTAGGGTAACCTCTAGGAGTTGCAACATTCTTGGTGCAATACCAGGGCTCCCCATTACCTACAAATTAATTTATTATATTCATTATATATATATATTCATCCAAACACACCTTCACTCCACCTTCCCTGCACTTTTCTCACCCAATTTTGGCCTCAAATTTTCCTCAGACTATTTCCTGTAGCACTATAAGAAACCTATAACAGCACTTGCAGCAGCATTGGTGGGTCCCTCCTTAAGACTATAAACCACCATCCACCTCATCCAAACCTTCCAAGACCATACATACACCTTCTTCCTTGCACCCAAGAGTTCAAGCCTTCGATAAGCCACCTTAGTGCTTTCTCCTCCTAGCTGCAAAACAATGCATTTATAAGTGTAGTTAGGTCATGAGTAGCTGCATGATTAAAATCGTGATAGATATAACATAAAGTAGAGAGAGCGTGTTTATCCATTTGGCCCAGAAAAGTGTGATTAGGTTAGTTTCATTTATGCAATTTCAATTCAACAATTTACTTCATGCAATATGCCTAGTTTGCTTCCATTTATTATCATAGCTTAATGTGTATAGAATTCTTTCATTGTAGAGTAGTTAGATGTACTTTATTGTTGTAGAATAGTTCTTTGATTGTTGATAGAGTAATGGCTTTGAATCATTTGTAGCCCTAGGTCTAAATTCATAAGTGTGACAGACTTCATCCAGAAACCCTAGAAATAACACCATTTCGTAGAGCTTGGAAGAGGATGACATGAGTAGAATGCATCTAATGTGTATATAGCACTGTCACTTCCAGGTTTATGCGAACCCTGGGTTGATAAAGTAAATTAGGGTAACCTCTAGGAGTTGCAACATTCTTGGTGAAATACCAGGGCTCCCCATTACCTACGAATTAATTTATTATATATATAAGTTTATAAATTAATCTATTTTATTATTATCATTACATATTTATTTTTATTATTATTACATATCTTTATTATATATCCTTATCAAGTAAATTATTTTACTATTTACAAATTTATAATTTAATTTGTCATTATCATTATATATGCTTATTATTTTCATAAGCTAATTAATTTATTATTAGTCTACCATGATTTTATTATCATTTTGTCAATATATTTTTGGTCAAAAAACCGTATTCTCCAATTATTTTTGGTTAAATTGGGGTATAAATATTTTATTTTATTTAAATCTTTCTTTTTTTCTTAAAATATGATTAATATTCATATTAACATTTACTTAGTAATTTCCTCCTTAAACTTTGATTAACATTCATATCAACATTTACTTATTCTTTTATCTGTTCAACATTTACCTAGTTAATTTAGTTTTGATAAACCAACCCAACACTCTTTTCTCATCTATATTTCTTACTTGAGTCCCTAATTACGAGTGGTGAAACCACTAAAAACATTGGACATCATGACATCATTAAGATTGCACAAAATATTTACTTAGAAACTTATCATCAAGTAATTAGGAAGACCAAAGATAAAGAGTATCAACATATTTATTCAAATGGAAGAAGTAACCATCAGAAGATGCTACACGAATGACAGAAGAAAACACCATAAAATATTGCACCAATGTCGAGGAGCTGATGAACAACTATATTCTTCCTCGGGAATTTAATGTAGGAGAATCTACAAGTCAGATCACCTTTGAATTCCTTAGGTCAAAACCTCATTTACCAAAGGAGTTGGTTCCATAATTTATTTTCCAAGGGAAGTTGGCTTTCCTAATTTATTCGATTTTGTAATAATTAATATAGTCTAAAACGAATTTGTTAGGAAGTTAAACAGATGTCATATAGTTCCTATGTAAAAGGGAAATTTAGATATAATTGAGATTTTCTTGGAAAATATATGAACCATATTTGGTTTGTTATATTAATTGAATGAAAACACTATTAAAAAAGAGTCTTATATGTACTTAAATAGAAGAATAGAGAAATTAGCCAAGGTTAGAGAGAGTGCAGTGAGAGATTTGTTTGTGTGTGTGAAGGGAACGGTGATACCATGACAAATATTATTGTTTTCCTTTTTCATATTTGGATCTATATATCAATTATAGCTTCCTTCAATCCCTCTGTGTATGATGTGTTCTATGCATGAAATCAAGTTATCTGCCGAATGGAATTTAATTGTGTTTGTAGGTTACATAACTAGGTGGGCGTGGAACTTATCATTATCTATATTCGTTTTTTGTTTTATCCAGGATCAAAAGCAAAAACAACACCCCTGGATCCCCAAGGGGGTAGATTAAACATTGTAGGAAACTTATCTGTGTGGGACCCACAATCGACCAGGCCATATTGGGTGAAGGTGCGACTAGAGTAGGTTATATCTTAGGGAGGTTTGTTTGATAAATAGATATTTGGGTTAGGAGAAATTTGACCCTTTGAAAAATATTCAGTTACTAACTATTCAGGTTGAAAGAGATCTAGTTGGAAACATACTTGTCATTTCAAAATACCTCATACCCCTGGATTATCCTGGACTAGACCGAACACCCTTTGGAACCCATCCCACTTGTGAATTTTATGAAATCCATGTATTAAATTTTTTTTGTGTGACATAAGGATTATAAAACCCCAAAATATAATTCCCAATGAAGAAACATATTCGGTGCTAGCAATACCTAGGCCTAGCAAAAGGACGCCTCTCAACCCAAATTTTGGATATTAAGCTGAAGTATTTTCCTAGATGCATGAAATGATAATCAATTCCAAGGAAAGTGTTTTAGGTGACTAATAAAAATCATTATGATCCCTAAAAGAATATTGTAGGCCCCCATATGCTAATGTTGACCATGAATAGTGCCTATGTCCTTGAGATGTACCCATGTAAAAAAAAATCACAATTGCACCAATATTATAGTCATGGGACCAATATTTCATATACAATTTGTGTGTTGTGATGTGAGACCCTCTGCATGGTTTGTGAGCCATAAAATAATATGTTAGGTGTTGAATATTATTACTCCTCTTTTCACCATGCATAAATCCATGAGACGTATTTGTGGTGCAAACAAGTATGCATTTTTACTACACTACTGTGTAAAATATTCGTTGCGCAAGACTTCCATGGTTCTCTAGAAGTTGTGCATGGCCTATAAGACCTAAAATCATATTTTACTATTAACATGTTTGGTTTAATCTCCATACCATTATGAGTGCCTTGATACATGGTCCACAAAACTTGTATTTATAGTCATATTATAATTGTGGATCAATGATTCCCTTGGCTATAAGACCTATATAGTTTTCGGTATTGGGAACATTTCCCATGAGTCCCAAAAACATATTTTATTTACTAATAGATTCATGTTGGTCTCCAAACCATGGACTTGGCCCTAAGACTCAATGCATGTCTAAAAAGCCTTGTAATAGGACCCATATTAAAATTATGGCTCAAACATTCCCTTCATAATATATGGACTGTGTTTGAGACTGTGTTCATCTCCTAGAAGCCCTAAAATCATGTTTTAGACCCTAAGATGTCAATGTTCCTTTTCAACCATGGTTAGGACCTTGAGATCCATCCACCATGTGAGAAAACCTCATAACAATAATGATATTACATGTATATATCAAATATTCTCTACACATGACTTGGATGGTAGTATAAGACCCTATGCATGTTTCATTAACCTTAAAAGTACAGTTTCCCCAAATACATTGGTTTTCCTTAATCAATGGTGGGGTCCCCAAAACCCCATTCATGGTGTATAAAACATTGTGATGATGTGCATATTGTATATGTATTATAAATATTGTTTTTACAAGGGGTATGTGGTGGTCTATGACCATGTGTATGGCTTATGAACTCCGAAAACATTTCATTTCATGAAATTTATTTTTGTTCACTTTCCATGGTCAAGGTTATTGGATGAAGGTTTCCCTTAACATAAATATGTGATAGCACAAAACAATGTGCTTAGTATATGGGCCTTGAAAGCATCATTCTAACCCTAGTCATTCTTAAAACATTAAAAAACCTTAAGATACATATTTTTTCACAACATGACATAATGCCTCCCATATTAGTCTCTTGAGATAAATTTTCCCACGGTAATTTGGTACCTTATACATAACTAACCAACTCCAAAATCATATTTTAGGTTATAAATCACTAATGTTCATAATTGCTTCATGGGTAAGGCCTTTACATCCATCCATGGTGCAAAAAAAATTATATCATTATTTATATCATTCTCAAAGCCCAAGATATATTTGATATAAAGTTATTGTAGTTTTTTTTTCAACCTATGTATTGATTATAAAGCATAAAAAGATCTCTTAAACCCTAAGGCATTGGAGTTCCTCCTCAAACCATATGCAAGACAATATAACCACTATTATATTATATATATATAATTTTCTTTCAAGCTTTTCACAACTATTTCAACTCTATACCTTTTAAATATTAAAAATTTCCTTTAGGTTAGAACCATCATTAAAACTCCTAAACCATCCTTATTACATTATACTTTATAACAATAATACTCATATTACCATTTTAAATTAAAAAAGAAATGCCTTTAGAAAATCCCTTTATTAAAATTTAGATAGTCAAGTAAAGAAATTAACTAGCATTTTCATTATTTTAGTGATAAAGAAACATCGTATAATGGCTTTTTATAACGTATATCTTAAAGCAACATGCAACAATTTTTTATTTCTCAGGCATATGAGCTTTAAATAAGTCATTTCTTTCCATGGTTATACTCGTCATCCAAACAACATGCATAGCCCCGACATATATATATGTATACAGTATTATTTTATTCATACCATCTCCATTGAAATGATGTATACCATCTCCTTTGATGATATATATACATGTATACAGTATTATTTATTGATACCATATCCTTTGTAATGATGTATACCATCTCCTTTGATGGTATATATACATGTATACATTATACATCATCATTATACCCGCTGTTGCTCTCCATTATGAAATCTGCCCGAACTGGATTTCGTAGGGAACAAGGCATGAACAGTTCTGAAAAGTGATCCATTTATTTAAGCATTAAATATTATTATTAGTATTATACTTGAGCATTAAGCGACATTAAATGTTTTCAACTTTAAGTGTGTCTTTTTGTGTCTACTACAAAGGTGGATTGGGAACAAGAAAGAGATCGAAATTGAAAGCTCCCTGAACACGTAGAGTACAATTCATGAAAGTTGTGAATAGCTATCGATCTATTTAAACACGAATATTATCATGCTGGCCTTTATAAAGACATCGAATGTTATAAACATGAAGTGTCTGCTTTTGTGTCCACTTCACTCGCGGGTGGATTGAAAACAAGCAAACAGTTTAGAAATGAATAAATTCGAAAGAACAATAATATGAATTAGATTGCTTATATGTTAGGTGCCCATTGTTTTGAATTTACATTTGTTTTTTCATTAATTTATTTATTGTTTTACAATTCATCGTTGTTTTGTTTTTATTGTTTACATATTT
Source organism: Pinus albicaulis (assembly GCA_034641835.2). Classification (NCBI taxonomy): domain Eukaryota; kingdom Viridiplantae; phylum Streptophyta; class Pinopsida; order Pinales; family Pinaceae; genus Pinus; species Pinus albicaulis. The sequence goes on along the minus strand of CM076572.1, from coordinate 360,341,199 downwards.
TTAAAAAATTTTAACAAAAATTCTTCTTTTCTCCAATTTTAATATAAATATCATTAAGAGATGATATGAATGCTTAAGCTGAAAAGATTTAATTAAACTAAAATTTATAAAGTGTCTTTGCGTTTAGCACGAGTATAACGATCCCTTGATGATCAACTCCCTATTAATTCATTTTTTTTTGACAATTTTTGTTTTCCTCCATTGTAATTTAACTTAAAGTTTTATGTTGGCAATCTTATTCATCAAAATTTTAACTAGAGTTTTTGGGCGGAAAACATTTCACCTCTTATTGCAAAGATCACATGCCCCAAATCAAGAATGTTGGGGGCAACATTATTTAATCCCAAGCCTTGTCGTGGCAAAGTTTTCTAATATAGAAAGTTTTCTTATATCCAAATTTCTATCATGCAACGATTTTTTATATCCAAATTTTGTTTTGGCAAGGCAACTAATTTGTTTATATCCAAGGTTCATGCATCCAAGGATGTCCTTCCAAGGCCCTTCCACATGGCTATGTGGCTCTTTCCACATGGCTATCTTGTTTTCATGCAATTTTGGCATGTTGAAATATTAAAGTCACTGCCAGCCTTGGGGAGGAAGAAACAAGTACATAGAGTACAACAACAACAAAGATTTGAGTGCACAACACTCTGTATTTAAGAAGAATGGAGAATCCGTAAGGAGAAGAATTAAATTATGTATGGGCCGCAGCCACAGATAGCAGGAGAATTAATTTTGAAGCATGGGCGAAGTCATTTCCGCAGAAGAATGAAAAATTTTGCAGTTCAAGACTACGGAAGAGCAGAGCTTTTGATAGAAACAACCATTTCGGGATTTAATGCCCTCAACAACAAAAAATGAATGAAATTGATTAAAACAGGCGGAAAACTTAAAAGTTATGAAGAGGCCGGAAAAGTGGTCCCTACCACTTAAGCGCCAAAGCGCAAATCGCAGATCGTAGTTTTGAAAGTCGAGTGTCTTGTTGATGTGGATGTTTGCAATGTGAGATCATCGCAACATCGCAATATTACAATATCACCCTCCGCCCATGCAAAGGTTCCGTTGAAAATTGCGATGCGCGATCGTCGCGCCATCGCACGATCGCACCATCGCATTTTCTGTTGTTCTGCCATATATGTTATCGCAAATAGTTGCGATGCGATCGCGCGACCGCGCCATCGCACATCGCATATCGCACCGTCGCGCTATGTTAAGTTTTATTGTTCCGCAAAGGCTTTCCTTTGTAAAACATATTTTTTTGTTTTATGTTATTTTATTCCGCCGCGCCATATATATATATAATGTAAGAGGCCCGAAAGCCAAGTAGAGTAATGCATCATTTTTGTTTAGTTCTTCGTACAGCAGAGCGGAGCAAAAGGAAAACACAGCAGTGTTGTAGTGTTTTGAAGAGAGACAGAGATTTGTTTTTGTGGAGCACTGCGTCTGTAGCAGTCCCTATTCATATTTTGTGAATCCCTCATTGTTGAGGAAGAAATCTGTAATAGTTTTCAGTTCTGTTTTAATGAAATAGAAGAAAGAATTTTCATTCCATCTCTGTCTCCTGTCTGAAAGCAAATTTTTGATTTATATTCTCTGTGTTTCAAGGAGAGGAGTTTACTCTCTATTGTCTGGAATCATCTATATTCCAACATGGTATCGGAGCTAGTTCAGGCTCTTTGAATGTTTCAAAGAAGCTGAAGAAGAAGAAGACTTGTTGCAGCGTTTTCTCCAGCAGTGTGAAAGCTCAACAGAGGTCAAAGATCAGGTATTTCTCAAAGAAAACAGAGTTGTTGTTTTTTGTTTAAAAGAGTTTGTTATTTCAGAGAACGAAAGACAATTTGTTTAAGTGTAGAGTTCAGTTCAAAAGCAATGGCTGGACAAAGTACAGGAATGAACATTGGAAATGTTTAGCTTCCACAGTTTAATGGAAAGAACTATGATTATTGGGCCATTACCATGAAAGCCCTGTTTGTCTCACAAGACTTATGGGAGTTTTTGGAAGATGGTTTTGTTAAACCAGCTGATGAGCAGGCTTTTAATGCCTTAACTCAAGCAGAGAAGGATTTATTGAAGAACAATAGAAAGAAGGATGCTAAGGCCCTCTTCTATTTGTATCAAGCTGTAAATGAGAGTGTGTTTCCAAGGATAGCAGCAGCTAAGAGATCCAAGGAGGCTTGGGAAACTCTGAAAGTAGCATATCAAGGTATGGAGAAAGTTAAGACATAAAAACTTCACTTGCTGAGAAGATATTTTGAAACTCTTTGCATGAAAGAGTCAGATAATGTAGACACATTTTTCACACATGTGATTGGGATTGTAAATCAAATAAGATCCCATGGAGAAACTCATGAAGAAAGAAGGATTGTGGAGAAACTTTTGAGATGCTTACCCTCAAAGTTTGATGTTATTGTTACCACCATAGAAGAGACCAAAGATCTCTCACAGTTCACAGTAGATGAACTTCATGCCTCGCTGATTACTCATGAACAGAGATTGAGCAGAGATGAACATTCATCTCTTGAGCACGCCTTCAAGACCCAGATGACTTCAGGAAGAGGAAGAGGTCAAGGAAAAGGAAGAGGAAGAGGCAGAAGCTAGAATAGAAGTGGAAGGAACAACCCTTCACATTCACATGGAAGGAGCAACAGTCAAAGTCAGAGCCACGGCCAATGCAACAACCAACAAGGTGGACATCAACACCAACATGCTCATGGACAAAGGTATGACAAATCCAATGTCCAATGTCATTATTGCAAGAAATATGGGCACTATGCCAATGAATGTAGAAAGAAGCAAAATGACATGAAAAATCAGCAGAATGCTAATGTAGAAAAAGAAGAAAAGAACCCAAGTAATGTGTTATTAGCTTGTAATATAGCACATGATAGAAATGATGATGTTTGGTTCTTAGATTCTGGATGTAGTAATCATATGACTAGAAACAAAGCAATGTTTTCCAATCTAGATGAAGAAGTAAAATCTGAAGTGACCACAGGGACTGATACTAAGATCTCTGTCAAAGGAAAAGGCAGAGTTAGTATTCAAACCAGAAATGGTGAGAAGAAATTTGTCCCTGATGTGTATTATGTTCCAGGTCTGAAATGTAATCTTTTGAGCGTTGGGTAGCTCATAAACAAAGGTTACAATGTGATTTTCAAAGATGATGTGTGCACAATTAAAGATATACCTCCAAGAAAGAAAATCATTGCTGAAATTCAAATGACCAGCAATAGAATGTTTCCACTCGAGCTCAATATTGACTTGAAGCAAAAAGGAAATAGCATAGCAGCTGTAGCACAAGAAGCCTTCCAGAAGGAAGAAAAAGATGAAAATTGGTTATGGCACTTGAGATTTGGACATCTCAATTTCGGAGGTTTAAATTTGCTGCACAGAAAAGGAATGGTAAGAGGATTGCCATTGATTGAGAAGCCTGACAGCCTATGTGAAGGCTGCATCTTGGGAAAGAAACACAGAGAAAGTTTTCCTTCAGGAAAAATCATAAGGGCGAAAACACCTTTGGAGATAATCCACTCAGATTTATGTGGGCCGATGCAAACAACATCAGTTTCAGGCAGCATTTACATGCTGACCTTCATAGATGATTTCACAAGAAAAGTGTGGGTTTATTTTCTGAAATATAAGAGTGAAGTCTTTCAGAAATTTTGCCACTTTAAAGCTCTTGTAGAGAAACAGAGTGGGCAGTATATCAAAGTCCTCAGAACCGACAGAGGAGGAGAATATATATCAAAGGAGTTTCTGCGTTTTTGCAGAGAGAATGGCATACACATGACGGTTTGCCACAGTGCACACAGCAGAATGGAGTTGCTGAATGGAAAAATCGAACCATAATGGAAATGGTGAGAAGCATGCTAAAGGAAAAACACTTGCCGAATGAGTATTGGGCAGAAGCAGCAAACTGTGCTGTGTACATTTTAAATAGATGCCCTACAAAAGATGCGATGAACAAAGTTCCAGAAGAATCGTGGAGTGGCAGAAAACAAGGAGTCACCCACATGAGAGTTTTTGGATGTGTGGCATATGCACACATTCCAGACAAGTTGAGGAAGAAATTGGATAGTAAGGGGGAGAAGTGCATTTTCCTTGGATATTGTGATGATTCGAAAGGATACAGATTGTATAACCCATCCACAAAGAAGTTTGTGATAAGCAGAGATGTGCAATTCATTGAAGAGGAAGCGTGGGATGGAAGCATTGAGAAAACAGTCAATGTTAAAAACTGTTTATCTCATGATGAAGATGAAGGAGATGTGGTTGAAATTAACAACCCATCCACTGCACAACCTCCTCAAATGCAAGGACAGCAAGGGACGCCTCAAGCGACAGCAAGAACACCCTTGAGAAGAAGTGTGAGTGGTTCACCGAGTACACCACATGGAGCAGAATTCAGTGCTTCTTCAAGAACGACTACACCAAGTGAAAGTGGAACAAGATTCAAAAGTATTAGAGAAATCTATGAGCAGGGAGCAAGAAACGAAGGTATGAATTCCTTATTTGCTTTATGTTGTCAAGTTGATGATCCTATTCACTTTGAAAGATGCAATTAATGAGGAAAATGGATACAAGCTCTTGGATGATGAAATTAATGCCATAAAGAAGAACAAAACATGGGAGTTGGTTGATCTCCTAGAAGGTAAAGAAGTCATTGGTGTTAAATGGGTCTATAAGACCAAAAGCAATGCTGAAGGAAAGATAGAAAGACACAAGGCTAGACTTGTTGTCAAGGAATATAAGCATAAACATGGGATAGATTATGAAGAAACTTTTGTACCAGTTGCAAGAATGGAGACAGTAAGAGCAGTGCTGTCAATAGCAGCACAAAACAAATGGAAAGTATACCAGATGGATGTAAAATATGCATTTTTAAATGGAGTTTTAATGGAAGAGGTTTACATTGAACAACCTCTCGGATATGAGAAGAAAGGCCAAGAGCATAAAGTCTGCAGATTGAATAAAGCTCTTTATGGGCTGAAGCAAGCACCAAGAGCGTGGTACAGTGGGATAGACTCCTATCTACTCGAAAACGGATTTGAAAAGTGTGAGGGAGAACCCACCCTCTACATCAAAGAAAAAGATGGTAAATTGTTGATTGTGGTTTTATATGTTGATGATTCAATTCTGAAGACAATGATGATTGCCTTGTTGAAAAGTTACCATGTGATCATGAAGAATGAATTTGGAAATAGCTGACATGGGTTTCATTGAGATGCTTCTTAGGAATACTAAGTAGAAGCAAAATAGGTAAATAAAGATTTTATATCAAGCAAAGTATGTGAATCGAAGTTTTAGATTTATTTAATATCTTGATGCAAAATTTATGATTATCCCATGATAATGGGATTGAAGTTAAGAAAAGATGACAGCAGCAAGGATTTTGATCCAAGTTTGTATAAAGGCATAGTTGGCAGCCTCATGTATTTGATTGCAACTAGGCCAGATATTATGCATGTTGTTAGTTTAATTTCCAGATTTATGGAGAAGCCAAAAGAAGCACATTGGCAAGCAGCAAAGAGAATTCTGAGGTATGTGAGGAACTAAAAGATTTGGTATTTTATATACTACTTTAGAAAATTCAGAGTTACTTGGATACACTGACAGTGATTGGGCTAAAAGTGTAGATGATTGGAAGAGCACTTCCGGTTATGTTTTTCATATGGGTTCAGGAGCCATTTCATGGGCTTCTAAGAAATAGCCAGTTGTAGCATTATCTACAGTAGAGGCAGAATATGTGGCAGCTACAGCAGCAATGTGTCAAGCAATTTGGATGAGAAGAATGTTGAGAATTTTATGCCATGAACAGGTAAAAGGAACATTGATTTATTGTGACAATAGCTCAGCTATTGCATTGTCAAAGAATTCTGTGTTTCACAAGAGAACAAAGCACATAGACACAAAATTTCATTATATCAGAGAATTGGTGAATAATGGAGGAATTGTTTTACAACATTGCTAAACAGAAGAGCAATATGCAGATATTTTAACTAAGCCATTGGCACAGAAGACATTTGAATTTTTGAGAAAATGTTTGGGTATTATTGATAACCCAGCAGCTGACTTTAAGGGGGAGTGTTGAAATATTAAAGTCACTGCCAGCCTTGGGGAGGAAGAAACAAGTACATAGAGTACAGCAGCAACAAAGATGTGAGTGCACAGCACTCTGTATTTAAGAAGAATGGAGAATCCGTAAGGAGAAGAATTAAATTATGTATGGGATGCAGCCACAGATAGTAGGAGAATTAATTTTGAAGCATGGGCGAAGTCATTTCCGCAGAAGAATGAAAAATTTTGCAGTTTAAGACTACGGAAGAGCAGAGATTTTGATAGAAACAGTCATTTCGGGCTTTAACGCCCTCAACAACCAAAAATGAATGAAATTGATTAAAATAGGCGGAAAACTTAAAAGTTATGAAGAGGCCGGACAAGTGGTCCCTACCACTTAAGCACCAAAGCGCAAATTTCAGATCGTAGTTTTGAAAGTCGAGTGTCTTGTTGATGTGGATGTTTGCGATGTACGATCATCGCACCATCGCAACATCGCAATATTACAATATCACCCTCCGCCCATGCCAAGGTTCCGTTGAAAGTTGCGATGCGCGATCGTCGCGCCATCGCACGACCGCACCATCGCATTTTCTGTTGTTCTGCCATATATGTTATCGCAAATAGTTGCGATGCGATCACGCGATCGCGCCATCGCACATCGCATATCGCACTGTCGCGCTATGTTAAGTTTTATTGTTCCACAAAGGCTTTCCTTTGTAAAACATTTTTTTTTGTTTTATGTTATTTTATTCCGCCGCGCCATATATATATATAATGTAAGAGGCCCGAAAGCCAAGTAGAGTAATGCATCATTTTTGTTTAGTTCTTCGCACAACAGAGCAGAGCAAAAGGAAAACACAGCAGTGTTGTAGTGTTTTGAAGAGAGACAAAGATTTTTTTTTGTGGAGCACTGCGTCTGTAGCAGTCCCTATTCATATTTTGTGAATCCCTCACTGTTGAGTAAGAAATCTGTAATAGTTTTCAGTTCTGTTTTAATGAAATAGAGGAAAGCATTTTCATGCCATCTCTGTCTCCTGTCTGAAAGAAAATTTTTGATTTATATTCTCTGTGTTTCAAGGAGAGGAGTTTACTCTCTATTGTTTGGAATCATCTATATTCCAACATGGCATTGTAAAATACGCCTTGCAACAATGGCATTGTAAAAGACACCTCGCAGCTCTAGCATTGTAAAGAAGGCCTTACTTAGGTGCATTTCATGTAGAAATCTCCAGACCTACTCCAGAGCGCATCAAGCTATGCGGAGCCATCCATGCAATTGGGGTCACTAGTTCACAATTTCTTCATTGCCTCCGAGGATATTGTTACTCGCACTTTGGCTGAGAGCCAACAAAAATTGCTGCTCACACTTTGGCTTTAAGAGCCAACAAAGGAGAGATGTAATGGTTGACCTTAGGTTTCTACATAAAATCAAGCTTTCTCAATTCCTTTTAGTTCTTGTTTTGAGCTCTTTCAGGTATTTTCTTCCTTCTTCCTTGTTGGACTTTCTTGGTTGGCTTGCAGCTGGTCTTTCTCGATTGGCTGGCAACTGGTCTTGTTTAATAACTTGAACTTTAAGCACCTCAATCTTGACATGTTTACGCTAGGCATAGTTACCTCGAACCAAATGTTGTATGGTCATTTGATTCATTATATTCAATATATAGCGAAAGTAGGAGAAGTCGAGAATGAGTTCAAACCTCAACAATTTCTCCTTACATCTCTTATGGTAATCCATGTCATGGCTAAATGTTCAAACAAAAAAATCACTGTAAATTTTATATTCATTATTGGTCATATCGTTGCATATTTTCTCACTGTCGATGCATATTTTCATTACATTGAACAAATTAAATATAGATCATGGCTATTTATTGTAAATTCAAAAGTGCGAAGATATATGAGTTAGCTCATTTTATTTCTATTCAATATTTGAGAAATAATTTTTTTGAATCCAATTAAGCTGAGTAAACTTGATACATATATTGATATTGAGATTTCAAATGCGCCAAGATAATAACTTACTATCACTTAACGATATCTCTTCTTCTTATTTTATACACCTTAACCATCTTTACCGTAATAACTTACAATCTCTCAATGATATCTCTTATTCTTATTTTATACATCCTTACCATTAGTTAATTAAGAAGTGAGGATGCTATATGTTCTCATGACCATTAACAATAACATTGATAATTAGCAAGTACCGGTAAGCTTGTAAACAATATATCCCAATAAGGTTGTAAAGTTTGGATAATTGTTTTCATTTTAAATTTAATTTATATCTTAAAAATTTATTGTAAACAATGTGGACTTACCCTCTGGTAGCAGTGATTGATCGTGTTTTAATTTTCATGTGCTTCTGAACAAAATATCCATGCTGGGTTGATATTGGTCTTGCAGGATGAAGAAAGAAGCATAATTTCAACAAAATTCTACACAAATAAAAAAGCTTAAAGCTTAAAATAGATCAAGCAAGATTAACATATATAAGCAAGGAAATGTATACGTTATTACTGGTCTCAAAATACGTGACCGTAATTTGTAACCTGTTTGACCAGAGAACTAAATCTGCAACCTCCAACCCGAGAGGCTTTTAGCTCTCTAAATCCGCCAATTCTTTCAAGGGAAGAGTAGGTTGTTGCGACTGAAGCAGGAACCGATGGAAAGACTAGAGCATGGCGTCTTTTCGCACCATATTAAAATCTTCCCCATTTTTGACAGAGAGTTCCTAATGAGTTATTAACTCCTTGAATAGGATGGTTTACAAGAGATCCCACAGTTTCATACTACTATAACTGTCTGAATGATTCTGCCCAAATCATTGTTATTAATATTCTATCTTATGTGGTCCCTTCGGTAGTGTAAAATCATATAACAGGGAAAGAAAAAAAACTCTCTAGCAATGTCTCATCAGTAGTAAGGTATCCATGGTTATGCAACTAACATGATGTCGTCTCTCTTGCCTTCTCCTACAAAGTGGATTAAGCAACAAATATTCACCTCGAACCAATTGAGGCATATCCTTGGCTTGGGCATGCTGGTGTAATCCATGCAGGTGGCTTCCCTTTGCTTCATGCATATGTAATGCAGGTGTGTTTTCCTAGTGGCGCATTCCATGTTCTTCTATTAAATAAATTAATGGAACATTGCATGTCGCTTTATTAAATAAAATGTGATTTATTTTAATTAATAATATGTGTATATTTAATCGTAGTGTATTGGAATTCTATTGAATGACTTAAAAAATAGTTTATTTTATGTTTTGTTTACCACTCAACCATTCTATAGGTCTCAAGCACTCTGAGGTTTCTTTATTTCTATTTTTCTGAAGAAATGCATGGAAATTGTTGCTAGTTATAGGAACTGTGTGGAGATTCTGGTTGAGGGTCGTTTAATATTTTTATAACTCTGGGTCATTTAGATTCTTGTTGAGGGTTGTGGAATATTTTGGCAACTCTGCCCCATTTTCATCTCCTAGGCATGAAGAAGGAAATGCGAGATAATATGGTAAATCTTGATTGTCTTAGTTCTGTGAATGTTTTGGTATGACATGGAAAAGGGAACAATTCTATTCTTCTCTTCTTGGACCAAATGGCCACAATTCATCATTAATGTGTCAGTTTTCTCGTAAAAATAATTTTGGCAGTTATTATATATTGGCCATTGTGAGACAACCAGGGGTATCTATGATCTGAGTTTCTTAATTTGATGTTACATTAATTTCACTTTGCTTTTTGGTTTGATTTTTTTTGTTGTGGGAAATGTTGTAACCTTATATATGCATTGAGAATGGAGAGTGTAGTGTACATGCATATACAACGAGTCTTATTGTTACATTTCTTTATATATAATAATAATAATTGTTGCAATGCTTTATGTTAAGAGCATATTTATGTGTGAATCTTGTTTTGAACTAATTTTTTGTTGGCATGATAATAGACCAGTTACGTAAGCTTTTTATGGTTATGCAATAGAAAGGAATTACTAATATAATTTGGGACTAGTTTTCTCTTTTCTTTGGCGGACAATATAATTAAAAAAAATGCATTATAAATATGTATCCCTAAATTTATGTTTATGTAGACCTCCTTGCAAAACAACTTGAGTCAGTCTCTATCCACCAATAAGAATTTATTTCTAGCATGTATTTTATGCAATCCTTAATTTAATACAATCTTATTTCTATAACTAGCATAGTTTAGTCATTATTATTGCTAATCCAATCTTGGTATAAGAATAACAAGACATCTTGTTGCAAGTTATGTTTTTGTGGTGTAATGCTAGGAAGCATAAAGGTCATGAAGAAGAATTAAACACCATTAAATGTCAAACATTCTACAACATTTGTTGCACAAAATCTAAGAGTTTAGTTTGAAACTGCATATATCCAAATTTTGACACTGCATATAAATGGGTTATGAAATTTACATATCCAAAAATAAGTTTTATCCAAAGTTTGAAACTATGTATATCCAAAGTTTGAAATTGCATATAAAGTTAATGTGGACTTTGGCATGTCCATATCACGAAATCAAAATAAATTAAATAGTGTTCCATTGCCACTTATTGTTTTATTCCTTGCCACCTATTGCTTCCATGCAAGCTTGGTGTCAAGCTAGGGGTCATGGTGTTCGCGTCCTTCCACCACCTATACTCCATGCTATCTAACTAGCTTGTTGATTTAGGGACAAACTCTTTGGAATGAAATGCTTATGGTGCAGGAAAATGGTCAGTAAATTCATATATGCAAATTTGCTGGTGAGTTTTTTATTTAGGGACAAACGCATTAGTGTGACATGCTTATGGTGCGGGAAAATGCTCAATAAATTCATATACGCAAACTTTCTCATGAGTAGGTCATGTCTCAACATTTTAGATGATAACTTATAAAATCTCTCGATAGGGAAAACCTCATTTCTGAGAGATACAACTATGTCTTCCCGAAGAAAGAATTCTTTCAGTTTGTCTGCGAGGACAAGACAATACTAACAAGAAAATACCAACTTAATGTGAAAAATTCTAACCAAATCATTTTGTCTGTGAACTCTGGTCGGTTGTAACACATTGCATCAAAATGAATATTGTTGAGTATTACTTGGCAAGTGGATCCTTAAGAAATAGTTTGAGCAATAAATTTTTATATCCTTTCACGCATTCACATCTTCTCTTTGTTTTACTTCTATGCAAAATATGCAAAATGTTTATTTCCTTGCAAAATATGTAGTAAATAATGGATTATAACTTTCTATAAAATTGAAATTTAGTCTGAAATGGATGTAGTACAATGAACCTACACAAACTAAGATAAAAATTATGACCGTGCTCAAAATTTGATTTGTGCTTACAAAAATGTACGTTTCTCCCACCAAAATGGAATTCTTGTGATGTTCCTTTTCAACTGCTGGTTAAAGAACATTTTAGTTAGGTTGAAATTTAGAAAGAAAGTGTTTCTCTAGCTAATGTCACAAAAATGTACCTCTCTCCCACCAAATGTTCCTTTTCCACTGTTGGTTAAAAAAAAAAATTTAGTTAGGTTGAAATTTAGAAAGAAAGTGTTGCTCTAACTAATGTGGGCTACCTTAATAACATGGGATGTTGCATTTTCTTGGAAAAAAGGAAAAATTCCTCAAAACTTATATATTTTTTGAACTAAATACAACCTTGGTTTAACATTTCCAAAAAATTGGAGTTTTTTTTGGTTTAATTCTGATTTGTGCGTCAAATTCGCCTCTCGAATATGCCTAGGAGAATTAAGATAATTAAAAAAATTTACTGTAAAGCTCAACATCCCTAATTAATTGTATAAAATGCAAAGAAATTAATAAAAGAAGAATAAAAAAAACAATCTAACTTGAGGAAGAAACCCAATGGTCTAGGAAATTGGCCAACTTGTTGGAAAATTAATCTAAACCACCAAGTTAAATTTTTTGACAATGATCATATCTCAACTAGATGTTTTTCATGTTGTGGATTGAGTTTGCAGGCAAGGACATGGATTAAATGAAGTTTTGAATAGGAGGGCAATTATCCATTCCACAACAGATTAAATAATCAAATGAAAATGAAAATTTATTAATGGTTGGTAGAAACACATAGGCAAGCAATAATTTTGTCTTAGAAATATAAGTTTTGATATACAAGTATGTAGACGTATTATGCATTGTTTTGGATGTAAGTTTGAAAAGACAAATGGAGAAAATCGTGGAGAAAATTTTGGTGGGTAGGTAAAACTCTTTGTTACAGGTTTTACTTTGTGTTACTCGGCAACTCCTGGTGAATGTAAATCTCAGTAAGAACTCTTGTTTTACTGTTTTACTAGTGAAGGAGCCGTAACCTCCATATGAATTACTTTTGTTTTTTGGTTTGCGGCGATTTGGTTATGAAACTTTTGTGTATGAGTTTTTCCGCAACAACTCTATTTTACTATGTCTCATTGACAGTAAATTTGTTTGAAATTTTTTCTCAATTATAGAGTTGTGCAAGTCAATATCTTCCACTCTATATTAAAAGGAACTCTCATATGTTTTAATCTCGACTGTATTGTTTCAATTAAGACCTTTCCGCAACTCTATGTGTTGAGGAAGAATTCCCTTGTCTCAGTTTTATTTTTTAACATGGTATCAGAGTGGGTGAAATTTTTTTCACTATATGAGCAAGTTTTTTTACAAGCAGTTAAAATTTGTTTTGAACATAGCTTATTTACCATCGAGAAGAAATTTTTTGTTTACATAGTGAAAATGGTTGCAAGAAGCACAAGCTAATCCCCAAATACCTTAGTTTAATGGAAAAAATTACGATTATTGGGCTATTACAATGAAGGTTTTATTTTCTTCTCAACACATTTCGGAATTCATGGAGAATGGTTTCCAAGAACCAACAGATGCAGTTACATACAATGCTTTGACACAAGAACAAAGAGATTTTTTGAGGGACAACAGAAATAGGGACTCAAAATCCATCTTCTATATTTTGCAAGAAGTTCATGAAAGTATCTTCCCAAGGATTGCAGTAGCAACAAAGTCCAAGCAAGCATGGGATACCCTTCAGACAGCCTACCAAGGCATGGAAAAGATGAAGACAACAAAACTACAAATGTTGAGAAGATATTTTGAGACAATTTGTATGAAAGAGTCTGAGAATGTAGACAAACTCTACACATGTACTTGGTTGGCTACTCAAATTAGGTCTCATGGTCAGATAATTGAGGAAAGAAGAATAGTTGAGAAATTTTTGAGAAGTTTGGTAGTAATATTTTATGTCATTGTTATGGCCATAAAAGAGACAAAGGATATTTCACAATTGTCAGTGGATGAAATTCATGAATAATTTATTTATCATGAACACAGACGGAATAGAGAAATAAACTCCTCACTTGAACATGCCTTCAAGAAACAAGTTACATTTGGTTAGAGGTATGATAAATCTCAAGTTAAATGTCATTATTGTAAGAATTATGGTCATTATGCAAATGAAAGTAGAAAGAAGAAATATGACATAAGTAACAAAACATGTGAAAATTTCATAAAGGAAAATTATAACCATGATAGCATGCTTTTAGTTTGTAATGTAGCACAATAAAAACTAGGAGATGTATCATTTCTAGATTCAGCGTGCAACAACCACATGGTACGGAACATAGAAATGTTTTCCAAAGTAGATGAAAGTGTGAAATCTGAAGTGACATTAGGGACTGATAGAAAATTCTCGGTCATGGGAAAAGGAAGAGTCGGAATTCTAACAAATAATGGAGAGAAGTATATTTAATATGTTTATTTTGTACCTGGTTTGAAGCATAACCTCATAAACATTGGACAACACATTCAGAAGGGCTACAATGTCTTTTTCAAAAATTATGTGTGCACGATTTTGGATAAGTATCCAAGCATACGACTGATTGCAAAATTTTAGATGAGAAATAATAGAATTTTTCCTCTCAATCTAAAATCAAATTTTAAGGAAGAAGGTGCTCAAGCACAACTATCAGTGAATTCACAAGACATGTAATGAAAAGTTGCAGTTGTCACACAAGTATACTTTCAATAAGAGTTCAAACATGAAAATTGGTTATGAAAATTGAGATTTGGTCATCTCAACTTTGGAGGTTTGAATTTGTTGCATAGGAAATTCATGGTGAGGGGATTACCACTCATAGAAAAACCGGACAACATATGTGAAATATGCATCTTGGGTAAACACTATAGAGAATCATTTCTAGTAGGAAATTAAATAAGGGCAAAGGCACCTTTGGAGATTGTCCATTCAGATTTATGTATACCAATGCAAACACAATCAATTGGTGGACGCTATTATATTTTCACTGTCATAGATGATTATACAAGGAAGACATGGGTCTACCTCCTAAAACAGAAAAGTGAAGTGTTTGAGCGCTTCTACCAATACAAAGCTCTTGTTGGGAAGCAAAGTGGACACTACATCAAAGTGTTTAGGACTGATATAGGTGGTGAATATATCTCAAAGGACTTCGTACATTTTTTTAGGGAGCATGGAATTCACAAGAAATTTAAAACAAGGTATACACCTCACCAAAATGGTTTCACGAGAAGTAAGAATATGACCATTATGGAAATGGTAAGGAGTATGTTGAAGGCAAATAATTTTCCAAATGATTATTGGGCTGAAGTTGTTGCTTGCGCAACATATATCATTAATAGGTGTCCAACCAGAAGTGTAATGAATATAGTTCTTGGAGAGGCATGGAATGGAAGAAAACATAATGTTACCCACATGAGAGCCTTTGGATGTGTGGTGTATGGACATGTCTCAGATAAGTTGAAGAATAAGTTGGAAAAAAAGTGGGAGAAATGTATGTTTATTGGATACAGTGATGAATCCAAGGCAGACAAACTCTACAATCTATCAACCAAGAAAGTCATAATCAATAGAGATGTTCAATTCATAGAAGAGGAATCATGGAATGAATGTTTGAAGAAGAAAATCAATGTCAAAACATCTACACCACATAAAGACAAAGAGGAATTGACTGCAACAAGTAATTCCTCAATGGTGACTCCTCATACACCTACACAAGCTCAACAAAGAAGTCAACATGTGACACCAGAAACAAATAATAGGACAGGATCATGCAGTCAAGAAAGTGCTTCTCCAAGTACACCACAAAGGTCTGCAATGCCACTTACTTCAAGCACAACACCGAGTGAGATGTCAAGCCCATATTTCGCAAGCATGACAAGACGAAAATTCAAAAAATTAAGTGAAATTTATGAGAAAAATGAAGTTGATGGTAGTCCTAATCTGAATTCCTTATTTGCATTATTTTGTCATGTAGATGACCCAATTCATTTTACAGATGTAGTCAAAGAAGAAAAATGGGTTGCGACAATGGATGAAGAAATATAAGCAATAGAAAATAATGACACATGGGAGTTAGTGGGCCTTCTGCAAGGAAAATAAATCATTGGAGTGAAGTGGGTTTATAGGACCAAGAGAGACATTGAAGGGAAGATTGAAAGGCATAAAAGCGAGGCTAGTTGTCAAGGATACAAGTAACAACATGGAAGATATCATGTGGAGAAATTTGTGCTAGTCACAATAATGGAGACGATGCATTCAATGTTGTTAATTGAAATGCAACATAAATGGAAAGTGTATCAAATGGACGTAAAATCAATGTTCTTGGATGGAGTGTTGAAAGAGGAAGTATATGTTATGAAACCACTTGGTTATGAGATAGAAGGCCAAGACGGCAAGGTGTATAGGTTGATGAAAGCTCTCTATGGGTTGAAGCAAGCACCATGTGCATGGTATAGCAGGATAGATTCTTACTTGGTGGACAATGGTTTTGAAAAATGTGATGATGAGTCTACTCTCTACCTTAAAGAAAGTGATGGTAAGCTTCTTATTGTTGTTTTATATGTAGATAATTTAATTTTTACAGGGAGAAATTATTTCCTCATCATGAATTTCAAAGAAGTAATGAAAAGTGAGTTTGAAATGACTAAATTGGGGTTGTGAAGGTATTTTATGGGCATAGAAGTGAATAAAATAGAAAAAGGTATTTGAATCTCTCAAGTAAAGTATGTTGCGGACATTTTAGAGAGGTCTAATATGCAGAACAAAAAGCTTGCACCAAATCTAACTATCATGGGGTTGAAGTTGAACAAATAATATTGCAGCAACAATGTCAATCCAACATTATACAAAATTATGGTGGAAATCCTAATGTATTTGAGTGCAACTAGGCTTGATATAATGTATGTCGTGAGTTTAGTGTCAAAGTTCATGGAGATACCCAAGGAGACACATTGGAAAACAACGAAAAGGATTTTAAGGTATGTCAACAGGACAAAGGAATATGACATTTGTACATCGCAATAGATGATTTTAGGTTGGTTTGTTATACTCACAGTGAATGGGCAGGAAGTGTTGGTGACAGAAACAACACTCGCGGATATGTTTTTTCATTTGGGTTTGGAAGCCATTTCATGGGCTTCCAAGAATAAACCGATAGTATCATTGTCAACAGTAGAAGTTGAATATGTCACCGCAACAACAACAATGTGTCAAGAAGTTTGGATGAGATGAATATTAAGCGATTTATTCGATGAACAAGAGGGAACAACAAATATTTTCTGCGTGAACAATTCCACTATGAAAGAATTTGTTTTTCACAATAGGACAAAGAACATTGATGTTAAATATCACTTCATAAGAGAATTAGTTAACAATGGTGAGATTCTGTTGTAGCATTGTAGGTCAGAAGAACAATTTTCAGATATCTTCACAAAGCCATTCACAGGCAGAATTTTTTTTTATCTCATAGATTGTTTGGAAATGATCAATCATGTTAGTTGCGATTAAGGGGGAGTGTTGGAAAAATAATCTCAACCATCACTTTAATTTTTTTGAAAACAACCATACCTCAAGTAAATGTTTTGCAGGTTGCAGATTGAGTGTGCAGGGAAGGACATGGATTAAATGAAGTTATGAACAGGAGGACAATTACCGATTCTAGAACATATTAAATAATCAAATGAAAATGAAAATTTATTAATGGTTGGTAGAAACGCATGGGCAAGCATTTATGAGGCAAGCATTTCCGCAAAGTTGAGAAAATAATGTTTGCCCATCATCTGTATTAATTTTGTCTTGTCATAAATTAATGTGTTAGAAATATATGTTTTCATATACAAGTATGTAAAAGTACTAGTATGTAAAAGTATTTTCCATTGTGGCAGATGTAAGTCTGAAAAGACAAGTGGAGAAAACCAGGAAGAAAATTTTGGTGTTTGTTACTATATGTTTCACCATGAGTAAATTTGTTTAAAATTTTTACTCCATTATATAGTTATAGTTGCTCAAGTCAACTAATTTTAATCTCTGCCACTTTGTATTAAAATGAAGTCTCATATGTTTCTATATATTCCTGTTTAAGCTCCGTGACACTTGAAAGCCTCTACGTAGTGGTTCTAAATGTGGAATAGCCATAACGCCACTCATATAACTATGGAAGCTTGTGAGTATCTAACCCAGGTGAGTGTATATTTGTGCTCCATGATAGAAAATGGATGTAAGCACATGATTTTTCTTGTAGGCTTGTGTCCCTAACAAAGGTGGAACACTAAACTAGAAGTTTCATCTGGCTATCTATCAATAAATTAGCTGAAAAAATGTTGTTACAGATGTTATTAATATAGGAAATGAAACTCAAAATTATATATATATATATATATATATATATATATATATATATATATTTTTAAGTGTGGTGTATTTTTCAATATTTTTTATTTCATTTTCATCAACATGTCCAAATACATCACCCTAATTGAGAAATAAAATTGAACCTATATCTTCTTTTTAATTAAAAACTATTTAATTTTATTAAAGTTATTTTTAATTTTTAATTAAAAGCAATTCTAGTTGTTGCTTTTAATTATTGATAATTATGCAAATAAAGCAAACTTCTAGCCCTGATGGTAGAAGAAAAACTAGATTCCGCTTAAGTAGAGGCTATGAATTATTATTTTTTGTCTGCGGCCACTATATACATATATATATATAAAAGCCATTTTCGAATTTATTCATAAATAGTTTACATATAGACATTTTCAGATTTATTCCTAATTATCCCTAATTAGCTGAGAGCTGGATTTTTTTGGGCCTTCGTAAATTTATCAACAAATCTTTTGGATGCACTTCTCTCATTCTAGCATATTTGCAAAATGGAGTTCTCTTTGTTGACTTTTATAAGTAATTTTAATTACATTAATATTTTTCGTATAAATTTCATTATGAAATGTTATTACTCATATTTAATGATCAAAATATCTTAATATTCGTACTTTTTAAAATAATTTACCTTGATTGAGGATATTTTTTGTTGGTATCAAAAGATTCTCCAAGACATTATAGAGCCATGCCATTCACACCAGTTGTGGACTATTTTTCGCTAGAGCCATTGCATATTCTAGTATAATGGGATGATGAATTTCTCCTTTAACTACATTGAGTTTCCTTCCTCGAAGGTAAAAGTAGCTGAGACCATTTTTATGCTTCAAAGATTAACATTAGTTGTGGACTATTTTTAGCAGGAGCCATTGCATATTCTAGTATAATGCGCTGATGAATTTCTCCTTTTCTGATAGCTACATTTGCTGCTAATTAGTGGTTGATTAGTTAAAATTAATTTTAATATTGTTTAAAGAAAAACATTGAGACAGTTGGTATTTTATTGGAAAAGTTATTTTTCTTATTTTTAATTATGAATAATAAAATTAGTTATGAAAAGTAAAAATAAAAAAAAGGTTGATGGTAAATATATTCCAAGAATTGAAAGGTGGTTGGACAGTTTTAATAGTTACCTATTCCTCTAGGGATAAGAGACTGATCCCAGTAAGGAATGGAGGTTTTGTTCATGGCCTAAGGAAAAGAGTGAGGTTTTCTTGAGCTAGTAGAGACTAATGGAAAACACTCAGAAATTCCTGAAGTTTTCTAGCACTGAATGGACTTGGAGTCCTGAGGTCACAGGAGAAAATCTACTTTCAACCTATACCTCTTCAAGTGGAACACGGGGGAAAGAGGAGGACAAAATCTAATTTCAACCTATACCTCTTCAAGTGGAACACGGGGGCAAGAGGAGGATGTAATCATCTCTCTTGAATGCTGGGTGGACACCACAACCTAACACAATTTTCGAAATAAGTGAATGTATGTTTTTCCTTTATGATTAGACAGAAAATAAATGATGTTCTTAAGTTATTGTGTATAGTAACTGCTATTTAATCCAGAGAAAGACTTTATCACATTAACTCTTTGTTAGAACTTTTCTTATTAGACTTGTAAAACTATATTCCGTTGGAATGATAAGTTATGAAATATATATTACTCTGTACACTATGACAAGATTATGTAAATAAATGAATCTAGAAGATTATTATAATTGTGCAAATAAGAATTCAAATTGAAAACCTTATTGTGTCAAAAACTGAGTCAGAATAACTGTTGGCACTAGGTACATGAGATCCTAACCCAATACAGATTTTTATCCATCATATCTATACACGGATGAAGTGGTTCGGTGGTCTAGACACCCGATAAAAAGATATAAAATTCCGCAGAATAAAATAGCAGAAAAATCTTCATACTCAATTAACAAAAATGATAGTAATGAGATTCTTTACAACTATAACCTTCGACTAGAAACAATTTGGTGATATAATAAATAGTAAGAATGCATTAAGAGATATACATAAACCTGGAGCATAATACTACAAGCAATAAATAATTACATATTGAAGAAAATGCAGGACAAGAACCATAGTTCGGTTAATCTATGTAAAGAGCAGGGTGATTATATTCGAGAACTGTCATGAAATACCTTATTTACAAACTATAAGAACATATTTCCGTTATACAATAAAAAATAATCTAACCTAGAAAGTCGAAGTTCGGTACTAATAATAGCAATAGAAAATATCCGTGTTCTCTTAAGAGAATATTGTATATCATCTAAAATTATTCACGGGAGTGAAAGAAGGAATGTTAACAATATAGCTATAGAAAAGAAAACAAGTTTGACAGAGGAGCTGATAATCTAGGCTACGGAAGAAGCCCTCATCCTCGATAAATGGGGTTAAATGCTTAAGGGGTGTTAAAACCCTTGCCACTGCACATAATCCTTAGAGCATACCTAGAAGGAGTCATGCAAGATAAACTCAGATGAAGAAATAAAATCGACATATTGTAGGAAGACTGCCAATCTACTAAAGGATCTCACCTCCAAGTGACAAAAAACGTAAAACTCTGTATAATACTCAAGAATTCTTTGGAAGAATTACATTGCAGAAAAGAACGGAAACAATTAGAGAACTCTTAATAAAACCCCAAATACATGTAAGAATGGACTTTGTGTTCCATTCCGTAATGAATAGCTAGAAAAAATAAATAAATATAAGAATTACATTCGGTGAGAAATAGCAAACAGAGTCCTCAGACTCATAAGAAAAATAGGAGAAAACTGAAAGAAAGTTGGGAAGAATTACCACGAGAATTTTAGCCTTGATAATTTTGTTGTGTGCCAACCTAACGGAGGATATCCATTGATAGTAGAAGAAGGTTAAACCCTTCTGAAATTTCAAACTTAACAAAAAAAATATTGATACATCGAAATTGTAACGCAGACTTGTTAATTTGAACAGGGGTTAAGATTCACCTGCCAGAGAGCCGAAGGGCTGTATAGAAAAATCATTTCCAATGGGCTGAGGTAAGAGTGATAAACACACCAGACAACCTGAGCAGGCATGCCGAAATTCCAAACTACAGGAAGAGCATTGAAAACCTGGACAATTCATCAATCTTTCAGGTTTTATTCTATTCAACCAGTTTATGTGTCGTCCTCATTTGGAGGTGTAATTCTCAGTTAATACGATTGTGGAAACCCTCAACCTTAGCAGAGATACAATAGAACCAGGAAGAGCCGAAGCAAGCGAGAATGAGGTTATGCATAAGGGAAGAGGGTTTTGGCAAAGAATTGTTCCTGCCAGGCATACCTACTGCCTTAATTTCGAAGGATGGAAGCAGCGGAGGAGAGGATAAGTGGACTTAGGATTCTGATCCCAATCCTAACCGGAAAACGATTTTGGCGCCACTTAAACCCTCTGGTACTGTGGCAGCTAATATGGAGTACACTCATTAAGACAGGAGTTAATGAGATTTTTAAACTATTCAAACTCAAAGAAAAATGACGGGCATGATATAAGCATATAAATTTATGTGTTAAGTAAGGATAAAATATCATATGAAATGAAAGAAATACCATGACAAAGGTTAAAGTGTATATCGTTAATTTTAACAATATAATATTAAATTTAAAATCTTGTTTTAAACCATGGGATTTGGAATTATATGTAGTTGTAATATGATTAATATATATGTAGTATTCTTAGTATTTTTATCCATATGTTCAAAGTAAAAAAAAAAATAAAAAATTATGTATGTTACAAGTGGTATCGGAGCAACATCCATATGCGGGGACCCTAAGGGTCAACTAACAATTTACATTGTGTGTATAATGGTGCACAAAATATAAGTATAAGAGGAAATAACATGAGGAGGGGAACAATGCAGCAACCACCCTAGGATACTGGGGAACCCCAAACACAACCAGTGGTGAGTCCTGAGATGTGGGTTCAGCTGAGTGTCGATCAGCACTAGAAAACAAGTAGAATACTGGAGGAGTAGCAACATGAAAATTTTTTTTTGTTGAATACAGTACAACAACTACAGGAATAAATGGTGCGAGTTCGAAGGGATAACGAACGATTAATGCAAGAATAAGAAAAAATACTTAAGAGCCTATCGGACACGCTGAATCAGGGAATGGAACATCCCAGTGTTGACAAGGGCATGCAAGAAGGAGATGAACAACAAAAAAGGGACAACATCACTGACCGAGTGGAAAGAAGCCCATCCCAACAAAGCAACAAGAACAAAAACTACAACGAAGAAGAATCCGGCAATTTGTCAGATCAACAAAAAGTTAAGAAGCAGAAAGTAAAGCTTCAGGGTGAGTTTCGAAAAATAAAACTACCAACATTTGATGGTGGAGCTGAGAAAGTAGCAGAGGCATGGTTAATAAACATGAAAAAGTATTTTCAGGTGTACCAATACAACAACAACCTGAATGCTAGATTGGCCATATATCAGTTAAGGGAGAAAGCCACTATGTGGTGGGAAGAAGTAAAGAATGTTCGCAGCATTGAGGAACATGATGTTATTTGTGAAGCGTTCCAGCAATACTTTAAAGACAAGTATTTAACAGAACATTTCTATGATGAGAAAGCTAAAGAATTTCTTAACTTGAAGCTAGGATAGATGACTATGGATGAATATATCACCAAGTTCACCTCCCTGTTACGATATGTTCCATTCCTTTGAGAGGAAAAGGCTAAGGTGCAAATATTTTTGAGCAGCTTGCCAACACATATGAAAGAGATAATTGAACTTGTAAATCCTAGGACCATGGATGAAGTGATTCATAAGGAACGAATGTGCTATCAATAGTCTAAGGATAAAAGGGAGGTTGGAAAAACTTGACAGCCAAGAAAATGACAGAAAGGCAACTCAAACTTCAAATGAGCCAAAAGCAATAACTTCAAGAATTATGCACGAAGTTATATTAGTAAAAAATTTGGTATAAATCTTCAAAGGACCCGCTGGCCAGCAGAAGAGAAGCCTACAGAGGCATCCAACAAGTCTGAGAAACGGAAAGTGACCAAGCCACCTCTACAGTGTTAGGGGTGTGGTGAGGCACACTATTATAAAAAATGCCCACAACGAACAAGAAATGACATAGTTGCTAACTTACAAGAAGCTTCTACAGTAGGCGATGTGGCGCGAAACATTCCTCGTATCAACGCGGCATTGGAGGATCAATAGGAATATTATCAGCCAACAATTATTGAGTTGGAAGGTAAATTATTGTCTCAATCTATTTCTATTTTGGTAGACCCAGATGTAATTCTAAGTTATGCTAGAGCCAAAATAGTGGAAATGTGTAAATTGGAAGAACAAAAATTCAAAAACTCGTGGCTGGTACAACTAGCCACAGGAGAAAAAAGAAAAGAAAATACCAACATTCAAAATTGTATATTAGAAATTGAAAAACATAAGTTGAATGTGGACATGAACATACTGCCATTAGGGTCCTATTATGCTTTTCTGGGAATGGATTCACTAGAAAAACATTGGACCTTAGTGGATTGCAAGGAAAATATCATTTATTACATAATGCAAGATGGAACACGCAAGGAGATTCAAGGAATCAAGAAGCCACTACAACTACACCAATTACAACATCCCAAATGAATAAATGTATAAGGAAGGGATCCCAGAGATATTCTATTTAGGTGGGATATGCTGATGCTAAGGAAAATTCACCTATGATGGAAAACATACCTGTGGTGCAAGATTTCATGGATGTTTTTCCAGAAAAATATTCCTGGATTACCACCAAGACGAGATATCGATTTTACTATAGAGTTAATGCCAGGAGCATCATCTGTGTCAAGGGATACTTATAGAATGAGTGTTCCAGAATTAACTGAATTAAAAAATGCAGTTATAGGAACTGCTGGATAAAGGTTACATTCGTCCAAGTGTGTCCCCTTGGGGAGCACCAGTGCTATTCATGAAGAGGAATAACGAAACCATGTGAATGTTCGTGGACTATACACAACTTAACATGTTAATGGTAAAAAGAAAAATTCCCTTACCAAAGATTAATGATCGGTTTGATCAAGTGAAGTGGGCAATAGTGTTTTCAAGATTTAAGATTTGGATATCACCAGATATGAATAAAGGATGAAGACATTTGGAAGACTGCCTTCCGTACCAGGTACGAGCATTATGAATTTGTGGTGTTACCCTTTCGGTTAACAAATGCAGCAAAAACCTTTATGAGGTTAATGGATGGAATATTTCATCATTTCCTGGATAATTTTGTACTTATATTTATAGATGATATTTTAATTTATTCTAAAAAATAGGAAGAACATACAGAGCATTTAAGGATTGTGCTAGGAAATGCTAAGAAAACACTAGCTATACACTAATTTGAGAAAATGTGATTTCTTTAGAACAGAAATTCAGTACTTAGGCCATGTCATTTTAACAGAGGTGATTTTTGTGGATCTAGAGAAAATCAAGACAATTATGGAATGACGAGTACCCTAGAATGTGGCATACATTCAATCCTTTATGGGATTAGCTGGGTACTATCGAATATTTATTGAGGGATTTTCTAGAATTTCATTTCCCGTTACCTCTTTACGGAGAAAAGAAATTTTTTTCAAGTGGATTATTGAATGTCAGAACAATTTTGAAAAGCTGAAAAAGCTTTTGACCACTGCACCAGTGTTGAGGGTAGCTGACCCCAAGAAATAATTTCAAGTTTGTACAGATGCAAGCAAAGAGGGTGTTGGGGCAGTTTTATCACAAGAGGAAAAAGTAGTGGCTTACGAGTCAAGAAAGTTAAAAGAACATAAACAAAGGTACTCGGCCTATGATTTGGAATTAACAGCAGTGGTACATGCACTCCGGGTATGGAGACACTACTTGATGGGGAAAAAGTTTGTGCTAAAAATAGATCATAGCAGTTTCACTAGTTATTTCAAGCAAGATGATTTAAACTCCAGACAGGCAAGATGGAATGATTTTCTAAGTGAGTTTGATATGGAGATCCAGCACGTGAAAGGTAAGGAAAACCGGGTGGCTGATGCTTTAAGTAGGAAGATGCATGGTGTTTATGAGATTTATTACAGTCAGCTTGAAATTAAATTCTTAGATCAAGTAAAAGAAGAAGCACAAAAAGATCTGGAATATCAGTTCCTATGGAAGCAGATAGAAAAGACCAGAAAGCAAGGAAGTACTTCTGATTACGGAGTAAATAGTGAACATATGATAACATTCATAGTAAACGTGTATGTACCAAACCGTGTGGACCTAAAAGAGTTGATTATGGATGAATATCATAAAAGTAATTATGTAGGTCACCCAAGATACCAGAAAATGTTGACAACTATTAGAAAGGTATATTTTCGGCCTGGTATGTGTAAATATATTGCTGGGTATTTAAATAAATGATTTGAGTGTCAGTAGGTGAAGGTGGAGCATCAACATCCTGTAGGATTGTTGTAGCCCATACCGGTAATGAGTGGAAGAGGGAGGTCATATCCCTGGACTTCATTACAGGTTTACCACGGTCAAAGAGGCAAAACGACTCCATCATGGTGGTAGTGGAGAGATCGAGTAATTTGCACATTATATACATGTGCAGTCTACTTACAAGACTGTACAGATAGCATAAATTTTCATGAGAAAAATTTTCAGGCTGCATGATATTCCAAAGACGGTTATCTCAGACATGGATGTTAAGTTTACATCAACATTTTGGAAGACTCTATTTACAGGTTTGGGAACCCAAACAAACTTTAGTATAACTGATCATCCCCAGACAGACAATCAAATGGAGCAAGTAAACCAAGTGTCGGATGACATGCTTTGCATATATGTGATGCAACAGCCAACCAGATGGGAAGATTATTTGCATCTTGTTGAATTTTATTACAAAAAATGGTTATCAAGAGCCCCTTAAGATTAGTCCTTTCGAGGCCTTTTATGGGAGGCAGTGTCACACAACCATAAATTGGAGTAGCCCAGAAATAAAATTAATTTTGGGACCATAAATGTTGGCAGAAATGAAATTAGAAGTAAAGAAGATAAGACAAAATTTGAAGGTTGCATAAGATCGAGAGAAGATCTACATAGATAAGAAGAGGTCTTATCAGGAATTCGAAGTGGGATACCATGTGTATTGGAGGATCAAACCCAAGAGGAGGACCTTGCGATGGACCTCTTGTGCCAAGTTGGCTCCCAGGTTCTGTGGACCCTTCCAAATTTTGGAAAGGGTATGACTTGTGGCTTATCAGCTGGCTTTACCCAGTCACATTCGAGTACACAATGTATTTCATGTGTCCTTGTTGAAGCATTATGTGCATGATTAGCAGCACGTAATTCATTGGAAAAATATATAGGTAGGTTAGAATTAAAAATCTTAACTTGAAATATGATTTCAGTGTAAGAATTTGACAAGGAACTTTGCTAGTTGCAGGTAGAGCTGCACAACGATTTTCTGGTCGAGCCACAACACATACTTGACTGGAGAGTAATTATACTCCAAAAGTGAGTCATCACCCAAGTTAAAGTGGAGTGGAAGCACTTTGGCCCAGATGAGGCTACTTGGGAGGATGAAGGATTTGTGCGCGAGGCTTACCCATAGCTATTTGTTGAGCTGGAGTAAAACACTGAGGATGGTGCTACTTCCAGGGGGGAAGTTGTGATAGATGCATTTGCTGCTAACTAGTGGTTAACCAGTTAAAATGACTTTTAATATTGTTTAAGGAAAAAGACTGAGACAAATAGTATTTTCCTGGAAAAGTTATTTTCATTTTTTTAATTATGAATAATAAAATTAGTTATGGAAAGTAAAAATAAAAAAAAGGCTAATGGTAAATCTATTCCAAGAATTGAAAGGTGGTTGGACAGTTTGAACAATTACCTTTTCCTTTTGGGATAAGAGATTGATCCCAATGAGGAATGGGGGTTTTGTTCATGGGCTAAGGAAAAGAGTGATGATTTCCTGAGTTGGTAGAGACCAGTGGAAAACACTCAGAAATTCATGAAGTTTTCTGGCACTGACTAGACTTGGAGTCCTGAGGTCACAACAGAAAATATACTTTCAACCTGTACCTCTTCAGGTGGAGCACGGGGGAAAGAGAAGGACATAATTACCTCTCTTGAAGGTTTGGTGGACACCACGGGCTGACACAATTTTCAGGTAAGTGAATGTCTATTTTTTCTTTATGATTAGACATAAAAGAAATGATGTTCTTAATTTATTGTGTACAATAACTATTATTTAATCTAGAGAAAGACTTTATCACATTAACCGTTTGTTGTATCTTTTCTTATTAGACTTGTAAAACTACATTCTGTTGTAATGATAAGTTGTGAAATATATATTAATCCGTACACTACAACAAGATTCTGTAAAACTATCCCTGTAATATTCTACAGTTTAATCTTGATTATAAATATCATTTGTTGTAATATCTAAGGAAAGCATAGAAGTTGAATATTAGCAGTAATTTAACTACATGTGGAATCTCTAATTGTACATTGCATTTTACTGTAGAGATTTATTTAATTTAACTAGACACATGTATCAGTAAATATTACCAAGCAATGTGGTAAGAAGAGATAAACGAATCGAGAAGATTATTATAACTGTGAAAATAAGAATTCAAATTGAAAATCTTATTGTGTCAAAGATTGAGTCGAAATAACTATTGGTACTGGGTACGAGAGATCCCAATCCAGTACACATTGTTATCCCTGATATCTATACATGGAAGAAGTGGTTCGATGGTCCAAACACTAGCTAAAAAGATATAAAACTCTGCACAGTAAAATAGAAGAAAAATCTTCATACTCAAGTAACAGTAAGGATAGTAATGAGATTCTTTACAACTATAACCTTCAACCGGAAACAATTTGGTGACATAATAAACAGTAATAATGCATTAATAGATGTACAGAAATCTGGAGCGTAATACTGCAAGCAATAAATAATTACATATTGAAGAAAATGCAGGACAAGAACCGTAGTTCGGTTAATCTATGTAAAGAGAAGGGTGATTATATTCGAAAACTGTCATGAAAGACCTTATTTACAAACTATAAGAACATATTTCCATTATGCGATAAAAAAAATAATCAAACCTAGAAAGCCGAGTTTGGTACTAATAATAGCAATGGAAAATATCGGTGTTCTCTTAAGAGAATACCATATATCATCTAAAAGTCTTCACAAGAGTGAAAGATGGAATGTTAAAAATATAGCTAATCAAAAAAGAAAACAAGTTTGACAGAGGCGCTAATAATCTAGGCTAGGGAAGAAGCCCTCATTCCCGGTAAATAGGGTTAAATGCTTAAGGGGTGTTAAAACCGTTACCACTGCCCAGAATCCTTAAGAGCATACCTGGAAGGAGTCGTGCAAGCTAAATCCATATGGAGAAATAAAATCGACATATTGCAGGAAGACCGCCAATCTACTAAAGGATCTCACCTGCAAGTGACATAAAACGTAAGACTCTATATAATACTCACGAATTCTTTGAAATAATTACATTTTAGAAAAGAACGGAAAAAATTCAAGAACTCTTAATAAAACCCCAAATACCTGTAAGAATGGACTTCGTGTTCCATCACATAATGAGTAGCTAGACACAGTAAAGAAATATTAGAATTACATTTGGTGAGAAATAGAAAACAGAGTCCTCAGAATCATAAGTGAAATAGGAGAAAACTGAAAGAAAGTTGGGAAGAATTACCATGGACATTTTAGCATTGATAATTTTTCTGTGCGCAAACCTAATGGAGGATATCCATTGACAATAGAAGAAGGTTAAACCCTTCCGAAATTTCAAAATTAACAAAACAGATATCGATACATTGAAACTGTAACACAGGCTTGTTAATTTGAACAGGGGTAGAGATTCACCTGCCGGAGAGCTGAAGGGCTACATAGACAAATCCTTTCTAGTGGTATGAGGTAAGAGTGATAAACACACCATCCAACCTCAACATCCATGCCGGAATTCCGAAGTGCAGGAAGAGCAGAGAAAACCCGAACAACACATCAATATTTCTGGTGCTATTCTATTCAACCATTTTATGTGATGTACTCATTTAGAGGTGTAATTCTCAGTTACTACGAATGTGGAAACCCTCAACCTTATTGGAGATACACCGGAGCTGGGAAGAGCCTAAGCAAGAAAGAAAGAGGTTATGCATAAGGGAAGAGGGTTTTGGAAAATACCTGCTCCTTCCAGCCATACCTATTTCCTTAATTGCCAAGGATGGAAGCAGCGGAGGAGAGGACAAGTGGACTTAGGATTCCAGTCCCAATCCTAACCAGATTAGTGATTTTGGCACCACTTGAAACCTCTGGTACTGTGAGAGCTAATATGGAGTACACTTATCAAGCCAAGAGTTAATGAGATTCGTAAACTGTACAAAATCAAATAAAAATGACAGGCATGATATCAGAATATAAATTTATGTGTTAAGTAAGGATAACATATCATATGAAACAAAAAAAATACCATGAAAAAGGTAAAAGTGTATATCGTTAATTTTAATGATATAATATTAAAGTTAAATCTTGTTTTAAACCATGGAATTTGGAATTATACATAGTTGTAATATTACTAATAAATATGTATTATGGTTAGTATTTTTATCCATATGTTCAAAGTAATTTTCTTTTTTTGGTGTGTATGTCACACCTTTAAATTTTAACATAATTCTATCCGAAAATTTTTGAAATACTAAAATTCAACTACAACGAATTCCACAGATCGATCTGATAAATCATAACCAAGTCATCAAAATTTGTAAAGTGAGACACTTGGACTCATTTTAGAATAAAATTTATTTATGGCCCATCCATGTGCTCTTTTATTGGTGTGGAGTGTATTAATAATTTTCCAGTGCCATGCCAGTCGTCTTTTTTTTAGGTTAATGTGATCTGAAGTTTTTTTGATATTTTTTTCCAAGTAAAAATGTAGTCCGAAGTATCATAGCTCTGGGTAATGGTGTCAAATTGATGTTCTTAAGCTATGAAAAATTTGGGAACTAGCATCAACTTGATGTGCTTATACTATAAAAAAACCAAGAGGTAAGAGGTATGTAAATATGGGCATGGCATGTGTAAAAGTATTTTCCGATAGTCGTTTTCTTCCCAATATTATCATTTTTCTTCATAATAAATATTTCCAAGACATGTGGGTCAAAATCCAAACCCGTCTAATAGATTAAAATGAATCGGAAATCAAAGAGTCCGACATAGAGCTAAACAAGGAGGTTCAAATTCTCTCGATCAAATAATACCAGCCTAGATCCATCTTAACTCCAGATCTATCAAGCGCCGAGAGGGATCAAATCTCTCGAGGAGAAAACCTATTTTTTGAGTGCAAAAATTGAGCAAAGGTTTTCACCTCGAGAGATTTGATCTCTCTCGGGGCTTGATAGATCCAGAGTTTAGATGGATCTAGGTTGGTTTCAGTCATGTGCGACCAAGGAAAATTTAACAATAATATGAGGAACATATGCTTAATTTTATCAATAATATGTAAATACATATAATATTAACATAACCATTTTAAATATGTTAAATATGTCTGAGATTTATTGAGTCATTTTAATTTTAAATTCGATTAGTTACCTCAGTTTGTTGAGATGATAAATACTGTAAAATAACTTTAATGATGAAATAAAATTTTGAATGCAAAGTGACATTGTAATAATATTGAATGATAGAAACTGTGAATAATAAGAATGTAGTCAATTACGAATAGTCTTCATTGTGATCTATTTCAAACTATTTTCTTCTACTATTATTATTTTCACCCATGTTAGTTTTGTCATATTTTCATATTGTTTATTTGAAAAGGACAGTTGGAATCGTAAACCATTTAAATATTTAGCTCGAGCTGTTGTAGTAAACGTCATACCTTGTCTCTCTTGCTCTCCAATATTAATAGGTTGAATTACTATAACACAAAAATCAATGTACATTGCAATAATTTTTTGTGCTTAAACTGAAATCATTGCACACACACTATTAATCCAATGACTTTAAAATTAATGTACCATCATACGTCCAATTACATCAAATTAGAAATCAACATATACACTGAAATCAATGCAACTAATGCAAGAAATCAAATAATAATAGAAAACAACATCTACACTAAAATCAATGCATATAATGCAAGTAATCAAATATGATTAGAAATAAACATCTACACTAAAATAAATGAGTCTATTGCAAGTAGGAAAATAGGATTTAAAACCAACATCTACACTGAAATTAATGCATCTAGTGCAAGAAATCAAATAGGATTAGAAATCACCATCTACACTGAAATAAATGCATTTAGTGCAAGAAATCAAATAGGATTATAAATCATCTACATTTAAATCAATGCATTTAGTTAAATAATCTACATTTAAATCAATGCATTTAGTGCAAATAATCAAATATAATTAGAAATCAACATCTACATTGAAATTAATGCATCTAGTGCAAGCAATCAAATAAGATTAGAAATCACCATCTACATTGAAATCAAAGCATTTAGTGAAAGAAATCAAATAGGATTAGAAATCACCATCTACACTGAAATCAATTCATTCAGTGCAAGAAATCAAATAGGATTAAAAATAATCTACATTGAAATCAATTCATCTAGTGCAAGAAATCAAATATAACCAAAAATGAAAATCTACATTAAAATTAATGCATTTAGTGAAATCAATAAAAAAGGATTAGAAATCATCATCTACACTGAAATTAATGCATTTAGTGCAAGAAATCAAATAGGATTAGAAATCATGTACATTAAAATCAATCCATCTAGTGTAAGTAATCAAATATCATTAGAAATCAACATCTACACCAATATCAATTCATCTCGTGCAAGAAATCAAATAGGATTAGAAATCACCATCTACACTGAAATCAATGAATCTATGGCAAGAAATCTTCTTCCCTCTCTCCCCCATATATATCTATATATCCCTTCGTCTCTCCTTTTTCTCTTTATCTCACCCCACGAAACACACACTCTCTCTCACTCCATATCTATCAATTTCCTTGTCCCTGCCTCCTTCTCTCCATCTATATTTTTTTCTCTTCACCTTACATCTATATCTATATCTCACTCTATCTCTCTATATCAACTCCAAAACATAAACTCTCTTTCTCTAATCTATATATCTATTTATCACTCCCTCCTCCTCCTCCTCCTCCTCCTCCTCCTCTCTCTCTCTCTCTCTCTCTTTTCCCCTTCCTTTTCTCTCTCTCGCTTCTATATCTCTTCCTTCCTACTACCCTTGCTCCCTCTCTCTCCATCTTATATATCACTCCCTCTCTATCTCTCTCCATCTTTCACCCTCTATTTCTTTATTCTTACCTCCCCCTCTCTCCCTTTCCATCTTCATATCTCTTTCCCTATCTCTCTTCACTCTCTCTCTTCCTTTCTCTCCCCCCCCCTCTCTCTCTATCTTCACCTTCTAAATTTGTTACCATATGCCTCTCTCTCTCCTTATCTCCCCGCTTCTCTCCATATCTCCTTATTTTTCTCATTATCTCAACCCAGAACATACACACTCCCTCTTCATCTCTCCCTTGTCACTCCCCCTCTCTCTCCACTACTCACTCTCTATGTACTTCTTCTTCCCTCCCTCTCTCCTCATCCAGCTCCATCTCTCAATTCCTCCCTCTCTTCCCCTCCAAATCCATATTTCTATCCCTACCTCTCTCCTCCTCTCTTTCAAGTCCCCTATATTGTCCTTCCTCTCTCTCCCTTTCTCTCCTACCTCCCTTTCTCTTCCCCCATCTCTCTCTCTCTCCATATCTCAATATATCCTTCTCTCCCCCTCCAAATCCATATTTCTATCCCTCCCTCTCTCCTCCTCTCTTTCAAGTCCCCTCTCTTTTCCTTCCTCTCTCTCCCTTTATCTCCTACCTCCCTTTCTCTTCCCCCATCTCTCTCTCTCTCTCTCTCTCTCTCTCTCTCCCCTACAATCCTCTCTTCCCCCATCACTCTCTTCCTCTCTCTCATCATTCCTCTCTTTCTTTCTCTCTCTCTGTGTCCTCCAATCCTCTCTCTTCCCCCATCACTCTATCTCACTCTCCAACTATCTTATTGTTTCTCTCCCTTTATCCTTCTCTCCCCCCTTGTCTCCATCACTCCCCCTTTCTCCTTCTCTCCCCCCTTGTGTCCATCACTCCTATTTATCTTTATCTCACCCATAAGCATACACACTCTCTCTCCATATCTCCCTTGTCACTCCCTCTCTATGTATTTCTTCTTCCTTTCCTCGCTCCGCCTCCAACTCCATCTCTCTATCCCTCCTTCTCTCCTCCTCCTCTCATCCTTTCTCTCTCTCCCTTTCTCTCCTATCTCCCTGTTCCTTCCCCCTTCTTTCTCTCTCTCTCACTCTCTACCCTTCAATCCTATATCCTTCTCCCTCCCTCTCTCCTTAGCTCTCTCCCACCTCCATCTTTATGTCTCCCTCTCCCTCTCTTACCCTTCTCTAACTCTCTCACTCTTCTCCCTCTCTGTCTCTTCATTCCTCTTCTCCCCTCTCCTTCAATTTATCTCCATATCTCCCTTGTCACTCCCCCTGTTTCTCCACCTCTATCATATATCGTGATATATTAATATATATTACAATATAATAAATTTAATATTGTATTAATCTAAACATATTAAATTTAATAATATTAATATTTTAATATTAATTTTAGGGTTAATAATGTTTTTTTTGGCATGGTATTAATAATAATTTGGTCCATGGTATTTGACCCTTATACTTCATGTATAATTAGATGTTGATTTCTAATCGTATTTGATATATATATTTTTTATTTACCATACCTCTTTATACCTCTTTTATATTTATTTATTTACCATACCTATTTTATAAATATGTTATTTGGCCCATGGTATTATTAATAATTTGTCCCTAGGCTTCACCTAAATAAAACCTTTTTTTGATTTTTTGTAAATATAAAGTGGTTTATTGAGTAAATATAAAAATCGGTTTTATTTATTTACCATACCTCTATTTTATTTATATTTATATTTATAATTTACCATACCTTCTGAGTAATATAAAAAGAGGTTTTATTTATTTACCATACTTATGGTTTATTTATATTTTTACTTATTTACCATATCTCTTTTTTGAGTGTTAGTAAACCTCTTCATATTTTAAGTTTATATCGTTTAAATTTATTTTTAATGAATTTTTAATTGTTCATTTATATGTTTATGTAAGTTATTGTTCAAGCCCACATTTTTTTTTGGCTTCCTAAGTTGCCACTTACACATAAACAATACCTGGTTTAGAAATGATCAAATATCCTCCCCACATTTAAATGAAAGAACTTTCTAATTTGCTGTATGATTTTAGAAGAGATTTGGCATTTTATTTTCGCAATATTTTAAAGTTTTTTTTTAATTTTACTCTTATCTTTATACTTAAATGTGCATTATATATATATATCAATTTTCACGATACCAGTTTTGCATAAGCTAAATACTTTTACACATTTACATTCATAATTATACCAGATAAAATCTGACTATGCACACTATATTATAACATATTCCAAAAATATCAAGATATGCTACTACGTTAAAGCTACGATGTGATATATTAAGTATAATATATTTAGTTGACCACAAATGTATAACTAGAAATTGCACCACATGTTGCAAAGGAAACGCTGTAAGGTTGTGGTATATTTAATAGTGAATTGAGATGAGATGTGTTTTTTCATAATGGATAAGGCATTGTGGAAACAAAGCTTCTATCTAGGAATACCCTACCTATTTTATTTGCTTAGTCAATTCCTCTAGTTTTGAGTATATCTCCTTTGTTTGTGGGTATGCTATGTTTCCGATAACAAATATATGTACCATGTTCCTAACCTCAATCCAACTTAGTCCTTGTTCCTTTTTTAGTTTTGGATATTTCATCATTGATTTCACCTTTGCAACATCTTTGCACCTGCCAAGAACAATAAAAATATTTGATAAAAGGACATAAGTAGCATTGTTTTTTGGTTCCAATGCTAGCATGCACTTTGTTGCATGTTTTCCTAGATCCAAATTATAATGAACTCTACATGCACCAAGCAAGGTACGACACACTAAATCCTTACATTCAAATGAATTTTCTCTGATAAAATGTTGTGCATCATATAAATGTCCAACATGGACAAGAAGGTTAACCAAAATGACCAATAAGGTCAACCATACATGCATAATGCTCCACTCTTGGCTGACAATAACCATCTCTGGACACACGAATTATTGGAAATGTCTTTGCAAATTTGGAAGTATTGTACTCCTTCTTGTTGTCTTGAATTTGATTTCACCTACAAATATGCGCTTCTTCATTTCTTAATGCCCCAAGGTGGACGAATCCTCACAAATAGAAAATAGCTCCCTAAATCAATACTTGTATTAAGACCAAAAGGCACATCTTCTGCATAAAGTTTGTTTCTAGCTTAGAGTTATCTCAAATTTTCGTGGATAATGGAAACTAGAAGAACTTGGTATCATATCAATTAGTGGTCATGTTGCAACTACCTACTATGCCACAACTACATTTATAAGTATTGGTTCGAAAATTTAGCTATAATATTGCTAATTGGAAAGTAGTTAAGCTTGTGATCAAGACTTTCATGAACACAATATAATGTGATGCCATTCAAATGCAATTTTTCTGACTTTGTATTGGGCCCTTCATACGAGTATGATTGTAAAGTCATTTATTTCAATTACAACCTAATATATCAACCACATATGTGTTTATTTATTTATTTACCTCTCATAGCCTATTTACTCATCTTTGTATACACTAATCAGTTTGGGTGAGGTGTTGTAGATCCTAGAGTCAACACCCGGGTTGAGGAGAGGTCAGTGCCGAGGTCATCTTAGTATCTCTTGAAGATAAATTATTGTTGCTCAAGAGATAAATGAAAAACGATTTAAATCTAGTTCAGTTACCCTTCTTAGAGGCAGATTCAATATACTCATAAACAATATATATCATTCTCAAGAATAAATGTCCAATTCTACTGTCCTATGCACACAAAATGCAACTTCATTGGTCATTTCAATAAGGTGGAAAGAAGAAATATAAGAAAGGAACCTAGTGCAGAGGGTTGGACAGACACAAAATCCTATGTAATAAATCCCAATAGAAACATGAAAAGTTAAAGGAGAGGAAGTGTAGAAATTATGGAGCGCATTTTAAGGCTTTCAATTCAACATCTCACAAGTACTATTTGCTGTATCACAACATACGTAAATATAAAATATCATAGGCACCATTTGTTGTTATATAAAATAGATAAATATACAATCTCACAAGTACCATCTCTTATGACATAACATAAGTAAATCTGTGACTCAAGAGTGAATCCAACAACTACAATTACATATTTTCTGAAGAAGAGAAACACACATGGAGTGAAATACAGAAGAAGAACACATATTATATATCTTTAATTTTTGGAATCACCATCACTTCTTTGTTAATATTTAAGAGTGAAATACATGTCACATGGCCCAAACTTGTGAAATTTGAAAAATGATTACAACCTCTTGAGCAAGAAAATCAAACCAACACTTGGAACCTCTCTTTGAAAAATAGAATTTGGAACTCATATAATGATTTTATTATGCCTTTTTATAGGGAAAACCAAAATAAGGACAACTTACAAAATATCTCATACATGTTGTTTTCTCCCTTAAACTGCTTGAATTTCCTCCTAGAGCTAGCCGTGATTTGGTTTGGTAGCATTAGAAGTGCTCTTCCACTTAGTTGTCGACCCATTCATCCTTTATTTCCTTTGTGCTACACTATAGGAGCCCAATACATTACCATAGTGCAACTTTAGAGCCAAAAAATATCGTAATGTTACATTAAAAGGATATTACGATATAATGATATTATGATGCCTTCAGCCCCTTTATGCTTTTATCCCCCTTCTTGTTTTTCCTCCGTGAGAATGTTTCTTTTGACCATACATATAGTACTTAACTACTAAAATATGAGAGCCTTCCTCTACCGTAAATATTTTTAGAAAAATTGTTATGAAAATAGGAGGTCACGAGATTCCCAGCCCCTTCATGACTAACCTATATGTCTTTTTATACACCATATTACTGGGTTTTGTGATTGGTGGGATAAAAAATAGGTGCTAAGGCATTCGAGATCCTTTCAGGGGCCTATCTCACTTTGTATTTTCTCTCACCCTTAGTTCTTTTGGTTTCTACTACCAAGCCCCAATTGCATTAGAGCTCCTAGCATATCGTAACTTTTCTTAAAATTGATTTACAAAGGAGTTACGAAATCCTATGCCTTCAATGTACTTCCATAGCACTTAGGTGCTAGCCCTCCTATATGCCCTTGGTTATTTAGATCCCATGACTAAGCACTAATCACATCAGAGCTCCACCATTGAATCAAAACTTTTCTATAAAACAGTTAGATAGAAGTTACGAAAAATATAACTCTAAAACCTGACCTCTCAAATTATGTCATGGTGATGTCATCATCTCCACTTAGCGCTTCCTTGGTGGTAACACATGTCACACATATTAGCCCCACTAGGACACCCAAAAATGTTGAAACCGACTGCCACCTGTCCTTCGTACTTCCATGTCACACTAATGTCATATTCCTTGTCAGTTTCCCAGAGTCAATGATCTGCTACCATGTATCCGTCAAAGTAGAGAGAAAGGATCCAAGGTTATTTTATTTTTGCATGTGATTTCATTTTTAAATATCCTCCTCGAAACCTCGACATTTAATAAAGAATTCAACTAATAAAGATTTTTTAGGTTCTGATCTCTGAAGTTCACATATCTGTTTGTCCCGAAGTCTGACGTTCAGACCTTCCGATATGGCCAACCTTTAGACATCATGTTCTAATATGCTCCCTGCTCTAGTATTTTTGGATGTCCAACATTTTGATGACTGGCTCCCAAAATTTTGGCTTTCCATTTTTATTTCGGTCTCTGAATTTCAACTCTCCCTTTTGGATTTCCCTTTCAGCTTTTGTATTTTGACTCTTGGATTTCAACTCTCCCTTTATTCAACCAAGAATGCACCTATCCTTCTCTATATAAAGGATGAAAATATTATTATTTGAAAAAAAATACAAGAGGTTATTACATATAATATCATCGGATCCAATTGGGGACAATGTTTTACAAGGAATGCATTGAGAATCTGCAGATTAATGCCTTATCCATTCGACATGGATTCAATTTATTTAGGTGCATGAAAAAGAAAAAACATAAGTAGTAAGAACTTAAAACATTAATGGCATGTACAATGGCTCACCAATATATATAGGGGGTGAGAATGGACATTTTTAATGTTGAAAATAGATCTTGAGAAACTACCCATTCACATGAAGTTCAAGCACGTCACCATCCAAGTTTTCCAGTGCGAAGGTGTTGTTTCATTTTTCTTCAGAATCTTGAAAGGTCCAAACCAAAAGGGATCAAACATCCCATGTATTCCCTTCTACTCTCTACTAACATCCCATCTAAGCATCGAATCTCCCAGCTATAAGAATTTGTCCCTTGCCTTTTTGTCAAAAAGAGCCTTGATATTTTCCTTATATTTAATCAAATTCTGAGTTACCTCCCCTTTGGTTTCTTATAGTTCTACCAGTTGATTTATTCTCTTGGTCAGAGAATTTGGCTCCTCCTCAACATCCTATGGAATTTTAACCACTGGCATGGCTAGTTGGACAAGGGAAATTTCTACCTTTCCATATACGAACTCAAAAGGAGACTTCCCGGTTGACCTCTTGGTAATAACTTTGTTGATCCATAGAGAAAATTTTAGTTGTTAGTCATGGTTTTTATGATTTTATGATATGGTATTTTTCAAAATCCTCACTAGAGATTTATTTGAAGATTCATCCAATCCATTTCCCTATGGATAGTAGGCGGTGCAGTGTCCCACCATAATGTTGTAATTTTGGCATAAACTAATAAAATTGGCTGATTTAAATACATGATCATATTTAGTGATAATATTGCTTGAAAAATAAAATCTAGCAAGGATATTCTCCTCCATAAAATTAATTACCACATCATTGGTCACATTTCTGGTTGGGATGGCCTCCACACATTTTGTGAAATAAAGTAATATCCCTAATTTTATGCTTTTATTTTAGGCACTTAAAAGTTCTAAAGTTCAAATGGACCTCTAGGAAAGTTATATGTGGACATAAATTAAAGTTGAATTTAATAAATATGAAAATTAATAATTGTAGAAAGACTAGAGTAAATAGAGATCAGGAATTCAAGTCCATGATGATGGATAAGATTCCAAAGAATTTCCCAGATTCTCTAAAAATCCTTGGAGAAAATAAATTAAATTCTAAAATTAGATTGGAGATAAGAATATAATAATATACCTCAGTAAAGTGGAGAGCTATTCGGAAGAGGCGGAATAAAGCTAGAAAGAGGAAAAAGTTAGTTTTAAAGTACTTTTTGTGGAAAAAAACAAAAGGAAAGCCTAGGCAGAAAGAAAAACAACATCCTGATTAAATAGACGCAGTTATGGAAACAAGATGATGGGAAATTAGACTTAAATAACCCATTCCTGGGTAGACGAGAGGTTGTCTACACCTTGGAGGAATTGATCTATGCTTGGGGGGAGCCATGGAGATAAAGCTCAAGGTTGGGTGGAAAATAGTCTTACCTTAAGTGGTATTCACAGTTACTTTAGCTCTGGATTATTATTCTGTTTTGTGATGGAAATGACAAAATTGAAGAATCATGTTTATGCTGAAAAATAAGTGAAATTTTTTATATGTTGAGTAGTTAAATTAACTTTACAGTTTATATTCTGATGTATTTAACAGAACATAACCATTGTGAAAATAGCTTACTTCTGTATAGTTACATAGACAGATTAAATTAGTAACCAACAGACGTAAATTATAAACCCAATTATGAGGGTCTAAATATGTTGTTAGCTTGTGAGGAATTATATGTTCAATTCGGAAATTTCATGGTGTGAATTAGAACAGATGATAACAGAGTTAATTAATAGAACTATTATGAAAACCTAAGGGAAATAGAAACCTAGATACACCAAGGGATATCTGAAATTCTAGAAGAAACTTGATTTTATATCTCTAGATTACTTTCATCTTACACATAATTATATCTATTCATTTATATGGAAAAATGAGAAATTAAATCTCATATATATATTTTAGTAGTAGAATATTTTACATGTATGCATACAAACTTTATATAAACATAAATTCTCATGGAAATTCTGTAGAAAGTACTAAAAAAATGTATTATGATATATTTTCCATAGTATATTAACTACAGAAAAGTAATCTGTATATTAAGTACAAATTTTACACAGGAATAATTTTCCTAAAAATTAAGTGGATTGAATTCTAGCACTTTATCGACCAACCTATGCATAGAAGGAATAAAACCGATTGTCAATTCCTGTGGGAGGAATACATAGATTGATGAAAAATAAATTTTGCAAGGTACAGTACCTGTACAATAAACCAAAATACAATTGGTTAGAATTTAATTATGAGGGTAATTAAACAAGTTATGTGAAATCTAAGAAAGTAAGCATAAGCAATTAATTAGTAATTTACCTTACTAATCAAGGAGAAATGACATGATAATTATTGTATTCAAATAATAAATCCAATCAAAATATAAGGACGGAAAAACACAATTAAATACACTGAAATTAAATAACTATGTGGAAAACAACGGAAGTGCAATTACTTCTATTAGGATAGAGTAGAAGCATGAAACTCCATGACTGGTGTTAGAAACTAGAATGGAGAGCCTGCAAAATAAATAATTTTATTAGTTAGGTAACTAATTAAAATGCTCAGTACTTCATAAAGGAAGAATTTGGAAAAGTCTATAAATCAAATTCTATGAATCTCATTTAGGAAAAAGGGATATTATAGAAATTGGAATTAATAAAATAG
Source organism: Pinus albicaulis (assembly GCA_034641835.2). Classification (NCBI taxonomy): domain Eukaryota; kingdom Viridiplantae; phylum Streptophyta; class Pinopsida; order Pinales; family Pinaceae; genus Pinus; species Pinus albicaulis. Next base: position 360,300,443 of record CM076572.1, on the reverse strand, counting down.
GTAGGAATTTTTCCTACTATTAACCTAGAATATTCAATTGTTATCTCTTTGTCTTACTCCATGAAATTAAATTTTCAAAACTTTGAGATAGAAGTATATGGAAAATGATAAGTAACAATTGCCCGCAGTTGTGAAGAAATCATTAACCAATTAAATGAATCTAATTTACAATCTAATTTGATAAAAACGAAAGTGAAGCAATGATAATTCTCTGAGTCAGGATTAGACTCTGTGGGGAAGATTATCCAGTTAAAGAGAAATCATGATATAGTGGGATAATATGAAATTAAATTGACCTGAGAAATGATTCTCATAAGCACGACATAATCCTCACAATAAAATTATACTCAAACCCTGAAAAGAAAACTGAAAGTTCTAGAACATCTTCGTTCGAATAAGATGAAAATTTTTAAGACCAAAATCCCAATAACGGAAAACAGGAACCGAAGTGGAAGGTAAAAAACAATAGAATTGAAACTACAGTAAATTATACTCTTCTAAAATGACAAAATAATGGTCAAATTCATACGTATGAAAACGCAGATAAGTTTAATAGAATTCGTTGAGCATTACTGTATAAGCATGATTTTCTCAACAAACAAGAAATTGTGAAGAAAAATAACAAGAGAAGAAGCTGCCAGAATGTAGATGGGACTCAAGGGCAGATTTTAATAAACCTCATACAACACCATACCTCATAAAATTCTAATACAAAGGTAACTAGTGGCCTGGTGAGTGATACATAAGCTCAACTAGCTACGATAAGGGGATTTAACAAAAACGATTTGGAATTCATAATTTTCCTAAGCTGGAGAGCATGGTCAGGAAATTGTGGAGGAACCCACTTCGACATTTATTCACCTGAAATGAAATTGAAATTCATTAATTTCCTAAGAGTGGGAATATGGAAAACCCGACTTGCAATTTAGATTTGAGTTGTAGTGTTTCAATAAATCAAACCCCTTACCTGTAGAATGTGGGAAATTGATGGAAAAAAACCCATATAGACTCCAATTCAAATAGCAGGAAATAACCAAAATAACGACATTAGTATTCGAGAAAGTTTAAATGGAAATAAAATTGAAAAAATTAAGGAGTTACAGTCAAAATAAAATTCGAAAGGGTGTTGGCAACATAAAAATAGAGAAGTGTTGACCTAATTGGAGACAACTTCTTTTGGCATCGTGATCCTGGTTGTGGCAACATGATCATGGAGTTTTCATATCCTCTGTGTAAATTTCTGCAACGAAAATGTAAAACCAGATGGTGTAGGGCAAGACAAGCACAAAGTCGAACCAAAAGATTGTAAAAATGAAAACTGGCAGAATCAAATTAGGGTTGCATTGTCATAAAACCCTCCAGAGAATACGATTCAATCCACATCATCCATGTGGATGGCATTAGAGTGTAGAAGGCCGAGAAGCCGTGTGGATGAAATAATGTAAACATATAGGAAAAATCAGTGAAATCTAGAGGTTTTAATGGTAATTAATAGTACTAATGAGAAACTTAAATGTCTAAACCAAATCATATATACGATCCCTCCTACATTAACGTATGATAGAGACATTATTTAATGGTGAACTGAGATGTGATGGGCCATCAATTCCAAACGTAATTCTATAATAGAATTAGAATCGAACCAAATTAATTCATGGTGAATAGCATTAATGTGGCCCAATGACATTCGAATTTGAATATGTAAACAATGCTAAAACATGCGTAACCAAAGTGTTGACATTCAAAATTATTATATGGAATATAAAGAAAGTATTAAGGGTGGAATATACTATATGGTTATATTATGGTGGAGCGCCTTAGATTGAATGGTAAGTTCAAAATTTCGTCGTAGGAATTCTAATGAATTCCTATCCATCATTTAATGTTTTATAATTCATAACGTTATAAAGGTCTAAGGGTGTATTCTATTAACCTAGAGTTGACAGCGTTAATGTTGCACTATGTAATTCGAAAGGACATATATAATTATTGGTATAGTATGCTTAACATCATATTTTAATATTTGAATTATGTCATATGAAATGCAAAGAATATAGCATTCTTCAAAGGAAATATCGTAAGGATTTCCTAAAGGTTATATTGAAATAACCACAATTGTAGAACTTTAACCTTGATTGTTAGTTCAACTATAGTAGGAGGAATTCGAAGGAATTCCTATCGAATATTATAACGGGAACAATTCCTAAATTTCATAAAGTTCTAAGTTAGAGTATATTATAATAAGGAAGGGAATTCCTTTAGATAGACTAAAATTAAATATAGAATTATGAGACTAAGTGTATTAATAAATAAATACATTAGGGGCAAAATGATGGAATGTAATCTAATAGTGAGGAATTCCTATTACTACTTTTATTCACAATTAAGGTTATAGAGAGGATAAGATGAACCTAAATTATATGAGGATAAGGAGGATAGAATGTAATCAAGAAGAAGCGGTGATTTTATAAATTATCAAGTACAAAAAATATAACCACAAAATTCATCTAAGCATGACAATAGTATAAAAAAGAAGTTTGTCAAAAATTGACGAAAGGACAAGAACATGATTCGTAAAATAAGTGACGAAAATGGAAGATAGAGTTCACAAGGTAAGTAATTATACTATAATTAGAAGAAAAAAAAATTAGTGAGTGGAGTTGTTACAGATGGTATCAGAGCCCATGTTGAAACACTCGGCCTATATGTGTCCTCACAACAGAAATTAGAAATCCCATATTTTTCTGCTGTAAATTGTCTTTTTTCTAGAAAAAAAATTTACACTAATTTGATTTATGAGTACAGTGAATTAGTACAGAAAAGTACAACTGAAACTATGAACGAAGGAGATGAGCTGCATGTAGATCTGGGTGGTGAGGGAAATCCACTAGATCAAAATCTTCAGTTGCTGGATATGTTCTGGGAAATGAAACAAGAATTGGTTGATCTGAGAACCAGTAATGAGCGATTGCTACAAGTTAGCAAGGAAAAAGGGAGGTTGATTAAGGAATTAACGTCAAGGTCTAGTCATGAAAGTGAAGACCTGAAGAAAGAGAAAATAAGTTGAAACCACTCAGAAGGGTCTGAGGATGGTGAAGTATCTAGAATTAATCAAAAAAAGAAAAAGGAGAAGGATGAGGAAGTTTGGCTCCTCAACTAAGAAAAACACCTTCGGGTTATTAAATGAAAATAATGGAAAAAAAAATTAAAATTTTTAGAAATCTACCAATCGCAGGGTAAAACTAACTATGGTAGGAAGAAACAGAGTGATACAAATGTTGAATGGAAACACCACTAATTGAGAAGACTCTCAATCAAATTTAAGGTTGATATACTTGAATGATAGAGGTAATAAGGATAAAACAAGGAAACAGAAGAACCAGTAAAAGTGTGGAGGTATTGGGGAATCTCACCAGATGGTTCACATAAGACAATTCTGAACAAATTTTTGTTAATTTGATAAATATAGGAACAACATTTGGTTAAGTGATTTTACAAAAATTTGTAAACTATAAACAAAAATGCAACAATATGGTTAGTACAGTTGGCCATAGGAAAAGAGAGATGCAATAAAATCTTGCAACTGCAGAAAAAATTAGAGGAATACGAAATAGACTTCAAATTAAAACTTTCTATCAGTAAAATGATACAATCTGTTAGTAGGAAAGAAGATGATAGAAAAATTGAAAATAGTAGGTATGATTTCCAAACAACCTGTTTTTGTTTGATAAATGGAGGAGTAAAATTAAACTATATAAGTACACAAATGGTGTAAAAGTGCAAATTAAGATCAAAAAAATTTCAGCAAGCATGGTTAGTTTAGTTGACTATTAGAACAAAAATAAAAGTGGCCCATAAGTTACCAAAGATTTCAGTAAATTTAAATGGGTATGAAACTGAATTAAATTTAAATATTTTTACTTTACATTCTTATGATGTATTAGTAGGAATAGACTGATTAGAAAAAATAGAAAGCAATAGTTAATTTCTTATATAAAACGGTTCACTTTATAGATGGTGAAGGAAAACCAATGATATTGAAAAGAAAACCCATACCAATATTAATCAGACAAAATTCAGCACTATAATAAAAAAGGACAGCAAAGAAAGGCTGTCAAGTACATGATGTACAAGTGGAGGAATTGGGAGAGAAAATGTTAGGTCCTTATATTTCTAGTATAGTCCCTTATTGTGGTTAGTGTAACCCCCTTATTGCTATTTTTGTACCTCTGTAACCCCCATATTGTTATTATTGTGCCCTTACATTATTATTGTTAGGTCGGATAGGATTAAATTGTGGCCCCACTAGGATTACATTATGGCCCCATGGACTCCTATATATAGAGTGGAGGTTTTTTCATTTGTATCATCCAAGAATTATTCATTTATGTAATTTATTGGAGGTTTCCCCCTCAAAGTGGCTATTTCTAAGGCATTGATCTCTCTTTTCTTCTATTTTGGAGCTAGTTTCATAACATTTGGTATCAAAGCTTTGGATTCTAGGGTTTTGCTACTCCAAACAGGTCATCGTGGCATTTTCACTATAATGTTTTTTCTATGAAGGTTCAGAAGCTGAATTTTTTTAGTACGAAGCCAAAATCATGAGGAACACCTTCACAAACTTTCAGAGCTTGGCTCGCAATATTTTTGGATATATGATTTGTGGAAGTTAGGGCTTTTTGAAGGCTCCTAAATTTCACCTAAACAAGTCATCGCAAAATGTTCGCTATAAATTAGTTTCTATGAGGGTTCACATGCTAAAATTTTCACAAAATGAATCTGAAAGCCTTTGAAACCTCGTGTAAAAATTTCAGATCTTGGTTTGCAATATTTTTGGAGATATGATTTGTGGAAGTTAGGATTGTTTCAGGCTCCTGAATTTCATCTCAAAGCGGTGACCATGGGAAAAACATCATAAATATCTCTCTAAGAATCGGATTTAGATTTTGTAAAAAGTGGCCACAAGTACATGGATTGTAGTATTTTCTATATCAATTTTAGAGCTGAAGGAGGAAACAATGATACGTGGAAATTCATAGAACTTCGCTCTGTTGAACCAGTCCATAATTAGGTCATCGTAGGAGATTGGGCATACCTTTGTCTTAAAGAATCCAAATCAAGTCAGACCTATGGAATTCAGAAGAAGATTCATGGGGCTACTTTAGAGCTTAATTTCAGATATTTAAGATCCAAAATAGAAAATATTATTCAGTTTCAGTATCGAGCTCCTCAAAATCAAGAAAAAGGTGTGTATTTGTTTTCAAATTGCATAAGTCTTTCTTGTTAAAACAATTTTAAGTGATTTCAAAGGCCTATTGAGCATAGATATCAGTATTGGGTTCTAAAATTCCTCCTAAAAATAATTCAAAACCCATTAAGCCCTCAGAGTACTCTACTATGACTCATGAAGATGAAGAATTGCAACATGATCTATCAAAATTACAAGAGCAAGTGCACCAAAATTTGCTCTCGCAAAGAGCAACAAAAAATGAAATAGATGTTTTGAAGAAAATCGTGGACGCTAAGATGGATGGTTTGAAGAAAGGCGTGGAAGCTATTATATATGGTTTGAAGAATGGTATGGAAGAAAAAATGAAAGGTTTGAAGGAAGACATGGAAGGTTTGTCAAAGTTGATACAAGAAATGATTCCTAATGGCGAAAAGATAGTAGAGGAAACTCATGATGACAAAAAAATAAATATTAATCGTGATTTCATAAACTCTAATGTTTGATTAAAGAACCACCATATTCCAAGGATGGATATGAGGAATTTTGATGGCAAGGATCCCGTAACATGGATACTATAGATGGAGCAATATTTTGATCTCAATAATGTGCAAAACACACAAAAGGTACGCATTGCAACTTTACATTTAGAACAAAATACATTTGTATGGTATCGATGGCTTTGCTCCCGTAATTTTTTTTTCATTTGGTCAATTTTTACGGAGGAAATTATCGCACATTATGAGGATACAAAGAGCAACACCTTCTTTAGCCAATTGATAAATCTCAAACAAAAGGGTTCAGTGGCGGAGCACATTGACGACTTCCAAAAATTGAATATAAGGGTAACTAATATTTTAGAGGAACACAAGATTGATGTCTTCATAAGGAGTTTAAAGGATAACATCCAACATGAAGTCCGCGTTTGGGAACCAGATTCATTAGAGAAGGCATTCAGGTTGGAAAGAAAAATTGAATGTAAAATTATGGTGACAAGGGAGCCTACCACTCACATCTATAAAGATGGAAGTGTTGCTACTCCTAGACTTCCACAACATACAAGGTTGACACCACAAAAATTATAAGAAAAAAGAGAAAAAGGGATTTTTTATAGTTCTGATAGAAAATACACCAAAGGTCATACGTGTGCTGAGAAGAAATTATTTTACATAGATTGTGAAGAGGAGGAAGAAAATTAACAAGAAACTTCAAAAGAAGAGGATATACACCAGGAAGCAACCCTAGAAGAAGAAGAAATGAGTCTGACCATATCATGTAATGCATTGGCAGGAATTACCATTCCTCAAACTCTCAAGATAGAAGGACACATCAAGAAGAAAAAAGTAATAGCATTGATTGATTCAGGTAGTACCTATATTTTAATTCATTGTAAGGTAGCCAAGGAATTGAATTGTTTCCTATACCCAACACCAGAATGTCAAGTGATGGTTTCAAATGGAGGAACTATAAATTTCGTTGGAAAATGCTATAATATCAAGCTATCCATAGGGGAATACATATTGAATAGTCCAATGCTTTCCATCCCAATGGGAGGTGCTGATGTTGTACTAGGAGTACAATGGTTACAATCTTTGGGGACGGTAGCTTTTAATTTTCAAGAACTTTTCTTGAATTATTTTTCGGAAGTAAAGTAAATCGAGTTACGAGGTATCATAGGGAAGCCAGTAAAGATAATAAGCTCTAATGTCATGACAAAGCTTTTGAAGAAAGAACAATGAGGCGTAATTGCACAATTATGCTCAGTAGAAGTTCCAACATCAAAATCATCTATTTCTCCAAACCTCCAAAAAGTCTTGGAAAATCATTCCAAGGTGTTTGATACTCCCAAATGACTCCCACCTATTCATGATCATGATCATGCTATTCATTTTATTCCATGAAGTGTTCCTCCTAACATCCGGCCTTACAGATATCCTTATGTCCAAAAGATTGAAATTGAATGTATGATTATAGAACCATTAGAGGATGGTATAATTCAACCTAGTCAAAGTTATTTCTCTGCTCCAATAGTATTGGTGCACAGGAAGGATGGATCATGGCACATGTGTCTGGATTATAGGGAGCTCAATAAGCTCACTATTAAAGATAAATTTCCCATTCCTATGATTGATGAATTATTGGATGAATTACATGGAGAAATTTATTTTACCAAATTGGATCTTCGTTCAGGATATCATCAAATTAGAATGAAGACTGAACATATTTCAAAAACAACATCTCGAACTCATGAGGGTCATTACGAATTTTTGGTCATGCCTTTTGGTGTTACCAATGTACCTTCTACATTTCAAGGGTTGATGAATTCCATTTTCAAACCTTTCCTTAGAAAACTTGTGCTAGTATTTTTTTATGATATACTAATCTACAACAGGTCTTGGAAGGATCATGTTCAACATGTTGACAAGGTGCTCAAACTATTGGAGGAGAAACAATTATATGCAAAAGCATCCAAATGTTTCTTTGGAGTACAAGAGGTGGAATATCTGGGTCATATTTGATCTTACAAGGGTGTTAAGGTAGACCCTAACAAAATTAAAGCCATTAAGGAATGGAAATTCCCCACAACTATAAAGCAGTTGTGGGGATTTCTCAGGTTAACAGGGTATTATCGCAAGTTTTTTTATAATTATGGGAGAATAGAAACACCTCTAACATCGTTATTGAATAAATATGCATTCTCATGGACTCCTGAAGCAACTAAGGCCATTTAACATCTTAAAAAGGCAATGTGCCTAACACCAGTCTTAGCTACGCCAAACTTCACAAAAACATTTATTATGGAATGTAATGCCTCAAGAAATGTTATTGGTGTTGTTTTAATGCAAGAAGGAAGACACACTACTTTTTAAAGTCTTTCAGTCAAAGGAAATTATTTACAAAAGGCTATTTATGAGAAGGAAATGTTGGAAATACTACAAGAACTAAATAAATGGAGACCTTACCTAATGGGAAGACAGTTCAAGGTAAACATTGATCATGATAGTCTTAAACACTTTTTGGAACAAAGACTATATTCTGAAGAGTAGCAAAAATGGGTCACAAAGATTTTGGGTTATGACTTTAAAATCATCTACAAAAAAGGGAGGCTAAATGTTGTTGCAGATGCACTCTCGGGAAAGGATTAAGAGGTGGAAGCATTGGTTTGTGCCATTTCTATTATCCAACCAGATTGGATAATCGAAGCAAGGGATGAATGGAAGAAGGACGAAGAAGTTTGGACACTCATTCAAAAGTTGCAGCAAGATCCTAGTACATCTGATACATTTTGTTGGAAAAATGATTCCTTATGGTACAAATATCACTTATATATTTGCAAGAATTCCCAACTAAAACAAAATATTCTTTTGGAATTGCACACTTCTCCTTTAGGAGGACACTCGGGATTTTTAAAAACTTACCACAGGGTGAGGAAATAATTTTTTTGGGATGGCCTTAAATATGGTATTCAAAAGTTTGTGGTGGAATGTTTGGTTTGCTAGCAAAATAAAGTTGAGACAATTAAGACCCTGGGTCTTCTACAACCTTTATCCATTCCAAGTCAATGTTGGGAGGAGATTTCAATGGATTTTATCACAGGTTTACCTAAGTCCGACGGAAGGAGTGTCATCATGGTGGTAGTTGATAGACTTACCAAGTATGCACACTTTTGTGCATTATCTCATCCATTTAAAGAGAGTAAAATTGCTACTGCATTTATGGAAACAATTCAAAAGCTACATGGAAACCCGAAGATTATTGTAAGTGATGGAGATCCCATTTTTACAGGAAATGTTTGGATAGAATTATTTTCTTTTTTGGGTACTCAACTAGCTCATAGTTCATCTTATCATCCTAAATCTGATGGTCAAATAGAGATAGTGATGGAAGGATATCTTCGTTGTTTTGTATCTGATAAGAAAGAAAAATGGGTCAAGTGGTTACCTCTGGCTGAATGGTGGTATAATAATTCCTTCCATACTGCAGCAAAAATGACCCCAATTATGGCACTTTATGGATATCATCCACCGTCCATCACATCTTCTTTAAGGGAAAATTCTAGGGTTCAAGCAGTGGAAGATCATATCGAGCATCAACAAGAAGTTCTCCAACTCTTAAAGGATAACCTAAGTTTGGCACAAAATCAAATGAAACAATAGGAAGATCAACATTGCAGTGAGAGAAGATTTGACGTGGGATACTGGGTATTTTTATGGCTACAACCATAAAAACAAATGTCCCTCAAGCAAGCTAAGAAGTATAATAAATTATCACCAAAGTACTATGGTCCTTACAAGGTGTTGCAAAATATTGGTACTATGGCATACAAATTGGAGCTTCCCGCTTCTTCGCGAGTGCATCAAGTTTTCCATGTTTCATGTTTAAAAAAGGTTATAGGGGAAAATCTTCTAGTTCAAACAATATTGCTATAACTTTATGAGGAAGGAAAAATTGGGACCTGAAGCGGTCACGGAAGCAAGAACTTGACAGCTACAGAATTGATCAATTTCAGAGTATCTCATCAAATGGAAGAACTTACCCACTGAAGATTCTACATGGGAGGATGAGAATTTTATATAGAAGCACCCGAAGCTACTCAAGCATTGAGGACAACACTTTTTTGAATAAGAGGAGAATGTTAGGTCCTTATATTACTACAGTCCCTTATTTTTGTTAGTGTAACCCCCTTATTGTTATTGGTGTACCCCTGTAAACCCCATATTGTTATTATTGTGCCCTTACATTATTATTGTTAGGTCAGATAGGATTGCAAAGTTGACCCACTAGGATTACATTGTGGCCCCATGGACTCCTATATATAGAGTGGAGGTTTTGTCATTTGTATCATCGAAGAATTGTTCATTTATGTAAAGTAATGGAGGTTGCCGCCTCGAAGTGGCTATTTCTAAGGAATTGATCTCTCTTTTGTTCTATTTTGGAGTTGGTTTCATAACAAAAAACCCAAAAAGAAATTATAGAAAGGTTAACTATCATTAGAGAATTCAAAGATGTGTTTCAAGATGAAATATTTCAATTTCCCCCTAAATGAGAAATTGATTTTTGCAATTGAATTAATAACTAGAGTTAGAACTATCTATAAAGCACCATACAGAATGAGTACCCCAGAGTTGATAAAATAAGAAATTCAGCTACAAGAGTGCAGGACAGGGGCTATATATAGCCAAGTGTGTCTCAATGGGGAACACCTGTACTAGTTGTTAAAAAGAAATATGGTACATTCAGAATGTGTATAGACTAAAGACAACTCAATAAGCTGATTATAAAGCATAGATATCCTCTACCTAGAATAGATTATTTAATTGAGCAAGGTACGAGCACTATGAGTTGTAGTTCTACCTTCTGGGATGACTAATGTACCTACTACCTTTATGTGTTTTAATGAACAGTGGCTTGAATAAGTAACTAGACAAATTTGTTCTAGTGTTTATTGATGACATTCTAGTATATTCTAAGAATGAAGAAGAACATAAAGAACATCTCAGAATACTTTTACAAACATGTAGAGAACATAATTATAGGCCAAAATTAGCAAATGGGAATTTTGTAAAGAAAAAATTCACTTTTGGGTCATGTGATATCAGAAAAAAGATTGGAAGTGGACCCAGAAAAAGATACAAGCTATTATTGATTGGCCTGTGCCTACTCATGTTTCAGCCATAAGAGAATTCATGGTAATTGCAGGATAATGCGGGATATTTGTAGAATGAATTTCAGCTTTAGCTTATCCCATTACCTATCTATAGAAGAAAGGAATGAAAATTGAATGGACAACAAAATGTAAACATAGTTGAACAATTAAAACTTAAACTAACAACTGATCCTATTTTCAAGATTTCTGATCCAAGCGAAGAATTTGTAGTGGTACGGATGCTTGTAAAGAAGGATTAGGAGTGATATTATTGCAAGAAAACTTAGTCATAACATATGAGTTAAGAAAATTTTAGAAACATGAGAAAAATTACATTATTTATGACATCAGGTAGCTGCTGTAATACATGCTTTGAAGATGTGGAGACATTGTCTGTTAGGAAAAAAATTTGTATTGATGAAAGATCAGATAAGTTTGAAATACATTTTCAAAAAACCTGATTAGATGTTAGACAAGCTAGGCACTTGTCTTTCCTTAGTGAGTTTGACATAGAAATCAAACATATTAAAGGAAAATAAAATAAGATTACAGATGCCTTGGGTTGGAATGCTCCTCAAAATTTAAATGATGTTGGGATTAATGAAAAATTCAGAAAATTTTCATAATATTGAAATATTGGGATATACTCAAATCCAGAGGGGGTTGAATTGCTATAAAAATAGATTGTAAATCTCAAATGTGAGCTCATTAAAACATGAAATTTTAGATGAGTAATATAAACGACCCTATGAAGGTCATCCGGGGTATCAGAAATTGATTTCAACCATGAGAAAGAATATGTTTTGGGAAGGTATGAAAAAATATGTGGCTAGCTATTTAGTTAGATGGTTGGAATGTCAACAGGTAAAAGCAGAGTATCAACATCCAGCATGATTGATGAATCCTTTACTTATTCCAAAATGGAAGTGAGAAACAGTTTCCATAGATTTTATCACTGGGTTGCCGAGAACTAAATACTAACCTGATTCTATAATGATAGTTATAGACACATTGAAAAACAAATTTCACACTTGTTACCAGTACAAGCTACTTTGGTCACAGATCCAAGTATTCAATGCGTCCAAGAAAGAAATTATGAACTAATATGAAGTTCCATGATTGATTATATCTAACAAAGCTGACAAGGTTAATTTCAATTAGGTTTTGAAAACTATGTTGCAGGAAAAATAGTACCAAGTTGAACTTTAGTTCTGCTTGTCAACAACTGGACAGATTGAAAGAATTAGTTCAAATTTTAAATACATGATGTGTGTGCATTTAATGAACAAAGGGGGAAAACCTCAAGTGGGATACCTGCATATGGAAGATTTTCTTTTAATACAATTATGTAAGCTTCTAATTAAGATGTAATTTTTTTATGAAGCTTGTGTAATAGGAAATGCTACACTTGGATTAAATGGAGTCCCATTTGAGAAGACGTGTAGAGTAGAAAAGAATTCATAGAGAATTCCAAGTGGGCGACCATGAGTACTTGAGGAGTAAGCCTTACAAAAGTACAATATATGTTGGTAGTTGTGCTAAATCAACACTATACTACTGTGAAGCATTAGGAGTCTTGATACAAAGTAACTATACTGAGATATATTAAGGTTCAGAGTATCATCATCATTCGTTGTTATAAACGTATATAGGTAACTCTACTCATGTGAATTGATATGATCTATGAACAGGCAAAAACAGAAATGAAAATTTCTTCTAGATATAATTCTTATACGGAATCAGGAAGAAATCAAGCTCCAGAGTATAATAGTAAGCAGGGTAAAAGTGTAGTGGATGCACTTTACCTCTGAGGAAATTGTTGGGAGCAAAAGGATGAGATGAAAGAGGAATATCCATCATTGGTTGAGAAATCAACAAAGTATTTTGCAACACCCAGGACAATGTTCTATTTTAGAGGGGGAATATGTAATATCCCTAATTTTCTGATTTTATTTTAGGCAATTAAAATTTCTAAAGGTCAAATGGACCTATAGGAAATTTATATGTGGACATAAATTAAATTTGAAATTAATAAATATGAAAATTAATCATTGTGAAAAGAATAGAGTAAATAGAGATTAGGACTTCAAGTCCATTGGGATGGATAAGATTCGAAAGACTTTACCAGATTATTCAAAAATCATTGGAGAAAATAAATTAAATTATAAAATTAGATTGGCGATAAGAATATTAGAATATACCTCAGTAAAGTGGAAATTTACTGGGAAGTGGTGGAATAAAACTAGAAAGAGGAAAAAGCTAGTTTTAAAGTACTTTTGTGGAAAAAACAAAAGGAAATCCTAGGCAGAAAGGAAAACAGTATCCTGATTAACTGGACGTAGTTATGGAAACAAGATGATGCAAAAGAAGGCTTAAATAAGCCATTCCTAGGTAGACAAGAGGTTGTCTACACCTTGGTGGAATTGATTTGTGCTTGGGGGAGCTGTGCAGATAAACCTCAAGGTTGGGTGGAAAATAGTCTTACCTTAAGTGGTATGCACAGTTAATTTAGTTATAGATTATTAGTCTGTTTTATGATGGAAATGATAAAATTGAAGAATGTTGTTTATGCTGAAAAATAAGTGAAATATTTTATATGTTGAGTAGTTATATTAACTTTACAGTTTATAGTCTAATGTATTTAACATAACATAACCATTATGAAAATATTTTAGTTCTGTATAGTTACATAGTAAGATTAAATTAGTAACCAGCAGACATAAATTCTAAACCCAATTATGAGGGTCTAAATCTATTTTTAGGTTGTGAGGAATTATATGTTCAATTCAGAAATTTCATGGTGTGAATTAGAATAGATGATAACAGAGTTAATTAATAGAACTATTATGCAAACCTAAAGGAAATAGAAACCTAGATACACCAAGGGATACCTGAAATTCTAGAAGAAACATGATTTTATATCTCTATATTACTTTCATCTCACACATAATTATATCTATTCATTTATATGGACAAACAAGAAATTAAATCTCATATATATATTTCAGTACTAGAAGATTTTACAACTATGCATAAAAAATTTATATAAAGAGAAATTATCATGGAATTTTTGTAGAAAGTACTGATAAAATGTATTATGATATACTGTCGATAGTATATTAACTACAGAAAAGTAATCTATATATTAAGTACAAATTTTACATAGGAATAATTGTTCTAGAATTCAGTGGATTGAATTCTAGCAGGTTATTGACCAACCTGTGCATAGAAGGAATAAAACCGACTGTCAATGCTTATGGGAGGAATACACAGATTGCCAAAAAATAATTGTGGAAGGTACAGTACCTGTACAATAAACCAATTTACAATTGGTTATAATTTAATTATGAGGGTAATTAAACAAGTTATGTGAAATCTGAGAAAGTAAGCATAAGAAATTAAATAGTAATTTACCTTACTATTCAAGGAGAAATGGCATGATAATTACTATATTAAAATAAGGAATCAAATCAAAATATAAGGATAGAAAAACAAAAGTAAATACATTAAAATTAAATAACTATGCGGAAAAGAACCGAAGTGAAATTACTTGTATTAGGACAAAGTAGAAGCATGAAACTCCATGACTAGAGTTAGAATCTAGAAAGGAGAGCCTACAAAATAAATCATTTTATTAGTGAGATAACTAATTAAAATGCTAAGTACTTCAGAAATGAAGAATTTGGAAAAGTATGTAAATAAAATTTTATGAATCTCATTCTGTAAAAAGGGATATTATAGAAATTGGAATTAAAAAAATAGGTAGGAATTTTGCCTACTATTAACCTAGAATATTCAATTGTTACTTCTCTGTCTTACTCTCTGAAATCAACTCTTCATAACTTTGAGATATAAGTATATGGAAAATGAGAAGTAACAATTGTGCACACTTGCGGAGAAATCATTAACCAATTAAATGACTCTAATTTCCAATCGAATTTGATAAAAACGAAAGCGAAGCAATGATAATTCTCTAATTCAGGAGAAATCGTAATATAGTGGGATAATATGAAATTAAATTGACCTGAGAAATGATTCTCATAAGCACGATGTAAACCTCACAATAACCTTATACTGAAACCCTGAAAATCCAAACCAAAAGTTCTAGAACATCTTCGTTCAAATATGATGAAAAATTTTAAGACCGAAATCCCAATAACCAAAGTGGAAGGTAGAAAACAATAGAATCGCAGCTACAGAAAATTCTAGTCCTCTAAAACAAAAATATAAAGGTAAAATTCATACGTATGAAAACATAGATAAGTTTAATAGAATACATTGAGCATTACTGTATAACTATGATTTTCTCAACAAACAAGAAATTACAAAGAAAAACGATAAGAGAAGAAGCTGCCAAAATGTAGATGGGAATCAAGGGCGGATTTTAATAAATCTCATACAACACCATACCTCATAAAATATAATACAAAGGTAACTGGTGGCTTGGTGAGTGATATGTAAGCTAAACCAGCTACGAGAAGGGGATTTAACAAAAAAGATTTGGAATTCCTACTTTGCCTTACCTGGAGAGCACGGCCAGGAAATAGCGGAGGAACCCACTTCGACATTCGTTCACCTGCAACAAAATTTCAAATTCATTAATGTCGTAAGAGTGGGAATATGGAAAACCTAACTCGCAATGTATATTGGAGTTGTAGTGTTTCAATAAATGAAACCCCTTACTTGTAGAATGTGGGAAATTGATGGGCAGAAACCCACATAGACTCCAATTAAAACTGCAGGAAATAACCACAATAACACCATTAGTATCCGAGAAAGGTTAAATGGAAATAAAATCGAAAAACATAAGGAGTTACAGTCAAAATTAAATTTGAAAGGGTACTGGCAACATAAACACAGAGAAGCGTTGACCTGATTGGAGGAAAAGTCTTTTGGCATCATGATCCTGGTTGTGGCAGCGTGATCATGGAGTTTTGATCTGCTCTGCCTAAATTTCTGCAACAAAAATGTAAAACCAGATGATGTAGGGCAAGCAAAGTGCAGAGCTGAACCAAAAGATTGTAAAAATGAAAACTGGAAAAATCAAATTAGGTTTGCATTGTCGTCAAACCCTCCAGAGAATACGATTCAATCCACATCATCCATGTGGATGGAATTGAAGGGTAGAAGGTCGAGAATCCATGTGGATGAAATAATGTAAATGTACAGGAAAAATCAGTGAAATCCCAAGGTTTTAATGGTAAGTATTAGTACTAATGAGAAATGCAAATGTCTAAACCAAATCATATATATGATCCCTCCTTCATTACCATATGATGGAAAAAATATTTAATGGTGAACTAAGATGTGACATGCCATCAGTTCCAAACGTAATGCTATAATATAATTAGAATCTAACCAAAATAATTCACGGTGAATACCATTAAGGTGGCCCAATGACATTCGAATTTGAATATGTAAACAGGGCTAAAACACGCATAACCAAAGTGTTAAGATTCAAAATTATTATATGGAATACAAAGCAAGTATTAAGGGTGGAATATAATATATGGTTATATTATAGTGGAGCGTATTGATATTGAATGGCAAGTTCAAACTTTCATGGTAGGAATTCTAATAAATTCTTATCCATAGTTTAATGTTTTATAATTCATAAGGTTATAAAGGTCTAAGGGTGTATTCTATTAAAATAGAGTTTACAACGTTAATGTTGCACTATGTAATCCGAAAGGACATACATAATTATTGGTATAGTATGCTTAACATAGGATTTTAATATTTGAATTGTGTCATATGAAATGAAAAGAATATAGTATTCTTCAAAGGAAATCTCGTAAGGATTTCTTAAAGGTTATATTGAAATAACCACAATTGTATAACTTTAACCTTGATTGTTAGTTCAACTATAGTAGGAGGAATTCAAAGGAATTCCTATCGAATATTATAATGGGAACAATTCATAAATTTCATAAAGTTCTAAGTTAGAAACTATTATAACAAGGAAGGGAATTCCTTTAGATATACTAAAAATAAATTTAGAATTATGAGACTAAGTGTATTAATAAATAAATACACGGGGGGGGGGGGGGGGGAAATGATCGAATATATAAGATAGATAAATGTAATGTAATAGTGAGGAATTCCTATTACTACATTTATTCACAATTAAGGTTATAGAGAGGATAAGATTAACCTAAACTATATGAGGATAAGGAGGATAGAATATAATCAAGAATAAGTGGTTATTTTGTAAATTATCAAGTACAAAACATATAGCCTCAGAAATTCGTCTAAGAAAGACGATAGTACAAAAAATAAGTTCGTTAAAAATTGAGGAAATAGTGACGAAAGGAAAAGAACAAAATTCTTCAAATAAGTGATGAAGATGGAAGATAGAGTTCACAAGGTAAGTAATTATACTATAACTAGAAAAAAAAATTGGTATGTGGAGTTGTTATAAATAATAAGTGGTTGTAAGTGTCCATTTGTGTTGATTGTTGGATGGTGGATGTATTTCTCCTAGGAATTCTAGCACCCATTGCCTGAAGGGATTCTCCAAAAAAATAAGGATTAGGGGGAGAGGTGTTAATTTCATCTTCTCGGCAAAAATCTGACATTTTTCACAAGACCTAACATAAGCATGGACCTCACCAAATAGATTGGTCCAGTAGAAATTTTCTATGAGGATCTTATGGGTTGTGGCTCTCCACCTTTAATGCCCCCCACAGATACAGTTATTGCATTCATTGATCACCTTAGGGATCTCCTCTTCTACCATACATATAATAAAAATTCCCACTGGGTCCTCCTAGTACAACTACACATTTGAGATAACAAAATTTCGAGATTTTAGTCTCAAGGCTATATATTTAACTTTTTCAAAATTCAAGGGGAATTTTACAAAAAGTAAATAGTGGAAAATATACTTATACCACTATGCAATTAGGTATTTCGTCTATATTTTTTGTGTTGAGGTCACGATATTTCCATGTTCCTTTCCTCCATCCTTATTTTCCAACATATTTATGCCCAGGGCCTGGCAATTTTCCACAGAAAATACTATAGCTAATCCCTGCCCCTTTATCAAATTGGTGGGTTTGATATCCATATCATACTCTTGAATATTGGCAATCCACTTTTCTCTCTTACCTTCATTTTTACCCTGCACGAGAATGTCTTTCACAACATCTCTAGGAACATAAGCTATTATATTGGACTATAGGACGTAAATTCGGAAGGCCTTTAGAGCTTTGACCAAGGAATAGGCTTGTTTCTATAAGATATTATACTTCAGTTTTGCATCGCGCAACATATGGCTGAAAAACATAATGGGTTGTTACTATCCTTCATTATTTTTCTGGAATAAAACAACTTCCACCCTGTTATGATAGGCGAAAGATAAATTGAGGAATTGGCTCTGATAATTCGGGCTAACTAAAATTGGGGTTTCTGAAAAATATTTATTAACTATAGACAACGATTCCCTAAATTCTATAGTCCATTTGAGTTCCCTATATTTCTTGAAAGTTTCCATGGTTTCTTTGACAATTTTAGCATAGTTTGATATAAATATTCTTAAAAAATTTATTCTGCCAAAGAAAACCTAACTTTCTTTTCTTTTCCTTAGTAATGTAATATTACTAATAGCCTCCACCTTTTTGGGATAAATATTTTCTCCTTCCTTTGCCACAATGTGGCCTGATAGTTTTCCTTCACTTAAATCAAACTTTGATTTATTTTGGTTTAAGTACATACCATACCTTTTGCATTTTGAAAAAGTGAGGTGCAAGCGCTTAAGGTGCTCTTCATCTGATTTAGAGAAAATAGTTATGTCATCTAGATAGATTATTATGAATTCATCCCACTCTCCAAAAAATCCTATATCCATCGCTCTTTGGAAAGTAGCTCTGACGTTTATGAGGCCAAAGGTCATTCTGGCATACATAAATTTCCCTTTATTCAGCCAAGAATGTACCTATCCTTCTATGTACCAAGGATGAAAAGTAGGACCATTCGACACAAATACAAGAGGGTATTACAGATAACAAAATGTTGCATCATCTTTTGATTAAATTTAATGATAGTTACCATGGAAAGAAAAACATGGTTTCCAAAAGATTCCTGATTTTTTACATCTGTAAAAAAAGGTCAAACATTTTAGGTCAGACCATTTTGAATTTACTCCTAGGAAATCTAGATATAAATAGGAGATCCTATTATAGTCTTGAAATCATACTAGAGGTCCATGAGATAAAACTCAGTGTTTTGTTTATCACAAGCCTAGTATCTTATTATCAAACCTAGAGTCTCATATGGCTAAGAATAAGGTTGAAACTTAATATTGTGCATTATATATTTAATTTCTATTGTCCACAATATTATAATTTAATTTCTTTTCCCTTAAAAACCAATTTGACAAATTTGCATACCAATTAATTTGATGAACAATTAATGGATTTTTCCATAAGCTTGTAGAGCTGGAAGCTCCTCCTCCCGTCTGCTGCATTATTGGAGCTCTGATACCACAATAATGGAAGAAGTGTCCTCATACACTTAATTTTATTAATAATAGGAAAACAAATTACATGAGAAATTTTCAAGAGTTTACACACTTATACTCCAACATTCTTGCAATTAGGAAAATAACCTATTTATAAGCTACATGTCCTAACTTATTTTAGTTATGGACCACCTGATAAAACAAAAAGTGCCCATTTACAATAAATATCCTTCTAACCAATCTAATAGCTTTATTCCTATTTTAGAGCCTAAGATACGACATTATATTAGAGTCATGAATTTTGTAACAATATTCTATTTCTAAGTGTCCCTAATATCAATTTAAATATTCTAATTTAATAAATATTTTATCCTAGATTTAAACTATGATATTTGGATTACCTAACATGATTTTATCACTATTTTCCATTTCATTGACTTTGAGTGAGAATATTTTCAGAAATGTGTTTGCTAAGTTTGATAGGAAATAATACAACAACCATGAAATTGAAGAGATTTCTCTAAGTCCATGGACTTGTAAAAAAAGAGCCCGAAGGATCCAATCCACATGAATGTGTTGAGATTGCAACAAGATGATGAGCTTAGTGGAAAGGAGTCACCTTCACTAAGTGGGCCCGCAGGGTATTTTTGGCGCAAAGTCTATTTTTAGACATATGGATCATGTTCTATGAGTTGCAGGATGCTATTTGTGGATGGTTGAGTCAAGTCAGAAAATATATGGACTTATATTTTTAGATATTATGGAATATATTTTTAGATTGCCAGTCTAAAAATAGATATGTCGAATATTATTAGCTCTTAATAATATTTGGACTCTAAACATTATCTTATCCTCTTGGAGCACTTCAGTTCGAGTCACGGATGTGGCACATGCAGCTGACAGAAGTAATTACGCTATTCCTAGGGTTTAGTGGAGCTATTGCATGGTTGAATTCAGTTAGAAGTCATGTGATAGAGTTTGGTGGAGTTGATGAGACAGTTAATGGAGTTGTGTTTAGTTTAACTTAGTTGAGCTAGTTGTATCTAGTCTAACTGATGTATACAATTAGTGAGAGTGGTGTGAATTAATTATTAAATAATTCACTAATTACTAACTCATTAATCAACTAAAGAATACATCAGTTAACTTCAGTGCATGGACATTTTCAGTGGAGACCAGTGAAGAGGTAGGTGAAAGAGCAGTGTGACTGTCAATTGTGACTATACTGGTGCATGAGTTTGCACCACACATTGATGGAGATGCCAATGAGGATTGCGAAATACATACTAGTGGGATTTGAACCTGGATCTCATGATTATCCATATTGGATTGCGCAGTAGAGGCAGGCTAACAGGTGGAGCAGATTGGAGCATGTGTTTTGTATGATCTGAGCTTGTGTAGTGTGTAACAATTGGAGATTGTACTGAGAGCTTGTGAGGAGTTTGTACAATGATTGTTACATGATCTCTATCATTATAATATACAGATATTTTGGGTTTTTCAGCTTTAAGCTTTCCCATAAATATTGTGTTTATATGTGTGATTGTTTATGGTTTTAATGTGCGCATGCGATTGTTTATATTTCCACAAATTGATGATCAATAGTAGAAGAGGTTACGTATTATGCACGAAGCTCAAATAGTGTGTGATCAGGATAATCTCGGTGGATAACATAATAGTTATTCAAATTTCTACATGGTATCAGAGTGTTATTGATCATTGGAGCAATTGCAAAACATTGAAGCGGTTGAGTTTTGTGCTGGTGGAATTCGAATTTGCAGCAGTGTTTTCTTGGTGTCGAAGTTGAGATGTCTTTCAACAGATTGCGATTGGAGTATGCCCTTGAGGGCAGCCTGAATTATATTGCATGGAAGGACAGGATGGAGGTGGTGCTGGATGACAATGGGTTGAAGGAGTTCATAGATGCAGAATTCCTAAAGCCTACTTCTAGCGATGCTGCCGTAATTGAGGCTTGGCAAAAGAAGACAGCAAAGTGTCGAAGGATTATGTTGGAGGGCATGAAGGATCACATAGTGTCCAGCCTGCATGGTAAGGCTTCTCCATTCTTGATGTGGAAAGCCTTGACATATTTATTCCAAAGCAAGAGTGACCAAAGGAAGTTGGCGCTCAAGGATAAACTCAGAAACATAAAGATGGATAAAGGCGACAGTATGCCCAAGTACCTCACGAAGTTCATCCAATGCAGGGATGAGCTCGGAAGTGTGGGGGTGACTGTTGATGATGAGGACTTAGTGATCTTGGCTCTCCTTTGGCTTTCGAAGAGTTGGCATTCCTATCAGGACTCTGTCAATGGTCGGGAGAAATTGACAGGATGGGATGGACTTTGGTCGGATGTTGTGCAAGAGGAGATAAGGCGGAGTACTAGGGATGGATCTTCATCAAGGAACTCTGATGAAAAGAATTGCGCTTTTGCTACCAAAGAAAATAAGGGGAAGAGCAAGAAAGCTTCTCAATCTGGTGCGAAAGGCAAGAAGCAGGACATGTCCAAGGTGAAGTGCTTTCACTGTCACCAACATAGAAATTATGCCACAAATTGTCCGTAGAAGAAGAAAAATAAGCAGGATACTGGATCTGCAGCTGGAGAGGCCTTAGCCTCGCAGTTTGAGCTATATTTTTTGCTGATCACGTGCTTGGTTTCAAGTGTGATGGGTTCAGTGTGGTTTCTGGACACTGGTGTGTTTTTTCACATGACAGGAGATCGAGATTTGTTTACTGATCTGGATGAGAAAGATCTTGGAGTGCACATCGAGATGGGCGATGATGGTAGATACAGTACGACCGGTATCGGTACCATTTCCTTTGAGGGGGAGTCTGGTAAACCCTTCGTATTGAAGGAAGTGAAGCATGTTCTAGGATTGAAGAATAATCTTATCTCTGTGGCGATGTTAGAAGACAAGGGATATGATGTTGTGTTTAGAGAGGGAAAGGATTTCTTGTGTAGTAAGGCAACTGGAGAGATCTGGAGGATAGGGGTTCAAGTTAAGAACCTTTATCAATTGTAGGTATAAGGCTGCGCAGCAATGGCAGGCAAGGCAGAAGGAGTGGTGAGCCGGGATGATGGCGAGTTGTGGCACTGGAGATTGGGCCACCTTCACCATGGAGCTTTGAAGATACTGCAGTAGATTTCTACCGGGCTTCCTAAAGGCACTCTTGTGCAGTCAGATCAGTGCAAGGGGTGTACCTTGGGGAAATTTGTTAAAGCCACTTTTCACGAGAAGGATAGTCACGCCACGACAATCCTTGAGAGAATTCACACAGATGTGTGTGGAACTTTCTCAGTAGATTCGATAGCAAAGCACATGTATTATGTGATATTTGTTGATGATTTTTCTCGTAAGTGCTGGATCTTCTTCATGCAGAAGAAGAGCGAGACATACTCTAAGTTCTGTGAGTTCAAGGCGCTAGTTGAGAAAGAATCGGGGAAGCAGGTGAAAGGCTCTTAGGAGCGAAAATGGTGGTGAATTCATCTCTGGCGAATTCAAGGACTTTTGCAGCGTAGAAGGAATTCGAAGAGAGCTCATAGCACCTCATAACCCACAGCAGAATGGGGTTGCTGAGCGGAAGAACAAAACGATCGTGGGTGCTGCACGAGCGATGTTGCATGATCAGGGCCTACCCATTCACTTGTGGGTGGAGGCATGCAATACTGTAGTATATGTGCAGAACCGTTGTCCTCATAGGATACTTGGCATGAGTACACCTGAGGAGGCGTTTTCTGGTAAGAAGCCTGATATTTCCCATTTGAGGATTTTTGGTTCACCTGTTTACATTCATGTGACCAAGGATGCCAGGAATAAGCTGGAGCCGACTGCAGAGGTGGGGATATTTGTGGGGTACACTGATACGCCCCACAACTATCGTGTGTATTTTCCAGATAGTCGCAAGACTGTTGTGCGATGGGATATCAAATTTCAAGAGGAGAAAGCCATGAAGTGTTCGCTTGAGAGGGAGCCACACTTGCATGTAGATGAGGAGCTATTAGTTCCTAAGGATGAGTCTCAGGATGTGGAACAGCCACAAGATGAGGTTCACGGAGTGGAAGAGACCACTCAGGCAGTGCCAACCATTAGAGGGTGGAAGCGCACTACAGAAGCTAATTGACTGGCTCAAGATGCAGAGAAGGTTGTAGGAGCACCTACATCACAACACAGACAGAGACAGTCACCTAACCGGTATACTGGATGCATGGCTCTTGTGAGCAAGTGTATCGTGACAGAGCCATCCTCTTTCGAGGAAGCTGTGGAGGACCCCGCATGGGTAGATGCCATGGTGGAAGAGTATGATTCGATTGTCAAAAACAGTGCATGGGATATTGACCCGAGACCGGAAGGGAAATCAGTGGTGGGTTCGAGATGGATCTACAAAGTGAAGCAGGCAGTTGACGAGAGTGTGGAGAAGTACAAGGCAAGATTTTTTTCCTGAGGCTTTTCAGAGATAGAGGGGATCGATTATGAGGAGACCTTTGCACCTGTCGCAAGGTATTCTTCCATACGAACGATTCTTGCTCTCTCAGCGTAGATGGGGTGGCACATTCATCAGATGGATGTGAAGACTGCTTTCCTCAATGGAGTGATTGAGGAGGAGGTGTACATAGAGCAGCCTGAAGGTTTCAAGATCTTCAGAAGTGAGTCGCATGTGTCCAGGTTCAAGAGAGCGTTGTATGGGTTGAAACAAGCACCTCGTGCTTGGTACACACGGATAGATAGTTCTTTCACCGGACTTGGATTCTCCAAGAGTGAGGTGGATCCGAACCTATACCAGATTGTGGTGGAGGGTAAGTTGCTGATCATTGTACTTTATATAGATGATTTGATTTTGACAGGTGATGAGCTGTTGATACTCTCATGCAAGGAGGATCTTGCAAAAGAGTTTGAGATGAAGGACTTGGGCCTCCTTCATTATTTCCTGGGATTGGAAATTTGGCAGCACAGTGGTGGACTGTTTGTTTCCTAGGGTAAGTATGCCTAGGAGATACTGGAGAATTTCAACATGCATGGCTGCAAGCTTGTTGATACTCCTCTTCCTGGTGGATGGAGGAAGGAGGATGCTACTTCAGCGGAGGTAGTGGATGCCACTGTTTATCGACAGTTGGTGGGGTCGCTTATGTATCTGGTCAATACATGACCCGATATATGCTATGCAGTTAACCAGCTTTCAAAAGCTTTGGTTAAGCCTACCAAGCTCTTTTGGAAGGCGGGGAAGCATGTATTGAGATATCTCAGAGGCACATCGGGATATGGATTGTGGTACAGATAGTCGGATGAGGTGAAGCTATGTGGCTTCACGGATGTAGATTGGGCAGGGATCCCAACGGACAGAAAGAGCACATTTGGAGGGATTTTCAATATCGGGTCGATAGCAATTTCTTGGTACAGCAGGAAGCAGAGATCCGTGGCACTCAGTTCAGTAGAGGCCGATTATATGGCAGCGAGTTTGGCTGCATGCGAGGCTATATGGATGATGAAGATCCTGGTTGGGTTGTTCGGTTCACACTTAAAGCCTACTGTGATTTATTGTGATAATCAGAGTTGCATAAAACTCTCGGTTAATCCAGTATTTCATGATAGATCTAAACACATTGACATCCGGTATCATCATATCAGAGATTGTGTGTAGCAGAGAATCATGTTACTTTCATACATTCCTAAGGAGGATCAAGATGTTAATATCTTGACGAAGGCGCTCACCAGGAGCAAATTTCAATACCACAGGGGTAGGATAGGGGTTGCAGATAATCCATATCTTGTTGAGAGGGAGTGTTGAGATTGCAACAAGATGATGAGCTTAGTGGAAAGCAGTCACCTTCACTAAGTGCGCCCGCAGGGTATTTTTGGCGCAAAGTCTATTTTTAGATTATGTCTATTTTTAGACATATGGATCATGTTCTATGAGTTGCAAGATGCTATTTGTGGATGGTTGGTCAAGTCGGGAAAAATATATGGACTTCTATTTTTAGACATATTGGGCGGAATCTATTTTTAGATTGCCAGTCTAAAAATAGATATGTCGAATATTATTAGCTCTTAATAATATTTGGACTCTAAACATTATCTTATCCTCTTGGAGCACTTCAGTTCGAGTCATGAATGTGGAACATGCAACTGACATAAGGAATTACGCTATTCCGAGGGTTTAGTGGAGCTATTGCATGGTTGACTTCAGTTAGAAGTCATGTGACAGAGTTTGGTGAAGTTGATGAGACAGTTAATGGAGTTGTGTTCAGTTTAACTTAGTTGAGCTAGTTGTATCTAGTCTAAATGATTGATACAATTAGTGAGAATGGTGTGAATTAATTATTAATTAATTCACTAATTATTAACTCATTAATCAACTAAAGAATACATCAGGTAACTTAAGTGCATGGACAGTTTTAGTCGAGACCAGTGAAGAGGTAGGTGAAAGAGCAGTGTGACTATCAGTTGTGACTATACTGGTGCATGAGTTTGCACGACACATTGATGGAGATGCCAATGACGATTGCGTAGTACATACTAGTGGGATTCGAACCTGGATCTCATGATTATCCATATTGTATTGCACAGTAGAGGCAGGTTAACAGGTGGAGCAGATTGGAGCATGTGTTTTGGAGATTGGAGATTGTACTGAGAGCTTGTGAGGAGATTGTACAATTATTGTTACATGATCTCTATCATTATAATATATAGATATTCGGGGGTTTTCATCTTTAAGCTTTCCCATAAATACTGTGTTTATATGTGTGATTGTTTATGGTTTTAATGTGCGCATGCGATTGTTTATATTTCCGCAAATTGATGATGAATAGTAGAAGAGGTTATGTATTATGCATGAAGCTCAAATAGTGTGTGATCAGGATAATCTCGGTGGATAACATAACAGTTATTCAAATTTCTACAGAATGCAAACGAATTAAGACCTTTCATATGCATAGTGGAGAGCTTCCATGTAAGAATTATGTACATAACAACCACTAGAATGATACTAGGTGTGGGAGCCTGTGACCATCATTTTACATGTATGTTATTTGGCATGGGATCCCAATCCCAACCTTTAATGCTTCCATTAGCTTTCCAGAAATAATTTTTTCAACGCTTAGGATTAGGAGTGTAATTTTTTTTTTCTTTTGTTGTTGAAGAGATATTGAGCTTTGTTATTATTTTGTGGTGGGAAGGACTTATATTTATTAGGGATTCACCACCTACAGGACTGAAGTAGTAGATTAAGTCTACCTCTTCCAACGTCAAAGTAGTATATCAAGCTAATTGGTAGATTTGACTTCCTAATATACCAGGAACCTAGTGTCCATTAGCAAGCCAACAACTCAAGAGAAATAAATATTTTTCATTTTCCATAATCAATGAATGCAGTTTTTAGGCGACATTTAGTAAATCTTCCATTGCTCCCCATGAGAAGTAGGGAATCGTTTTTCCTTTGTGTTTGAGGAGATATTGAGCTTTGTCATTATTTTATGGCGGGAAGGACTTATATTGATCAAGGATTCACCACCTACAAGACTGAAGTAGTAGATTAGGTCTACCTCTTCCAACATCAAAGTAGTATATCAAGCTAATTGGTAGATTTGACTTCCTAATATACCAGGAACCCAGTGTCCATTAGCAAGCCAACTACTCAAGAGAAAGAAATATTTTTCATTTTCCATAATCAATGAATGCAGTTTTTAGGAGACATTTAGTAAATCTTCCATTGCTCGCCATGAGAAATAGGGAATCATTTTCATATTACCCTTCTATTTTAGACCTCATATGGACTACTGTTGCATACAACTCTTATTAAATTAACAAATTAGAGTTTCTATGATGTAAAATCAAGCCAATTTAAAAATTCGTGTTTCTCCTTTCTAAAGTATAAATTAATTTGGAATCTATAATTAAGTAGGTATATATGTTTATATAAAATTAAGCAGTGAAGTTTGTATAAAATCCATGTAGATCCAAACTGATATTTGTAATATTCTAAGACAAAATACTTGAATCTACTCTAAAAATTACATAAACCAATTACGATTGCACAATCACATGAAGAATAAAGAGAAATAACTTCAATCGCACAACAAAAATATTTATTTGGGGAAAGCCTTAGCTAAAAATCCAAATATCTATATTTTCATCAAGTTAAGAATATGAAACAATACAATGCTTCTCTCTAGCTTGAGAGCTCTCTACACTATCTTTGATTGTCTGACATTATCACAAGAATGTTTCATCCCATACTTAACCAATTTATATCCTATGGATGCCTTGCCTTGCTTGCACAATCCCTAGAGAAATTGAGCCCCTATTAATTAGGAAATTCCCAATTAATGATTTAAAAATACATTTAAGGCCTTCTGTTGACCCCATGCATGACCTCTATAATTTTATAATTCTAAAAATGATAGTAAACTTCCCTTTACCTCCAATCTCAATTGGGTCTTCCTCATAACTTCCAGTAAACAACTATTTATGGTGAACTAGAAGTTATCTAATTGATCACTGCATGTGAATTAAATATAATTTAATTCACTGGACCTCTCACTAGTTCCTCCATCAGTCAGAACTAGTTAAATGGATTTTAACTCAAATAATTAACATAACTAATTACAACTCAAAATAAAATGTAACTAGATCCCCTAAAGATTAGAGAGCACTCTACAAGCCTCTAGTTTGACCCTTAATTTGAATTGCATGAGGTAAATAAGTCTTCTTAACTTAATTAACTCGTACAAGTTGTCATGTGATATGGAATTACAATTTCCTTCTAATTTAATTAAGGGAAAATTAAATTAGAAGCCTCTTCTTGTTTCCAATTTAAACACTCCTTGTAAACAAGAAAGTGATTGCCTCCTACCTCGATCTTGCCTCTATGGAACTCTAATATTCCTCTTTGTAGTTCCTTTTGCACGATGTTTACATCTTGATCCTTTGTAAGAATGTACTCTAATTAAATAATCCTCCTCTACACACAATATCTGAGATGGTGATATCGGATATCAATATTCTTGGACCTCTCATGAAAAACAGGATTAACCAAGAGTTTGATGCAACTCTGGTTATCACAATAAATCACCATCGAGTCCATCTGTTGAACAAACAAACTAGCAAGTATCTTCCTCATCTATATGGCCTCACATATGCTTGACTAGCAACCATGTACCCTTCCTTTGTTGAACTGAGTGCAACTGATCTCTGCTTCCTACTATACTAGGAAACTATTTCTCACCCAATGTTGAAGATGCCCCTTGATGTGCTCTTATCGTCAGATGGACTCCCTACCCAATATGCATCTGTGAAGCCTTGGAGCTTCAGTCCCTCTATCATCTTGTACCATAGCCAAATATATGTAGTGGTTTGAGGTATCTCTAGACATGATTTCCTGCCTTCCAAAATAGCTTGGTAGCCTTAACCATAGCTTGACTAAGTTGTTTAACAGCATAGCATCTATATGGTCGTGTGTTTACCAAGTACACAAGGGAACCCATAAGATTCGTATAGATGGTAGCTTCTACCACTTCACCTGGAGTAACATCCTCCTTCCTCTAGTTCGTTGCTCAAGGAGTCTCCATGGGTTTGTTTCTCTCCATGTGAAACTTCTTCAGAATCTCATTGGCATACTTTCCCTAAGATAGAAATGGTTCCCCATATCTTTCCCAAATTTCCAATCTAAGGAAATAATGAAAGAGTCCCATATTCGTCATCTCAAATTATCTTAAAATATCCTCTTTTGAAGACTTGATGAGCTGCTCATGACCTATCATAATCAAATCATCTACATAGAGTACAATGATAAAATGTTTACCTTCTATCACATTATGGTAAGGGTTCACATATTCTTCACTTTTGGTGAAGCACAACCCAGTAAAGTCATTATCGATCTTCATGTACCAAGCATGAGGCTCTTGTTTCATTCCATACAATGCTCCCTTGAGTCTACACACATGTGACTCTTTGTCGAAGGTCTCAAGACCTTCTGGTTTCTCAATTTACACGTCTTCCTCAATCACTCTATTGAGGAAGGTTGTCTTTACTTCCATATGATGTATCTTCCATCCCATTCACGTTAAAAGTGTAAGGATATATCTGATTTATGAGTTCCCTACAACTAGATAAACGGTCTCGTAGTAATCAATTCCCTCCACCTGAAAGAATCCTTTAGCCACAAATATAACCTTGTGTTTCTCAACACTCCCATATGTTTCCTAATTCACCTTGTAGATACACTTGGATCCTACAAATGACTTCCCCTCTTGTCTTGGGAAAAATTCCCATCCACTATTTTTGATAATGAATTCATACTCCTCAACAACGACATCAATCCAAATTGGTTGGTGCATTTCTTCCTCAAATGAGGAGGGCTCAATCAATACACTCTCGCTCATAAGATCCATGTAGCCTGTCTATTTCTATGGTGACCTTCTTTGCCTCCACTATGATGTGGGTGGTCCCACATTATCTCTACCATCAAGCACCAACCTATCAATGTCTCTAGTGCACTTCCTTCCATCTCTTCGTGTCTCTACATGAGTGGATGATTCCAATCTCTATTCATCTGCTTGTCGTTGCTCCACATATTGAGGTTCTTATTTTGGAGCTAAGATATCCACATCTTCATGCAACTGAATATTCCTCTCAAGCGAAATTTGCATGGCCTTCTCAGCGAATCTCACATCTCTCCAGAACACTATCATCCTGTGATATGGAAACTAAACCCAATAGTTGTGAGGTATATCATTGTGCCCGAAAAATATTCCCAACTTAGTTGTTGGCTTTAGATTTTTCCTAACATCTATGGTTACATCAAAATTAACTAATGAACCAAAAATTTAAAATTGTGCCACATCTAGTTTATTACCTAAAAAATCTTCATGTGGCATACTCATCTCGAGAATCTGATGAGGACTTCTGTTCTGCAGAAATGTTGCTGTGTTGAATGCTTCATCCCATAAGTGCAACGATAGGCCCTAATCATGCAACATCACTCATGATGATTCCAAAATAGTTATGTTATTCCTTTCTGCAACCCCATATTTTTGTGGTTTATGAGATGTTATTAATTCTATTTGAATTCCTTCTGAAGCACATAATTTCTTGAATTCATTCGAGACATGTTCTCCACCATTTTCGCTCTTGAGAGCATTCACCTTATTCCCTATATATTTCTCAACATGTGCTTTCAACTCACAAAATTTTGAGAACGAATGACCTTTCTTATGCATGAAGAATGACCAACACTTGTGTGAAAAATCATCTAAAAAGATCACATAATACTTGTGTTTTGCTGTGGAGGTTGTCAAGAATGGTCCACACATATCTCAGTGAACTCTTTCAAGGATCTTCTTCACTCGACTATCCTTATCATGAAAGGTGGCTTTGGTGTACTTCCCCAATGTTCACCCTTTGCATGTATATCGCTAGTCAAGTGCACCCTTGGGAAATCATGTAGAAATCCATTGCATTATCTCCAAAGCACCATGGTGTATATGGCCCAATTTTCTATGACATAACTCATTGATGTCTCGGCTCTACACCTTCTTTGATTTTGTGCTCAAGGAACCATACTCTTCTACATCCAATTTTTATAGGTTCTTTGCCCAAACCCCAATCATCTTCACCTATATCGTGGCTTTGTGACAAAGGAACACCTTTCCTTTGTTAAATATAGCATCATAGCCATGGTCTTCAAAAATAGCAACTGAAACTAAATTCTTCCTTAAACTAGGAACATAAATGACATATTTTAATCTAAGAGGATTACTAGACTCCCTCTAAAAGGTAACATTACTTATGATGGTCGCGCTATACCTCATTTCATCTCCTATCTTACTGTGCAATTGGAGATGCTTCTCCTCCAAGTTCCTGAAGAATTATTTGTTGTCGGTCATATGGAATGAAGATCCACTATCCAAGTACCAGACATTACCCATCACTGATGACACCATGCATGTGATGAGAGTGAAATCCAACTCTAATTTTGAAGCAAGAGCTTCACCTACCACTCCTCTGGAGGGCTTCTTGCCATCCTTCTTGTGTGGACACTTTTAGGTATAGTTTCCAAGCTCATGACAGTGAAAACATTTAATCGTCGACAAGTCCTTCTTCATTCCTTCCTCACTAGAATCTGATTTGGAATGGGACACCTTTCCTTTTATTTCTTCGCCTTTCCAGCTAAGGCACAATTCTCCTCATTATCAATCTTTGATGGGGATCAATCTCTGGTATTTTGCTGAATCTCTTCTTGTACCAAGTTAGGCCACAATTCCTCCCACTTTGGTAGCTTCTCACCCCTATTCACTGAATCTTAGTATTTTTTCTAGCGCTTGGGAAGGCCTAGAAGTTCTAGTCTCACCAAATAATCCTTGAAAATTATAACACCAACACTTCGAATCTCATCTCAACATTGACTGAACTTCATCAAATATTTTGGTATTGTGTCACCCTTCTCCATATATATATATATATATATTTTTCAGCTTGTCCTTCAACACCATCTTGTTGTGGTCATTTCTATTATGAAACAATTATATTAAGGAATTCCACATATCATATGGATTTTCCTTTCCATGAAGGTTCAATACAATATGATCCCAAACTTCTTTTAAGAAAATCCTTCTCTCCTTTGCTACATTCTCCTTCCATGCATCAAGATTTTGAGCATATGTTGTTTCGGGATTGGGAATATCAATTTATATGAACTCCTTCAGCTTGTTGTCCTCCAATGCTACTTCCATACTTTCCTTCCAAGATATGTATTTCGAACTACCCTCAAGGGAATATTCAAGTCTCAATCCATAGAATGACATCCTGATTTTGCTGCTAGTCATGAAGAGTAGATCTGTAAATTTGATTCACTTGCTCAAAACAAAATCATGTTATTCTCCTCTATAGTGATTCCATATTTGATACCATGTATAAAATCCAGGTACATTCAAACTTATATTTTTAATATTCTAAAAAAAAACTTGAATCTACTCTAAAAATTGCAAAAACCAATTACGATGGCACAATCACATGAACAACAAAGAGAAATAATTTCAATTGCACACCACAAAGATTTATGTGGGGAAAGACTTAGCTAAAAAACTCCTTATTTTTACTTGCATTAAGTCAAGAATATGAAATAACACAATGCTTCTCTTAGGCTTGAGATCTCTTTGCACTATCTCTAATTGTCTCATACTATCCCAGGAAATTTTGGTCCAATACTTAACAAATTTCTTGCCTCTCGATGCCCTGCCTTGCTTATAACTAGAATAATTTCCATGATATAAAAACCATCAAAGCTACATAATAAAAATTACAGGTACTCATAGGAATACAATATGGAAAGAGCTCTTATTATCATATGAAACTACCAACCAAGTCAGGTACTTTGACATACCACCTAACCATAGATTGGGCTCAACCAAATCTCTCTCTTATCCAATCACCATCGTGCCATATTCAAAGTGTGAATGTGGGATATTATGGAATAAACTAAAAAAACAAAACAAGGTTTCCAGATCCAAACCACATCGAGCAGTGATTCCACCTCACAGTTGAACATGACTAACACCAACCATATCAGTCTCTACCAAAGCTATTTAGGGCTCCAAGAACTAGTAACTCAACCAACAACCTTCCAGGGCTCCATAACACTCTTACAACTTGGATTTAGGGCCACTATCTCAACCCAATTATGGCTCCAAATAATTTTTCCAACCTAGGCTCTAGGACTAGTAGCTCAACACAAGGTGTTTCAAGGCTTCCAGAGCGTTTGTTCCAACCCAAAAAAAGAAAAAATTGTAAAAACCCACAACACCATGGCTATCTAGAAAATATCAAGGTATGTATAAGACTATTTTCAATATAGGAAAACATCCATGCCAATGACAACACATAACCAGAAAATCCCATGCATATATAATGCATCCATAAATTAACAAGGAAATCACACATGCAACATGTTACGTGAAAATTAATCCATTTGGAGTTGTTGATCTACCAGTTCCGTTGTGCTTTCCCACTTTTCTTTTCATTATTTTTCTAAATCCAAAGCCTTGCCAAAATTCTCTACCTGTACTCCAAGAAAACTATAAGTGTGCAAGAGTATGAGAGAATGAGAGAAGAGAGAGAGACCTTCAAAACTGAACTCACAAAATATGTGAATTGATCCTTAGAAGCCTTTTTATATTTAAGGCCTCTATTTTCTTCATTTTACTTTATTTTTAATTCAATTTCATCCTCATGAAGATTTGTGACTTTTCACCTTCCTTTTTTCCATTATTTCTTCAATAAAATTCCAATTAATGCCACTTTGCCTTTGCTAATTCCTTTTCCAATTTCCATAGCCATTTATAAATCACAAGTGATCACCATCATTATGGTTTTCCAACATTAAACTTCGAATATGTGGGCCATGACCTTGGTTATTATTTTTGTTACATAGGAAATCAGCCAATGGTTGTTAAAAACCCCTCCCCCTTGGGGGAACATGTTATGAAATCAGCACACAAAATAGAATAAAAGAGAGATGAACGACTTAGAAATCAGCCACTTCGAGGGGTAAACCTACTTAGCATTACATAACTGAACAATTATTATATGATTCAAATGGAAAAACCTCCTTTATATATATATAAGAGTCCATGGGGTCACAATATAATCCTAGCTGACCTAACAATAATAAAGTAAGGGCACAATAATAACAATATGAAGACTACAGGGGTACAACAATAACAATAAGGGGGCTACACTAACAACAATAAGGGACTACACTAGTAATATAGGGCCCTAACATGCCCCTCTCCTTAAAAAATGTTTTTTCCTCAACGCTTGAGTAGTTATGGATGCTTCTGTATAAATTTCTCATCCCCCCATGTGCAATCTTCAGTGGGTAAGTTATTCCACTTAATGAGATACTTTGAAATTGATCGATTTCATAGCTATCGAGTTCTTGTTTCCATGACTACTTCAGGTTCTAATATGATTTTTCCTTCCTCATCAAGTTGTATAAATATTGTTTGAACATGAAGTTTGTCACCTATAACCTTGTTTAAGCATGAAACATGGAAAACTAGGTGCACTCGGGAAGATGCAGGAATCTCCAATTTGTATGCCATACTACCAATATTTTGCAACATCTTGTAAGGACCATAGTAATTTGGCGATAATTTATTATCCTTCTTAGCTTTCTTGAGGAACATTTGTTTGTATGGTTGTAGCTGTAAAATTCCCAGTCGCCTACATAAAAAATTCTCTCCTTGTGATGTTGATATGCATGTTGTTTCATTCGATCATGTGCCAAACTTAGGTTATCCTTTAAGGCTTGGAGAACATGTTGTTGATTCTTGATGTGATATTCCACTACTTGAACCTTAGAATTTTCTCTTAAATATTATGTGATGGACATCAGATGATATCTGTAAAGTGCCATAAATAGGGTTATTTTTGTTTCAGTGTGGAAGGAAGTGTTACACCACCATTCAGTCAAAGGTAACCAATTGACCCATTATGTTTTTTTATCAGATACAAAGCAACGAAGATATCCTTCCAAATTTTTTTTCACTATCTCAGTTTTCCCATCGGATTGAGGATGATAAGATCATATATGAGCTAGTTGAGTATCCAAAAAAGAAAATAATTATGTCTAAAAATTTCCAGTGAAAATGTGATCTATATCACTTACAATAATCTGTGGGTTTCCATGTAGCTTTTCAATTGTTTCCATAAATGCAGTAACAACTGTACTTGATTTAAATGGATGAGATAATGCAAAAAAGTGTACATAGTTGGTAATTCTATCAAATACCACCATGATGACACTCTTTCCTTCGGACTTAGGTAAACCTCTGATAAAATCCATTGAAACACCCTCCCAACTTTGACTTGTAATGGATAAAGACTGCAGCAGACCTGGGATGTTAATTTTCTCAACTTTATTTTGCTGGCAAACCAAACATTCTGCCACAAAATTTTGAATATCATATTTAAGGCCATCCCAACAGAAATTTTTCTTCACCCTCTAGTAAGTTTTTAAAAATCCTGAGTGTCCTCCTAAGGGAGAGGTGTGAAATTGAAAAAGAATATGTTATTTTTTTTGGGAATTCTTAAAAATATATAAGTGATCTTTGTACCATAAGGAATCATTTTTCCGAATAAATGTAACAGATGTACTGGGATCTTGCTGCAACTTTTGAATGAGTTTTCGTACTTTTTCTTCATTCTTCCATCTCTCCGTTGCTTCAGTTGTCTAATATGGTTATATAATAGAAATAGCACATAATTAACACGGTCTATTCTATTGTTCTTTTTTATTCTATGTTTGCATTTGAATATTAATTTTTAATGTCCCAAGGAAATTGTCCTTTTGTAATGAATTCAGGAGAAAAGGGATGAAGTAAAATGTGGAAAAAGTTCAAAAGGAGGACAATTTCAAAACCTAGCACTAGAAAAAGGAACAAATGTGAAACAGATGAATATTGGAATGAGGAATTTTGGAGACCCTTAGCACTGGAAAAGGGCACAATTGCAAAATTAATGCTACTATAAAATACCATAATTGCAAATCCTACTGCTACAAAGAAGTCTAATTAACAAACTCAATGATAGAATAAAGATAAATTAGGAATCCTAGCACTACAAAAGGGCACATTTGGAATTCATAGCACTGGAAAAGGAAACAAGGAGGAATATTAGAACTATAAAACAAGTTATATGAGAAGCAATATAGCACTAGAAAGTTAAAAAGGTGAAAAAACTATTGTTATGAAAAGGACAATTTAAAAAGCTAGTGCTAGGAATGAAGGAAATTGGAAAACCTAGTACTACAAAGGAGGGAAAAAGGAAATCCTAGCAGTAGAGACTTGAAAAAATGAGAAACATAATGCACCAACAAGGAGAGGAGGTTAGTTTTGGAGAGAGAGAGAGAGAGAGAGAGAGAGAGAGAGAGAGAGAGAGAGAGAGAGATCATCGATTAATGCCAAAACTACCTAGCATAAATATTAATTGCAAACTACCATAAATATTAATTACAAACTACCTAGCATACATATTAATTGCAAACTACCATAAATATTAATTCCAAACTGCCTAGAATAAATATTAATTTCAAACTACCTCGCATAAATATTCATGAACAAATGTAAATATTAATATCAAATCAACTACCTAGAACTCATCATGATATTTGTTCTCAATGCATAAAAGACAAAATGAATATTTTGGAAGATTGTCACTTGTGCAATTGACTATATATTTGAACTAAGTAAAGACCAAGTCTCTTATGGAATGTATAATAAATATAAAGAACAAGTCTCTTACGGTCTAATGGATGATAATTAATAAGTACTTACTAATGGATAATATTCATCTCCACCTTCAACATGTCCATAATTTCTATAATGCTTTTTAGCTGTTGTTATTAAAAGTATCCTTAATTTCAAGCCCTTGCACTTTTTACAAGGGAGATAACATTTTCTATCCTCCGAAGCCCCTGATGTTGCTCTCACATATCCTTGGCTTAGTCCTTGAGGAATGTTATCTGACTTTTTTCCTCACCAAATAGCTTTTAATGATGATTATCAATCAAAATTAACCTCAAAATAAGCCTATAACATTTCAAAAGCATGGGACGTATAACGATAATGTGGAACTTGTAAATAGGTATTCAGCCCTACATATATATAAATCAATTTGTCATCGGATATTCTACGCTAGTCTTTCGAATAAATGTTACACAACGTTAAAATTCCATTAATGCCAAAATTTGGCCATTAAAATGCCATTACTGCCGATCGTTGAACATCTGACTCTATGTAATTAATGTTTCATAGTCGATGATCGTCGGGCTTTAGAGAAAAAAGGTACATTAAAAATAAAAAACAACAACATATAAGTGATGGTACTGGATATTTGGACTGTTGATCATGCTGTAAGGAACACCTTAAGAGAGATTTTCCAAAAAATTAGGGTGGTAGGCCTCAGCTATATAGTGCACAAGAGGTGCAGATTTTTGGGTATGTTGGTCAGAGTGGTCCTCGTATCTATGTAGAAATGGATAGTAGGAAAACAAACCATCATTTATCTATCATTGAGATGGATGGTAAGATTTGTGGTCAAGTTTTTTCTATTTTGATTGAAACTCAATCTAATTATAGTTATGTTACTCATGACTTAGTTGATAACTATGGTTTTTATAAAGAAGTGCATGCAGAATATTGGTTAGTGCAATTGCCTACAAGTACAAAGAAAAGAGTTCATAATTGGGTAATATCTTATCCATTCAAGTTGAATGGAATATCTACAACAACGTACTTGAACATATGGCTGTTGGGATCTTATAGTATTCTATTTGGTATGGATGGGCTATACCTTCATAGGACCAAGGTGGATTGTTATGACAAAGCCATGTAGTGTTTGGATGATAATGGGGAACCAAGAGTCTTATAGGGAAATAAGGAATCCACATCAGTTAGGATGATGACAGATATGCATGCCAAGCGTAGTCACAGGAAAGGATGTGTGTTATTTTTAGTACATATCTCTAGTGACAAAGGTAAGGAAGTTGATGATGCATATGTTTTGAGCAGGTACCTAGTTCTACAGTGATTTCATGATGTATTCCTTGCAGATATTTTAGAGTTTCCACCTCACATGGAAGTATATTTGTTTGTTGAGTTGGTACCAAGGGTAGCCCCAACATCAAAAACACCTTACACAATGAGCACACTTGAGTTGGTAGACTTAAAGTTTCAGATCGAAGAGATGCTTGGCAAAGGATACATTAGGAAAAGTGTATCGTCATGGGGGACATTGGTGTTTTTTCTAAAGAAGAAGGATGGTACTCCTAGATTATGCATTGATTATAGGAAGTTGAATAAAGTGACCATCAAGAACATGTATTTTTTGACGAGGAGTGATGACTTGTTTTGATCACATGAAGGGAGCAACACTTGAAGATTGATCTGAGGTATGGATATAATCACGTATGAATTAAGGAAGAGGATATTTACAAGACAATTTTCCAGACCAGGAATGGGTATTATGAGCTTTTTTTAGTTCTATTTTGTTGACTAATGCTCTAGCTACATTTATGTGTTTGATGAATAGTGAGTTTCATCCTAATTTGGAGAAGTTTGTTATTCATTACGGGAATTTTGAGGTCTAAAATGGGCCTCATAAGAAAATGTACAACAAAAATAAACTTTTTAAGAACCAATAGGATTCAAGATGATGACGTCAACCATGGGGGATGATTCACCATTTTTTAAGTAAAAGGGTAAAAGGATTAAAAAAGAATAAAATAATAAAACTAAATTTTCAACTCATATTTTCAACTTATCTCCAAAATGTTTTACTGAAAATTTGAGCTGGATTACTCATTGAATGCAAAATTTAATTCCTCATCTAAGGAGTACCTATGTTGCATACTTTAGATGGACCCTGCTACATGAAAAATGAGAAATAAATAAAAAATGTGATTGAAATCAAGTTTTTCATGCATTTCTCTTTTTTCATGTAGTAGGCCCCATCGAAAGTATGCAACATGGGTACTCCTTGGATGAGGAATTAAATTTTGCATCCAAAGAGTACTCTCACTCGAAAATTGAGTAAACATTTTGGGAGATAAGTTGAAAATATGAGTTGAAAAGGTAGTTTTTTCTTTTTTCCCTCTAAAATTTGATGATGTAATCAAATATTTTTTTATAATTTCCACTATTATTTTATAATTTCCTTAGGAGGCCCATTTTATACCTAAAAATTCCCATAATGATGTCCATTGATGACATATTGGTATATTCTAAAAATGAGGAAGAGCATGTTGAGCATTTGGCAACAGTGTTGAGATTGTTGAGAGAGAATCAGTTCTATGCTAAGCTTAGCAAGTGCAGTTTATTTCAGACTGAGGTACATTACTTAGGACATGTTGTCTCCAAGGAGGGCATAATAGTGGATTCAGAAAAGGTAAGAGCTATCATGGAGTGCCCAACTCCTACAAATGTAGATGAGATGAGATCCTTCATGGGATTGGATGTTTATTGCAGGAGGTTCATTGGGAACTTCTCAAAGATTGCTTATCCTATTACATCATTGTAGAGGAAAGGTAAGAAGTTTGAATGGAAAGAGGAGTGTGAGGCTAGTTTTGAGTAGCTTAAGCAGTTGTTGGCACATGCTCCAGTGTTAAGTATCACAAATTTAGACAAAGAGTTTGTAGTATGTATAGATGCTTTCAAGAGAGGACTTCATGGATTCCTTATCTAAGATGAACATGTGGTATGTTATGAGTCACAGAAACTGAATGAACATGATTAGAATTGTTTGACGAATGATCTTGAGCTAGCAACAATCATACATGCTTTCGAGATGTGGAGGAACTATCTTCTTGGAAGGGGGTTCGTATTGATGAGTGGTCACATCGGATTGAGGTATCTATTTGAAAAGATGAATATGAATGCCATACAAGCTAGATGGTTGGAAACACTCAGTGAATTTGACTTCAAGATCAAGTATATAAAAGGAAAGGACAACAAAGCGATCCAAAAATATTTTGCTTGAGATGTGTTAAAGAATTACATGTGAAAATTGTAGCTTAAAACAAGAAAATTTAAAGGCATAAACATAATAATGGAGAAGAAATGAAAATCATGCAAGGATACACATAATTGATATCGGAGCTTGTCCAAGAGGGACTACGTCTTCAAGCACTTCTCAAATAGTGGGGAGGCCCTCTTTCATTAAGTGGCAAAAAATGAAAGTACAAGTATAAATGAGAAATTACACCCTTATACATCCATAGTTGAAATTGCCCAAAAATTGTAGACCTCTAATTAATAAATGGATAACACCATTGGATTCATGGCATCGATCAATGTAGAATCCATATAAAATTTTCTTGAATTTGATAAAGGGAAAATCTAACCCCTCTGGAAAATGGCTTAGATCATGGTTCTGCCCCCCTCCTTCACAGTGCTCCTAGTTCCACTATCTCGATTTCCATGCCCGCACCTAGCTGCACTTATGAACGGCAAATTTTATATAATGAAGAGGCTGGTAGACTTCCCAAAGGGAGTCATTGGGCGAATGGTTAGAGTTCCCTGGTTTGTGGGAGGGGGTCGGGTGGTTAAATCTCGCCCCCTTCGAATTAAGGCAGAAACCGTTTTATAAATACCAAAACCTTTCTTTTAAAAAGCTGACACATTAATTTAATAATTTAGAATGGGTACATTTGGGGGGGGAGGGGGCACATTTGGTGGCCCACCCCCGATACACTATCGGCTCCGTATGGTTAATATAGAAGAATGGGTTGGGGCCGCAAACGCACAACTGTTGGCCCCACCCATAACATATTACGATTACCATAGAATGTGGGGACGACAGGGTCATGGCCCACCCTCCAATATATATATATATATATATATATATATATATGTATGTATGTATGTATGTATGTATGTATGTATGTATGTATGTATGTATATATATATATATGTATGTATATAGATATATATATGTATGTATATATATATATATATATATGTATGTATATATATATATATGTATGTATATATATATGTATATATATATATATATATATATATATGTATATATATATATATATATATATATATATATATATATATATATATATATATATATATATATATATATATATATATATATATATATATATATATATATATATATATATATTTATTTATTTATTTATTTTTATTTATTTTTATAACAGAAATGCGCCTTATGAAAAATTGTTAATTTGACCAAAGGAGTCAAATTAATGACCCCACAATTTCGCCTAAAATCCGAGCGGAGCTAGTTGGAATTTGGTGGCCAAAAAATTTCCAATTTGTGTCCTCCTTAGTCTGCCACATCACCAAGTCAACCCTCAAACTTTGAATGCACCTAACTCCTTCATACGGACTCGAATTTGAGTGTTGTATGTGCTGTTGCAATCAGAAAATCAAGATATTCAACTTGGCATTACATTTTCCACTTTCCAGACACTTTTATTTTTGAGCCTTTGTACTTAAGCCACTTGTACTTGGACTTGTTCGATCCACCTGGATAATTCCTCAGCACTAAAGAGATTTTGGACCCCAAAATACTTATCAATCAATAGGAAAGTGAGGGAATTGCACCCTAACCTTCTCCTTTTCAAGCCATTTAGCTTTACTTGGGTGCATCCCTTTGAAACCAACACAGAGATACTCCACATCTCCTCATCGTGAAGTCCTGGTTCTTTGATTGAGAATGATGTATTCTAGAAATTGATTGAGATACTTAGGTGCAAAGACATCCACTGTAGGAACCGATCCTACCTCCTCAGTGTCCATAATAAATGGTGGTTCATAAAGCTTCATATTATCGACATTCACGACTGATTACATCTTCATGTATATAGGAAAATCAAGTTTGAAATCATTATTCCGAATCTTCTCCAATATGGTAAATGGACCATACCAGACTGGTCGCAATTTCCTGCCTTCCACCTTCATTCGATCCTTGTTGATGTGGAATGACACCTTTTCACCAACTTGAAATTGATGGTTGACTTGATGCTTATCATGTTGAGCCTTATATCGGGCCTAACTCTTTTCCAACTGCTCTTGCATTTCTCGGTGAATTGTATGTATCCACTGGATGAAAATTTGTTCTTTTCCACTATCATCACATCCACTGGAATCTTCATCCCTTCAATAGATCATGTCAAAAGGTTCCTTTGGTAAGTAACAAAAGCATGTCTAAAATGGTGAACGTTGCGTAGAGAAATTAACTACTACGGTTGTAAACGTGATGTACATATGGAATATGTTCATGCCATAACTTGGGATGTCTGCTGCAATAGCCCTGCAACCGTTCACTAGCACATTTGGCCCAATTTCCGATGGCCAATTCATTTCTATTGTGACACATAATCTTCGAAAGAGCAACAGTTTGAGGCGAGGAAAAATGTGGTTAGCCATTACGTCACAATTCTGACACTTTAAGAAAGTGTTGGAATAGTGATACTTTTTCCGACGTTTCCAGACCGTCGTCGCTCTTCCGACATTATAAAAAACATCACTCTTCCGACACAAAGAAAACGTCACTATTTCGATGAAAACGAAACGTCGGTCTTCCGACGCACACAAAACATCGCGCTTGCAATGAAAACTAAAAAATATTTAAAAAACGAAACATCGCTATTCCGAAAAAAATGAAACGTCAGTCTTCCAACGAACACAAAATGTCGCTCTTGCGATGAAAACTAAAAAATATTTAAAAAAAATGAAATGTCGGTCTTCCGACGAAAACGAAAAAAATATTTAAAAAAATGAAACGTCAGTCTTGCGACGAAATCTAAAAAATATTTTAAAAAAAACGAAACATCAGTCTTTTGACGAAAACGTAACGTTGGTCTTCCGATGAAAATTAAAAAATATTAAAAAAAAAAATATTTAGAATTTGTGATGAAAATCCTTGCCATTAGATTCTCCTTGTCGATATGTTTCTAGTTCCATGTGGCATGTGGAGTGGTTCTTCATGGATTGTGAGATATCCTCATTTGAAGTTGGAAACCCAAGATCATGGGCTAAAACCAAATGCATGGTGATGTGGCACCCTGCCATAGCCCAACACTTATTTAACTCAAGGAAGAAGTGTTATTCCATCCTAGGTGTGGTAAAGATATTTTATAAAAGATTTGAAGTATTACAAGGGGATTTTATCTTTGTCAAATGTCAATATTTACAATGGCTAATGCTTAGGTCCTAAGGAATTAAAATTTAAAAATTTAATTAGTAAGAAATCCTCCAACGAATAACCTTATGAATCCCTCTCTCAATCCTGGAAGAACTAT
This sequence comes from Pinus albicaulis, assembly GCA_034641835.2. NCBI lineage: Eukaryota > Viridiplantae > Streptophyta > Pinopsida > Pinales > Pinaceae > Pinus > Pinus albicaulis. Next base: position 360,257,279 of record CM076572.1, on the reverse strand, counting down.
ATAAATACTATTAATTAATTCTCCTAAAAGCACTTCAACGAACAATCTATTGTGACCATTACTCTAAAATTTAAACCTTGTAAGGTTTAGTGTTGGATCAGGTATGTGGTGCATTGTACAAGCAGGGACTTGGGCCTCCTTAGGGAAATTATTCAAGCATATATGAAGCTCTCTAAAACAACAGATAGAATGTCTCTCCTGACTAGTGAAAGAGCTAAAAGATTCTTGTTTTTGGCATATGTTTTTGGGAAAAAATTGGATTCTTTTAGGGTTTCATTTCAGGAATTCATTTGGATCATTTATTGCAGGGTTTGGCCTTTTGTTTTATTCTTAACGGTTTTGGATCTATTTAAATAAATCTCCTCTTTAAGCTATGCCGATCTCTTTGTTTTTAATTGTACTGTTATTTCATCCTCATCAAAGAATCCACTACAAAAAAATTAATAAATTCATGATGATCCCTTTCTCAGATCAACGAAGAAATTGAGGACTTAGTTATGCTCCTTTTGAACATCCTTAGACTATGTTTGGAGACTTGTTAGGGAATTGAACCTAAAGTTTTTTCATATGAGATAATCTGAAATAGAAATTCTTATCTTTGTGACATCAGTAACATTTCAAAATGAGTCTTGTGATTTGCGAAGGCCATGAGTCCTCCTTTAATACTGACAATTATGAACATCACTTAGCCCTCTAGGATAGTGAACCTTGGGCAGAAAAGTTCTTCGAGTTGTGGCTTATTAAACAAGGATTTGTTTGGAGTGTTTGTAATATTTTGAAAGAAATTTTAATTCCGTCACCTTTGGCCATCCTTAGGGTATCCTTGGGATTCCAATATTTGTGAATAAATCAATAATTTTCACTAATGGTATGATATACAATACTTCCATGGAATATTTGTTCCAGATATTAATATATAACACAGCTTCTTAAAAGGCCACTGGCAGGGTAGGTTATGGGAAAGCAGGATGTTTATCCAATAGCTCTGGAAAAGAAAATGCTTTCTTGTATTTAAAAAAATTTAGAGGAAAGGAATTTGTGATAAGTATGGAAAAAACCCTCCCAAGAAGAAGGTACTAAATTCAAAACACATGGAAATGTCCAACCAACAATTTTTTCAGATTCCAGGTCATTTCAAGCATATAATTATACAACCTAATAAAATAAAGCTACGTAACATAATAGCATAATGAAATGTCACATAATGTCATATGCAATAAAATAATGTCATAATAGCATAATAGCATTTCTTCTCGAATGTGTTCAACCTTAGGTCATTAGTCATCATAAATGCAGCTACTTAAGGGGACAACCATCAATTTATAGCCACATTTTGTCAGTAAACATTCAGAGAAATCAATGAAAGTTCTCATTCAGAAAGTTCTTAAGAGGAACACACTCTAAAGTACTTGTTCATGTTTCTTCATCTCTTTTTCATGAGAAAACCCACATACTATTTTTTAGAATATTTTCCTTGTTATTAAGACTCCATGAAGTAACAAATGTATTAAAGACAATTTCTAGATATGAATGTTACCAGAGTAGGAAAAGCTCCAATTAATTGAATAACGGTGTGCATGAACAGAGAAGGCAGGGGAGCCTGCTCGACCTGCTCAAACAACAGATATTAGAATTTCAGAACCATGGGTTAGAACATACCATTTTCAAATGAATTTTTCTTACCGAATAAACTTTATGTTTGAACGCCAACATTAGCAACATAAACAAAATGAATGTATAAATTATACATCAAGATGTAATCAATTACTAAAATGTATACCAGTTGATTCAACACTTTTTCCAAAACTTGTTGGGTAAACACAGTACGTTGGTCAAAACATGCAGAACAAGAATCTGTTACCTGAAAAAAAAAACCCATTACACTTATCTTAATTTCAACGATACATAAAACAAATAAATTGCAGGATAATACGCAGAATATAGAATATATTGAAAATAAACCAAGAAAATAAATAAATAAATAAATAAAATTGGCATGCCTTCTTTAATGGTATTCCATCTTTTTCGGGATCAATTGCATGGATTGTAACCAAAACTTATGCAGGTGTCAAAGCAGGACCTATGTGAAATGAACCTTGCACAAAAAAAAATGCATTCCCATAAGCAAGGACACATTACTCGATTGGGTATTATATCTAATATAGTTAAGGTGAGTTCACACAGCCAAACCCTCAGCAAGAAAAATAATTAGTTAGCTGACCTATTATATAATGCACTTTAATCCAAACTGCAAGTTCATTTTTTATAAATCACCATGTTCCTGAATTTTTAAATAGAAGGTTATCAAAATTTAAGATAAATTCTATCAGGAAACTGTGGCCACTTGAAGTCAGGTTGTGCCGCCGTGTAGTAATTGCAGGTCCAAATATTTGGCATTTTCAACCAATCCACAACCCCCAACTAATATAATATCCTTTGGCCTTGCCTAAAGAAGAAAATAAGGACGCTCAACTCTTTCACAATCTCCTTAGCAGTTTTAAGAAAATACATCCTTATATTTATTATCTATAGAAAGAAGTTAGAACCAATAGGCTTACAAAATAACATCAATCCAAAGCACTACATCAACTTGACAATCTGGTTTAGTGATTTCTTTATTTAAATTTTAAGATAGAATGCATGTTTCCAAGAGCATTTAGTGTAAAAATATTATGTACTATAAGAACAAGCACTTCAAAAACTAAAATAAAGGGGAAGTTCACTCCAAGATAATCAACGGAAAAACAAATTTGAAATCTTTAAACATGGGAAACATACCTGAACTATTCGAGCAAGATAAGTTTGGAACTTTTCAAGTGGAATATCAACAAGTCGAGGAAAAATTGGCAATACCTAAACCAACATAACAACATATCAATATCCGAAGCATTTAATTCGACCTTGGGTAAAAATTAGCTTATATACTAGTATATGTGAAGCTTTTAATGTGACCCTAGATAGAAATTAGTTTATACTCTAGCTAGGCATTGTCTCAGATCCAAAGTGATGCATGCTACATAAAAAATATAGATACATGAGATGGGGAATTTACCAGACAGTAAAGGATAACCAAAAAATCTAAAATAAAGAAATGGTGAGTACAACTTAGCCATTCTAGCCTGTCAACATATTTTATAACAGAAAGTAGTGTCTGTAGAGATTCAAAAGGAATATTGAGAGAAATGAAAAAAACGAACACAAACCCAAATTTTGCAATAAAGAGAACAAACCAGGACTAGCTCAATGCAACACTTGAAGACAAATCAGCCAATAGGAGCACAACTCTAGGGAGAAAGTGAGACCAAGAACAAGAGTGATACAGATAGAAATAAACTCAAACACAAGAGAGCACAACACTTGATTGGTGCCCTTACACAAATCACTTTAGTAAGAATTAGGAAGAACCACATTCTGATCAATTAAAAATAAGAGGTATATTTGTACACAACTTAAGAGCCCCTTATTTTCCTCCAGAATCAGGCCTCCCTAGAGCCACGAGAGGCACAGGATTTCTGGAAAAATCTTGTCTACTTCTTCACTTGGTACAAGTTTTGGGAGGATAGGAATAACCATAAAATCAGTCAAGGAAGAAGTATCGGGTCCTGGGACCAACTCCATGTTCTCCATTAGGGAAACCAGACACTCCGGAGCTGAAAAACATCAAAACCCAAAAGGCCATTGTAGCAAATGCTAAAAAAAAAAACATCAAAACCCTATGGGTAAACTAAAACACATCGAAACCAAATAGCCATTACTGCATAAGCCAACCAAAAATTCTCATAGCTAATAAAATGCACCATAACCAAATGGGCAGAAGTAGAAAGTAATAAAACCAAATGGGAAAACAAATAACCAAAGAAACCTAAAGGGCATTGCATTACTTACCGTATCCTTCCTCCAAAGCTGCAACAGTATCGATGCATCCTTCCTCCAAACTTGCAATAGTATGGCTGCATCCTTCCTCAAAACCGATGAAAGTACGACCGCATCCTCCCTCCTTCCCTGGACAAACCATGCAACCGGAGGGAAACTTGAGGGAAATGAACAAGGGAAATTAAAACTTATGATATTTGAAATTTTTTGACATTTTCAAATGATATACGCGTAATACTTGCCAAAACAAAACCTTGGATGCTTTTCACATCTGGGCCAATGGTGACTTGAAAAAATGGTTCTATATGAGATTTTATACATGCACTAAGCCAAAAAAGAGTAATTTTTCATTCATGTTTATATATGTCCCACTTATGCATTGAGTTGGATGTATTCTCTCCACCAACTACACCATTAAATTCCCATGGGATCACAATTTCGAAGCACATGGGATAACAAACTTCAAGTTGATGTCAAATAAAGCTAAATAATATATATATATATATATATGAAGAGTTTCAAGGGAATATGAACGAGGGTTAGAAGTCCAAAAAAACCTTATACATTTCCGAAGAGAAGGAATAATGAGATTTATACAATGAAATCAGTTTGTGATTGTCTAATCCGGTAGAACAAAATAAAGTTTATGAGATTTTGTTTTTGGATTACTATAATTACCAATTTCATCATAAAATTTATGACCACTCAAATTCCATTAAATAATATGTGTGAGACTTTTCTTGGGGTTAATAAGAGTTTTTGGTAAATAAGTGGTATTTTTGATTATAAATAATTATTAATGAGGTTATATCTAAGACATTTATTTAAATTATTAATTATATAAAATTGTTGAATTTTTATTTCATAAACTAGGGATTTTGGTTGATTTTTTAATCTAATTATGTGATATTAAAGATGAATTATGGTAACTTAAAAATAAGTTTTATGTGGTTAAAAGGGAAGTAGTAATTTTATTGTATGAATGATTATTTTCAATGAATTTTTTGGTTTAGTAAGGATAACTCATATATGGACATTTTCCATGATTTTTAAGACAGAGTCAATATAGGAAAGGTGATACTAAAAGGGCTCCCACATGCTTTAGAAATTTTATATCTATTGGTTTATAAAAATTAGAGGGGGAAAAATATCCTAAGCTCTAGAGCTAAGTTTGTTCCAACTTAGCTATATCTTGAACAACAAATTGTTGTTGACGTCAAGGATACAATAGAAATTTGGTGGGTTGTAGGGTAGTCTTGTCATGAAATAAATGTAATGTAGTTACTAGGTAGGTAGGGGGAACCATTTTGGTGGAACTTGGCCATAAATGGGACATCTATCCATGCATAGTTTTTTAAGAACAAATAAACCTAGTGGATTGTCATTGTACGGGAATCACTTTAGGATCTAGGCTAATGTGCACACACTAACTAAAGGGATATTAGTGAAACCCACAAAAGTATTATAGGTGCTTTTATATAAATAGGTGTTCTTGTGTTCTCATTGGTTAGTTATGGGCAAATGACCATAAATTAAGAGAAGTTATAGGTGCTTTTATAGAAATAAGTGTTCTTGTGCTCTCATTGGTTAGGTATGGGAAAACGACAATAAAGTAAGTGAAGGATTTCACTACTGGACAATTAGAGGAATGATTCCACAAAAAACCAAGCGTGGTGTTGTAGCACTTTCTAGGTCAAGGGATTTTGAAGGGGTCCCCCCACCATATGACTGGAAGAAGAGAATGGTCATTCCAGATGATCTGAAAGTGTTGAGGCTTCAGCCAAGTGACAAGTATTTTCTACTAGGAAGACTTTCCAAAGAAGTTGGCTGGCATCACTATGACACTATTACAGAATTGAAGGGAAGATAAAGGCAAAGGCTCAGGTATCATATGAGAGAAGGGCTTAGGGGATTGGGGGTTAGGCCGGGTTAGGGGATTTAGGTGCATTTAGGGGTTAGGGATCGAATAATGAGTTAGTAGTTAAGGGATTAGGGATTGGGGGCTTAGGGGGCCCGACCCGAACGCATTTGGGCGGGCGCACTCAACCGAAACGACCCGACCTGAACGAGTTTGGGCAGGCGCCCTCAAACGAAATGACACAGTGCACCTGACTGAATGAAGGCACAAGGGATCAAATGAAAAACGGGTTGCACGAACGTGCAGAAGGCACCTGTGCGGTCACAACTTAGCAAATTTGATACGGCTGACCTCAGACGAAATGACCCGACCTAAATGCGTTTGGGTAGGCGCCCTCACACTGTGTGACATGGAATGCACGATGCACAAGGGAGAAAATGGAAAATGGGCTAAACGAATGTGAAAAAGGCACCCGTGCAGTCACAACTTAGAAAATTTGATATGGTAGCCCTCACACGGCGCGCTCGACCGAAAAAAGGCACAAGGGAGAAAATAGCAAATGAGCCTCATGAATGTGAACAAGTTACCCCTGCGGTCACATTAACTTAGTAAATTTGATACGGCCACCCTTAAACAAAACAACCCAACCGAAACGCATTTGGGCGAGCACCCTCACACAGTGCGACACGACGCACACGACCAAACAAAGTCACAAGGGAGAAACCGACAAACGAGCCGCACGAACATACACATGGCATCTGTGTGGTCACAATAATCTTGAAGTTACATGTATTAGGGACTACATTGATGTGACAGATTTGGTGGATGCATACGTGAAGCCCTAGTTAATGTTCATCCTAGTGAAGTAGAGTTATATAATGTTGGCCCGGGTAAGGGTATGTAAGCTATAACTATAGTTTTTGCATATTTTTTTTATTATGTCGAGTCTAATTTATTTTAGAACTTTTTTACTTAAGGAGTGTTTGAAAAGTAATAAAAAAATTTAATATTATATTATGTTTGAAAAGTTATGCATTAATATTGGTCTAAATGGTAATAATCGGGATGCGGACATAAAATTGTACTGTCTTGTGCAACTTGTTCCCCATAAGGGATAGAAATCGAGTGTTGGAACACAATTTTAGATACAAAGTGTGATTTGACACCACAAATAGGGAGCCAAAAGAGCTTGGAAATAGATGGGGAGAGGTTTGAGCTAGGGGAGCTGCCTACACAATGAGGAGACCCAAAATTTATTGGAACATGGAAAAAGAAAAGCTAGAAGAAAGGGAGGGAGTTGTCCAACTAAGAAAAAAAAGAAGAATAGAACTAAGGGTACCAAAGAAGTTAGTATTTATGCAGGGGAAATTGTGCGTATGAAAATTGTGCAAGACTTGGGATGCATGAAGCTACACTAGTGATGGTGACCTCAACATAGTAACACCTATTTCCATGGAAAAGGTTGCAGGATGCACACAGGGTGGTGAAGAAACTTGAAATTCGAAGATGAGAAATTCAACACCCACTGGAAAAAATTCCAACTTGACTTCTTGAGATTTACGAAAATCCATTAACAACTTGGAGGCGAAATATTCCGAACTTCTTACTGCATAGGAGGAAACTGAGCCAAGAAAATACAAGAGAATTCCCTATTTTTTCTCTTTGAATGAGACAAGCGAGACATTAATGTTCACAACACCAAGAAAGAGGCACATAATATTGAAAGAATTCTTAGCATCGATGGAGTTTACAAAGGTGTGGAGAGCCTGCCAAGTAGCAGAAGGGTTGTCTTGACTCTCAAGGGCACACCCTTGAACTGATACTTTATGCCTTATCATATTAACACCAACCATGAATTCCACCTTTAGACTAGTGAACTCCCATGCCCAAGGGATCGAATCAACCATGAAATTCATTAACTCTCCCCACCCTGTATCCATCAATGAACTTGGTACAAAGGCAAAGGAGGGAATTAAGGGTTGTCCAACTTCATAAGACTCCACATGTGAGGGGTAATGGGCGCATGGCCAACACCCCCAAAAACCATCACCTAACCTTAATGACAAGATCCTGATGCCAAATGTTATGCATGATGAAAATATGTGCATATATAGGAGGAGACAAGGGGGGAATAGAAAGGAGGGCTTTGGAAATCTTCAAAAAATAATTCTCATGGTGCATATATCCAACTAGAAAAACAAGAGAGAGGGACAATTATATTGAGTGGAATTATTCATGGAATATCTTTCCAACCTGACATATCATTGATTTCATACTAACCTGCTTCCTTCAAGAAGGAAGGCTTGATTTGTTTGTGTATCTGCCTCTTTGTTTTGGCTTCTTAAAATGTGGTAATAAGCCTTTTGAGAGAATGATTTTAGGGTACTATTGATTTTTCTAAGGAGGAGGGATAAATTGTTGTTCTTCAAGAGAAAACCTTTTTGAAGGTGTTGAATAGTGATAAGGGAATCCCCCAAGATCATTAACTTAGAGACATCTTGATCATTAGCCAATTGGAGACCTGGAAGAAGCCCATACATTTATGTGATATTGTTCATTCTTTGGACTAGCCCCCATAAGTACTTTATTTTTCATATTCCATCGGGATTTAGGAGAATATCTCCCCCTCCCCCTCTCGCCACCCCAACTATTTAACTTTTATATTTTATTGAACTATTATGCTTCTATTATAACTCTTTATAAATGTATAAATTTATATAATTTAAATGTATGTGGTATAAAAAAAAAAACTTAACATATTAGAATCGTGAAGATAAAGATAAAAAAATAGAAACTAAAAATATTATACAAAAAAAGTGGTGTTCTATGTAAATTAACAACATAACTTCCAACATGATCCTCATAAAACTAACTAAACCCATATTGGTCTACTGTCAAGTTTGATATTTCAATAAATTTTTAGATGATTTTCATGAAATTATTAGAGTTTTTGTTTAGCTGGTTTAAATTTGACTTGAGATTTGTGAACCTCATGAAATTAATTCACCAAAAAAGAAATTAGACAAAATTCAAATGTAATTAATTTTATTCACCAATCTAATAACTTATTTCAAAACTATATAAAAAAATATATTTAAAATATAATTGTTAATATATTTGAAATGCAGTGTGAATTCTATAATAATTTTAGATATTTATTTTTCAAATTTTTTATTCTATTTTATATTTATATATAAAAGTAAGTTAAAACTCTATTTAAAAAATATATTTGAATGTGAAATTATTAATGTGATGTTTATTTTGAAACTATATTATAACATTATATGTAAAAATAAATTTATATTTATATATTAATGAGAAAAAATATATTTAAATATGAAATTATAATTATATTTTTAATTAAAATTTGCATTATATATATTCGTATTTAATCCAAACCTTATTATATAATTCCACACATTATATATATTAACCCAAAGTTCCAAGGTTTAATTATGGTGGCAAATCATATTCCAAAGTATACCATACAGTGGAAAAACATTACAATGGTGGTGTTAGCTATTGCAAAGTCCAAATATGTGATTTATTGAGGCACATTCCAATTAAAATTTGGATATAATGGTATGGAACTTATATTATCAAATGCGATGGCATATGTCAAAATGTATGGTAAGGTTTGGCTACCAACGCATATTTTAGAAACGGTGGAAGTGCGATGTTTCTCAAATATGTGGTATTCCAACGGTTTGGAGCAAAAATTCGGTCTTGCGACGTTTGCTCCAAACCATTGCAATATCGACGCATAATTTAAAGACGTCGCATTTATGGCGTTATGTCCCACAAATGTCGGTCTTCCAACAAATAGTTTAGAACGTCTCATTTCTGACAACATTTATAAACATCGCGAAAGCGACGATGTCCATAAACGTCAGTATAGCGACGATTGTTGGCAAGATTTGAAAATTTGTTAAAATTATGGGAAATTTCCGACAATACGACAAAAGTGTCGGAACTAAAGTGTCAGAATTTCTGTCAAATGTACTAATGGGTGTACCACGGTACGGTTGATGGCCTATCTTTGTTTGTTGGTTTTTGAACGAAATGTCATACTTATCTTCAACTTGGTGTCAATCATACGCCACAAGCTGGTCCAAAAATCTCCAAGGAAGCGAGAGTCTCGATCTGACACAATCTATGTGGGAAACCCAAAGTGGACCCAAACATACTGAAAGAAAAGATAAGCAGTTTGCTCAGCAGTGACCTACTTTTTACAAGGCATTAGTGTGCACATTGTACTAAATCAGTCGACGACAACATACAAATTTTCATGACCCTTTCTAGACATAGGCCAGCCTCCCACAAAGTCCATCAACACACTTTCCCATGGACGACTCGAATAGGCAGTGGTATGTAGAGCTCAAGTTTTCTATTAGAGGGCTTTCAAACATAACACATAACAAATCCCTTTACAAAAAGGGTTACAATGTTTTTCATATACATCCAAAATAAAAACCTTTGCAAATGACATAAGGTTTTTTCGACACCAAAGTGACTAGACACAAGAAAGGTGTGTGCCTCTCGAATTACATGTAACCTTTCTGCTGTGGGTATGCACAATTTTCCATGGTGATACAACAGCTTCCCATGAAAATGATAGTTGTCCACCTGTGAACCATGAGTTAGGTTTTCATATATTTCTTTAAATTCATCATCGTTAGCATATTTTTTAGCATAAATTTCAAAATACAATGAAGCATTACGCAAAATAATAGAAGCACCGGTAGGAGGGAAAGAGAGCATATGTGCTACTTTGTTACTAGTGGCGTTGTTATACTTTATTACCAAATGAAACTACTGTACGAAACCCATCCACCTGAAATGACGAGACTATTGTATCTTGGTCTGTGACTGAAGGTATTGCAAGGTCTGATGATCTGTATGGATGATGGTCTCCTTGTTGATCAGGTAGTGTTTCCACTTTTCACACTTTCGACCATGGCATACAATTCCTTGTCGTATGTGGGGTAATTGATGACAGTTTGGGATAACTTCTGCAAATGGTAACATATTGGCTTCTCCTTCTGCAACAATACAACTCCCATGGTGTACCAACTAGCATTGGTTTCAATCTCAAAAGGCTGCTTGAGATCCGGTAAAGCCAGGACTGGTGCGGTGCTGATTTTCTTTTTCAGTGCTTCGAAGGAATTCTGATGCTTTCCTACCCACTGAAAGGCTTGTTTGATACTTGTCAGTTCGTGTAAGGGAAATGCAATAAAAAAGAAGTTGGAAATGAACCTCCTCCAGTACTTTACTACACCTAGAAAACTACGGACCTCTATTACATTGGTAGGATTAGGTCATTTTACAATCACCTAAACTTTGGAGGGGTCTAATTTTAATGGACCATTACCGAAAATATGACCAAGGTAAACCAAAGAGGTTTTCCTGAACTCACAATTTAACAATTTTACATACAATTCTTCCCTCTTTAATGCATCAAACACTTTTTTTAAATGGCATACATGTTCATCCCAAGTCCTACTAAAGACAAGAATATCATCTAAATACACAAGGACAAATTCATCAACGAATGGCATAAAAAGATCATTCATGACCCTCATGAAGGTGGCTGGAGCATTGCACGGTCCAAATGGCATCACCATCCATTCAAAAAACCCCTCGTTTTCTTGAAGGCGGTTTTCCACACATCCTCCTCTCCAATTCTAACCTAGTGATAACCACTACACAAATCCAATTTGGTGAAATAGATAGCTTTCTTTAATTGATCTAACAAATCATCAATGGAGAGGGTATCAGTTTTATACTGTGATTTTTTTTTTAGTGCCCAATAATCCACACACATCCTCCATGTGCCATCTTTCTTGCGTAATAACACCATAGGCAAGCCACAAAGAGAAGTACTTGGCTGAATGACCCCTCGGTTGAACAATTCGTGTACCTACCTTTTGATCTCCTCCATCTCGATAGATGACATCTTGTACATACCAATGTTTGGCAATGGAGCATCATGCTGGAAATGGATCTCATGTTGGATCTCTTGTTTCGGAGGTAGTCCTCTAGGTTCCTGAAACAACTCATCATAGTTATAAATAAAATCACATAATTCCTATTAGTGAGCCAGATCACATCCTCGGAAAGAATAAGATATTTCTGCATCTTTTGCTCTCACAACCATGAGAAAACACCCATTTTTGGAATTCAACAATCTCTTCATCTATCCTGCACTTACGAGACTGGAACTGACTTTGGTTTGATGAGCTCTTAAAATATACTCTACCACATATTTTGTGATTTGGTATTTATTTTCATGTCAAAATAAAGCTACTTTCCTGTCATAAAATAGGGACTCCCTAACACAATACCATAGATATCCAATGGTATGACATCCAGTTCTACTTCATCCACCAGTGTAGAAGAAATTACAAATTTAACCTCACATTTCTTTGTTACATTTAGTTTTACTTTGTCATGTATCCATCCAAGCAGATAAGGTTTTGGATGAGGTTTAACTTCTAAGGCTAACTTTTTAACCAAGGATTCTGATATTAAATTTTCTTGAGAGTCTGAATCAAATATAGTTTCTACTTTTGTATGATTTATGACAACTCTAAGATGAAACAACTCAATTCTTTTTCGTTCATTAGGAATAGGCTCATCTATTGAACTAGTGCTTTCATGTGATTCAGAATTAACATGAAGAGAATGAGTACGTTTTATGCATGCTGCTGTGATCAATGCCTCATCTCCAGAGTCAGATCCAAGGTCCTATTATATGGGTGCCACCGTCTTTTGCTTACCCTTTCCTCCATATCTCTTTGGCTTCTTTTCTGGGTACAACTTCCAACAATGGTCGTCATCATGACCTTCCTTTTTGAAATGAGTGCAATAAGGATTTTCTCCTTCATCCTTCTTCGTTGATGTCATCTTATTTTCCTTTCCCTTTCCTTTCAATTTGAATTTTCTATTTGATGGTTTGAAAGGTCGTTTCTTTGAATGATCATCCTTATCATTTATGCGTCTGTTTTCAAGATGAATAGCCTTTACACTGGTCGATTCAATGGTAGTACATTCAAACATTAACAATGAATGTCTAATGTTACTATGTAATGATCCAATGTACTTAGTTACAAATTCAGGTGAATCTAATGAAATGCCCAAACTTAGTGCCTGTTTTCTAAATTCCTGGGTAAAAATTTGCACGTTTTTTCCTTTACCTTGCCTTAGGTATCTCTACTCCATTCAAGATTTTTGATTACAGCTCAAGGGATAGAATTAATGTTTAAGTGTAGCAATAAAATTTGACCATGAGGAAAGAAGGTTACCCAAATTAATGTTTCCTTGAATTTCTCTCTCCCACCAGATGAGAGCTGTGTCATTCAATCGAAGAGAAGACAACTCGATATTTGCCTAATCCTCCACAATCTTCTAAATCCTGCAATAGAGTTCAAGCTGCATAATCCAATTGCGAATTTTCTCTACACTACTTTCACCATTATATATGGGTAGATCAAATTTGACATCTAACTTGAAGAAATGATTATTAAATGCATTTCTAGAATTACTATGATGATGGTGAGAAGAGGAAGAAATTTCACTTGCTGGAGGAGAAGGAGGTGGATATCCTCCACCATCTCCATGTAATGAACCTTGTCTTTCTGAAGCATTCTCCCCTGCTTTCTCTAGTTTGTCAAGTCTATAGAACAAATTTTCAACCCGGTCTGCCACGGTGTAGAAAATTTTGCGGAAGTTGAGCTCTTCCTTGTTTCGAGCATCGTCACCCATGTTTCTTCTATGATGTGCACGTCCCGCTTTGGGATCAAAAGGTTGTATTTTCCCTTTGCCTCTTCATAGATTATTTATAGTTAGCATAAAAGCATGTAATTCACATCTAAAAAAACCTGCTCTGATACCACTTGATACAAAAATATTTTTCTTCAGATGTGCTAAAAAATTACCTATGAAAATTTTAGCTTAAAACAAGAAACTTTAAAGGCATAAACATAAGAAGAGAGAAGCAATGAACATTATGCAAGAAGACACAAAATTGATATCAAAGTTCATCGAGGAGGGACTGTGTCTCTGGGCCCTAATAAAATAGTGGAGAGGCCCTCTTTCATTAAGTGGCAAAAAACGAAAGTATAAGTACAAAATGATAAATTACACCCTTATACTTCCATAGTTGAAAGTGCCCAAAAATTTCATACCTCTAATGAAGAAATGGACAACACCGTTGGATTTTTGGCATCGAGTAGTGTAGAATCCATATAAAATTAACCTGAATCTGACAAAGTGAAAATGTGACCCCTCTGGAAAATAGTTCAGATCATGGTTCCGCCACCCCCTACCCCCCCTCCTACACAGTTCTCCTGGTTCCAATGTCTCGATTTCCATGCCTGCACCTAGCTATCTGGGCGCACTTATGAAATGCAGAGTTTATATAATGAAGAAGTTAGTGGAATTCCCAAAGGGAGTCATTGGGTAAATGGTTAGAGTTCCCTAGATTTTTGGAGGGGGTCAGGTGGTCAAACCCCGCCCCCTCCGAATTAAGGTGGAAATTTTTTTATAAATACCCGCAACTTTATTTTAAAAATTTGACGCATTAATTTAATAATTAAAAATGGTTACATTGCGGGGTAGGGGTGTCGTACCCACATTGGGAGACCCTCCCCCCATACACCGCTAGCTCCGTATGGTTAATATAGCGGAGTGGGTTGGGGCCGCAACACCACAGTTGTTGGCCCCTCCCGTAGCATATTACAGTTACCATATAATGTGGGGGCGAAGGGGTCATTTCCGCCGACCCCATTTCATTAATTAATTCTTGTTTGGTCATTGTTTTGGGAGGGAGGGGGTCATGGCCCGCCCTCCAATATATATATATATATATATATATATATATATATATATATATATATATATATATATATATATATATATATATATATATATATATATATTTATAACAGAAATTTTCCTTTTGAAAAATTGTTAATTTAACTCAAGGAGTCAATTAATGACCCTAAAATTTCCCTCGGAATCTGGCTGGAGCTAACCAGAATCTGGTGGCTAGAAAACTTCCAATTTGTGTCCTCAGTCTGCGACATCACCAACTCAACCCTCAAACTTTGACTACTCCTAACTCCTTCATACAGACTCAGAATTTAGTGTCATTTGCGCCATTGGAATCAGAAACATGAGATCTTCAACCTGGCATTAAGTTTGCCACATTCGAGACACGTTGATTTTTTAGCCTTTGTACTTAAGCCACTTGTACTTGGACCTATTCGATCCACCTGGATCATAGGGTCATAGATGCTCTTAGCAGGCAGATACAAGTAAATCACCTAACAAATATAAGCTACTATGTAAAAATTTATAGGATAGGATATTATAGGAAAGTTAGCACGATGAGAGGTATATGGAGTTTGTGCACATGTTGTAGCAAAGTACAGGTATAGATACAGGTAGTGGTACAGGTACAGGTACATGTGCAGGTGTACAAGATGTGGCCTGCCATATCACATAAATTGTATTGGTCAGGTTTAGAGACATGATATATGTGCCAAAAAACGGTGAGATCAGGAAGGTGATCTTGAGGGAGTTTCATGCGAAACCATACTCAGGTCACCAGGATATCAAAATACATTGACTGCATTGAAGAAGTGTAGATGCTCTTAGAAAGCGTATACAGGTAAATCATATAACAACTATGAGCTCCTATGTGAAAATTTACAACATAGGATATTGTAGGAAAGTCAGCAAGTTGACAGGTATATGGAGTTTGTGTATAGGTTGTAGTAGAGTACAGGTAGTGGTACATGTGTAGGTGTATAGGATGTGGCCTATCATCTCACAAAAATTTTATTGGTTAGGTTTAGGGACATGATATATGTGTAAAACAACATTGAGATCAAAAAGGTGATATTGAGGGAGTTTCATGCGAAACCATATTTAGGTCACCAGGATATCAAAAGACATTGACCGCATTAAAGAAGTTTTATTATTGGCCAAATAAGAAGAAGGATGTAGAAATTTTTTTGGCTAGGTGTTTGGATTGTCAGCAAGTGAAGGTAGAGTGTAACCATCTAGGTGGACTTCTACAATTGATTGTGATTCCAGAATGGAAATGGCAGGTCATTTCCATGTACTTTATCACAGGTTTTCCGAGGACAATGAAACAACATGATCATTTTTTTGGATATATTGACAAAGGTAGCACACTTCATTTCAGTAAATTCTACATTCTCAGCTAGCTATCTAGCACAGGTGTTCATCAGAGATGTGGTGAGATTTCATGGTGTTCCAAAGAATATTGTGATAGATAGGGATGCAAATTTCACTTCCAATTTTGGAAGGAGTCATTAGGGGATTTTTTAGGTCTAAAATGGGCCTCCTAAGGAAATTATGGAATAATAGTGGAAAAAATAAAATAATATTAGATTACATCATTAAATTTTAGAGGGAAAAAACAAAAAAACTATTTTTCAACTCGTATTTTCAACTTTTTTCCCTATGGGTTTACTCAAATTTTGTGTGGAAACACTCGTTGGATTCATAATTTGATTCTTCATCCAAGGAGTACCCATTTTGCACATTTTTTATGGACCCTGCTAAATGAAAAATAAGAAATACATGAAAAACACGATTGCAATCATGCTTTTTCATGTATTTCTCATTTTTCATGTAGCAAGGTCCATCAAAAATATGCAACATGGGTAATCCTTGGATGAGGAATTAATTTTTTCATCTAGTGAGTATCGGAATTTCAGTAAAAACCTTAGGTAGATAAGTTGAAAATATGAGTTGAAAAAATAGCTTCATTATTTTACTATTTTTTAATCTTTTTACTTTTTTACTCCAAAAATGGTCAATCATCCCCCACGGTTGACACCATCATATTGAATCCTATTGGTTTTTATAAAGTTTATTTTGGTTGTAAATTTTTCTTAGGAGGCCCATTTTAGACCTAAAAGCTCTCCTAATGTGTTTGCAGGTTTGGGCACAGAGTTTGACTTCAACACAACTTATCATCCGCAAACATATGGACAAACACATAGGGTCATCGAGATATTGAAGGATATTTTGATGATGTATGTGATGCATCAATAGAAGATATGGGAGGAGTACCTTACATTGGTCTAGTTTTCTTATGAAAATGGTTATCAGGAATCTCTGAAGATGAGTCTGTTTGAGGCATTGTATGGTTGGAGTTGTAGTAATCCCATTAGTTGGAGTGATCCTGTGAACATGGTATTTATTGGACCAGACATGTTAGAAGAAATGCAACAAGAAATGCACGTAATCAAGAGTATTTGAAATAAGCACATGATAGGAATAAGATCTATGCATATCACAACACATTTTTTAAGTATTTTCAGGTTGGGGAATAGGTGTACTTGTGCATCAAGCCCAAGAAGAGCTCCTTGCGGATTCGATCATGTACCAAGCTAGTATCATGGATTTGTTAACATTTCAAGATTCTTGAAAGGATTAGGCCAATAACCTATTGACTTGCACTTCCTTCGACAATGAAAGTCCATGATGTTTTCCATATATCATGGCTTAATAAGTATGCTAAATATGTTGATCATGTGATTGACTTGTTTGTATTGCAGGTGGATCCAGATGGAGAATTCCAGCCAGAACCTCAGTCTATATTCCAGAGAAAGGTTCCCATTCTCCAGAACTAATAAATTGAGTAATTTAAAGTGTAGTGGAAACATTTTGGGCATGATGAAGCTACATGGGAGATGGAAGATTAGATGCGGGCTATCTATCGTTCGTTTTTTCCGATTGAGGTAAAGAAGTTTTGGTATGATGTTTGGTATATGTTTTGGTGTGATTTTTTGATATATGTATATGCATATATGGACGTAAATACCACCATGCCCTATGTTATAAATCTCAAAAAAGCAGTATGGATGTCATGTCATTACAGTTTTCATGTTTGTATGTTGTCATGTTGGTTTTCTTTTTAGCAGGATGATCATTTTAGATACTACATTGAGCTATGTTATAAAGCTCCATGGGTAGTATGTTTTATTTTCAGTAGTTTTGTTGAGGTATAGGTGTGGTTGAACACCGAGGATGGTGTATCCTAAGGGGGAGGCTTTTGTAACAACCCTAATGAAAACTCCATGTAATAAAATTTAATAAAGGTAAAATAATAACCATGATTGATGGGACACTTATTTCAAGTCGAATTTTTGGAAACACATCCTATTGACCGTGTTCATTGGTTTATTATCGTTAAGGAAATTGGAAAAGGTGATGGAAAAGTATTTGGATAGGAAAAATATAAATTTTGGCACAAATTTTTATGAAAATAATGGAAAATAGGAGAAAATTAAGGTGAAAGGTCACATGTTGCATGTGAGGAGGAAAATGAAGGAAAATAATGGAAATTAAGAAAATAGAGGCCTAAGTGATAAAAAGGCTTATGATAATTAGTTGGTACCTTTTTGTGAGTTTAGTTTTGGATCTATCTCATTATTATATCTCTCTCTCACACACAAACTTGGACACTTAGAGTTTTCTTGGATCACTTTGGCATTGGATCAAGAAAGTGTTGGGTGTGGAGCCTGATTATCTTATTTATTTTGTGTCACAACATTGGACCCCCGTACCTTAATGCAGTCTAGGGGGGGCAGCTGTGACTTTATGGATCCCCCCCCTTGGCGGGGAGTTTCTGGGGCGGCACCCCCGAAGCTAAAAATAGATGTAAAATTGCCTTGTAAGAGTATAGTAATTTCTAATCAATCTGGGACATTCATTAGGTGGATGATCTGATGGTAGAAGTAATGTTTAGTTTAGGTTTTTTTTCCCTAGAAGGAAACCCCTCACTTTGTATGAGGGTATTGTATTGCGGTTGTGTATTTTATGTGTATTCTCAGAGCGAGAAATAGATAGGGAGACTGTGAGAGAGAACAAAGGATATTACAATGGATCTATAGTAGGTTGTGTCTCTTCATTTTTCTGGATAATAGAAAGGAAGGACTGGCTGTTCGGGGTGGACGTAGCCGAAACTGGGTGAACCACGTATATCTATGTCTCTCTGGTTTTATGTGTTTTGTGTGCTTGTGTTTTTTGCATATTTTACGTGTTGCATTACTCTGTAATATATAATTTTCTAACAGAAAGGAAAAGAAGGTAATAGGAAGGAAGGAGGAAGAAATGAAGAGCAGGATCAAGAAGCTACGACAAGATTGTTTGCAGCTATCGAATTACATGTGTGATTTCCTTGCTATATTTCCATGAATGATATTGCATGTGACTATTTTATGCCATAACATGGGTATTGCCATGTGTGATAGTGTTTTCATCCTATCCTTTCAATTTCTGGATATCCATGGTGCAATGGGGTTCTCATGTTTTGGTTGAACTAGGTTGTTGGATGGACTCAAGGCTGTGTGATGTGGATCTCCGAAAGGAAGAATACATGGCCTGGTGATCCCTGAACCAAATTGTGGATTGTGGTAAATCCACCAGCCTAGTGATCCCAGAACCAAACTGTAGTTTGTGGTAAATTTAGGTATTGTGTTCCTCAATGGGCCTAGGAATCCTTAACTGGTTAATCAAGGGATATATGGTAAATCCTAGAGCTGGTTTCCATTGATTAGGCCTAGGAATCCTTGCTGGTGAATGGAAAGATATACGGTAAATCCTTGAGGATGGGGTCTCGGTTTAGGGCCTAGTGATCTGGTGTGGATTACGGTAAAGCATGAGAGACTGGGAGATAGGAAAATTTCTCAGGGTGTAGGTGGACAAATCCGGTGGAATTCATGCTTGTTTTATGGCCTAGTGATCCAAGTTGGATTTTGATAAAGCTTGATTTCTATTAATAAGGGTGAGGTGGTTTGGCCTTGGGATTCCCTTTTTGGTTTTATTAGTTTTAGTCCCACATTCATGCTTGGAATATGGCACAAGGATAATTGGATCAAGAGACATTTGGCCTGCCCAATCTATGGTCAAGTGGAACATGGTAGTCCCATCTCAGGTTGGCTTTTGCATTCATTAATAAGAGGTTATTTCCTTGACATATTATGTGTAAATATATTGGTTTATATCTGGATTATATGCTTGACGTATCCTTGATATTTTTGTTGTTATTATGCTGGTTATAAGCATGTATTATGACAGCGATGATGCATGGATCTCATTGTGTTTTTATTTGTAAATGAATGAAAAATATATCTATGACCTAATAGATGATAATGCAGTTATTTATGTAAGGTAAAAATGATTCCTAGTGATCCTTAGATATGTACGAGACCCCTATGCTAAAATATATTGGTTAAACCTATAGATTACGTAGTTGTGACATGTTTGATAAAATTCCTTTCATGGCTAGTAGGGGTCTAGTATATACCTTGTCAATATTTTTGCAAATGTATCATTGTTGTGTTGTGTAAATTCATTTATGAAATTGTCATTGTGTTTTTGGCAGGGACCTAGGATTTGGGCTTGAAAATGTGGAACAAATCCCGGAGATGTAGTCACAGGTCTGAGGAAAGAAGTCCTTAGACACATGCATTCCCATGCTATGGTAGCATCCAGAGTCTCCCAGATGCACCTTTTCCATATCACGAGAGCATGTAGGGGTTTATTGTCTAAAAACCTAGTGGGACCCAGGGGCTAGTTACTTGAGTGGTTGGGATGGCTCCTGGGAGTTTTTTTGTTGATGTGGAAGGTTTGTTTGATGTGTTTCCGTTGATACCACTTCCTTAAGCTCACCTAGAAGGTTGAATCCCATTATAGTGGGCTCTCGTAACATATTTACCTTGGTTGGTTAGTTACTAGGGTAGATGTGGGATGGGGGTGTTACAAGAGAATAAGATTGTAGATTTTGTTAGTAGAGGGGTGCAAGTTACTCACATAGCGACTATGAGTTCATATGGGATAGATTTACAAGAACGAATCTTGTAGGAAAGATAACATGATGACATGTACAAGGAGATTAGGCATAGGTTACACTAGCAGGGTATATGTGAATAGGATGTGGATTATCATCTCATAGTAGATGGTTTGGTGATATTTAGGGACAGGATCTATGTGTTTTACAATAGTGTGCTCAAGAAGCTTATCTTGAGGGAATTTCATGTTAATCGATATTTAGGTCATCTGGGATATTAGAATAAATTAACAGTTGTGAAAAAGTTCTAATACTAGTCGAATCTAAAGAAAGAGGTAGCTGAGTTCATCGCTAGGTGTTTGGATTGTCAACGGGTAAAATAAGAGTGCAAGAATCCAAGTGGTTTACTACAACTGATTCCAATTCCAAAATGGAAATGGGAGGTCATTCCAATGGATTTCATTACAGGTTTTCCGAGAACATATATAAAACATGATTCCATCATCGTTGTGGATGATAGGTTGAAAAAGGTAGCTCACTTCTTAGTGATTACTTTTACTTATTTAGCTAGTGAGGTATCTCAAGTATCCATCAGGGAGATAATGAGATTTCATGGTATTACTAAGATTATTGTATCCAATAGAGATGCCAAGTTCATTTCCAAGTTTTAGAAGGAGTTATTTGCAGGCTTGGGTATAGAGTTGGCCCTCAGTACAGCTTATCATCCATAAACATATGGATAGACAGTGAGGCCAATAGGATTCTAGAGGACATGTTGATGATGTATGATATAAACCAAAAAAGGAAGTGGGAGGAGTATCTTCAACTCATTAATTTTGATTACAACAATGGGTATCAAGAGTCACTAAGGATGATTATGTTTGAGGCAATTTATGGGAGGATTTGCAATGTTCCTATCAATTGGAGTGATCTAGTTAACAAGGTATTGATTGGACCAAACATGTTGGATGAGATGGAACATGAAATGCATGTTACTAAGAAGAATCTAAAGGCATCACATGAAAGAAGGAAGAGTTATTCATATTAGCACAAAAAATTTAAGGATTTTCAGGTTGGGGACGATGTATACTTGCGCATCAATCCCAAGAGGATCTCCTTGAGGAAGGGGTCATGTGCTGAGTTAGTACCTCAGTATTGTGGGCCTTTTGAGATCCTTGAAAGGATTGGAGTAGTTGACAACAAACTTGCACTACCGCTGATAGTGAAATTCCATGAATTTTTCCATGTCCATTTCTTAAAATACATGTGAAATATGTTGATCATGTGATTGATTGGTTTGTATTGTAGGTGGAGCCAAAAATAATATTCTAGCCACAACCTTAGTGCATATTCAATAGAAAACAACTCATGCTACAGAACCGAGAAGTTGAGCAAGTTAAAGTGCAATGGAAGCGCTTTGGGCTCGAAGAAGGTACATGGGAGATGACTAATCAAATGTGGGCTATGTATCCTACATTGTTTTCTACTTTAGGCAAGGGATTTTTGGTATATGTATATCTTTATGTGTGGTTTTTATTGTAGATACCACAATGAGTTGTGTTATAAAGCTCCAATAAGCGGTATGGTTGTCAATTTGTCATGTTTGTCATGTTGGTTTTGCTTTTTGGCAAGTTCTTATTGTAAATATTGCATTGAGATAAGTTATAAAGCTACATTGGCAGTATGTTTTGGTTTTCAGTAGTTTTGTTTGGTTTTAGGTGTCATGGAACATTGAGGATGGTGTTCGACTAAGGGGGTGGGGGGGGATTAATATCCTCAAGTTAAAGTTTCATGTAGTAAAGTTAATAAAGGAAAAATAAGACCAAGGTCATGGGAACATATTCCAAGATAAATTTTGGGGAAAACATCCTGTTGGGTGTTCATTTAGGTTTATTATGGCTAAGGAATTTGGAAAAGGATTTGAAAAGGAAAGGTGGCATTAATTAGTATTTTATTTATTAATATTAAGTAAATTAGGAGAAAAGGGAGATGAAAGGTCATAGGTTTTCATGAGAGGAAAATTGAAATAAAAATAAAGGGAATTGAAGAAAATAGATGCCTCAATAATAAAAAGGATTATGAGGATATGTTGAAAAACTTTTGTCAGTTTTAGCTTGGGGCTCTCTCTATTATATCATACTCTTACACACTTAGAGCATTCCTAGAGAAGTCTAGCATTGTAGAAAGGAAGGAAAATGAAGGACAAGAAACAAAGGAAAGAAAATGAACAAGCAAGGAAAAGTTACATCAAGTAGCTTCATTGGTAATTATTGGAGGTAACTGGTTGGATGTGTGATTTCCTAACTGGTTGGTGAATGCATGGCACGTGCATGTTTGTATTTGGTTCTTTTTTTTTCACCGGCATGGGTTTTTTTAGGTGTGGAAATGAATTTATCCTTTCCTTTCCATTTTCGGATAGCCATGGTGTGATGGGGTTCGTTCATTCAGTTTAGCTTTGGCTTTCCAACTAGTTTTGGAACTGGGTGAGGTGGTCTTAGGAAAATTCCCAAGGGCCTATGAACCCCTTGACCAGTTTTGGTGGGATTTTGGAAAAGCCTCAGGGTGGAGACAAGAAACTTCCTCAAGGAATTGATGAATAAACTCTCAAGAATCCATGCTTTTCATGGTCGTAGGAATCCCTTGATCGATTTTGGTGGGTTTGTGGTAAATCTTGTTGGTTTATGTTCTAGTTTTGGGCCTAGTGATCTCTTGATCAGTTTTGGTGGGATTACGGTAAATCCTAAGTTTGGAGGTGGTGTAATATTTAGAAAAACTTGGTTGATTTGGTCTTGATTCCTACATTCATGCCTGTAATACGGAACGAGGTTGATTTTCTGAAATAAATATTTGGTTCATCCCAATCTATGGTTAGGTGGTATGTCGATGTCCCTGACATGGTTGGATTTTTCATATGTTAATAAAAGCTCTTTGTTATTGTATTTCATGATTATTTGTACTTGATATTATGTGGCTTTGATGGATTTCCTATTATGGTTAGTATTCAAGTTATATTTTGGTTATAAGCATGGTTCCATAACAGGTTCTAGCTATGGATCTTGATGTATTTGATTTGTTGATGAATGGTTAATGAAAGCATGAACTAACATATGTTATTACAACAATTATGAGAGGGAATTAGACCATATTGATGATTCTCAGATAAGTATCACACCCCTATGTTTAGATATGCATTCATGATTTTTAGATTACATTTTCTTGATGTGTTTGATGAAATGATTGTCACGATTGGGCATGATTAGGTCAAATTTTTCTTTCAAATTTATATGTCTATCTCTTTTGTTATGTCATTTATGTGTTTGATAAGTTACAGGAAGTTTTTGGTATTAGTCTGGAGGTTCACCTAGAATTTATGCTCAAAATCTGAGACTGGATTCTCTTAACTAGGAAGTTTGGTTTTTAATCACATGGATGTAAGCTTGTGCATGTGTTTGGAGGCTCCAAACTACATGGAGGCCTTGTTGTGAGTGAATTTGAGGGCCCAGAGTAGAGAAGGAGGGTCCAACTCAGGGTTTTTCCTCCTGGGATGGTTTCTCAGCCTCTGTGGGTCCTATAGCACCTGCATGATGTTGTGGATGGTCAGTAAAGTATCCTTTTTTCAATTCCACTTCCTTAACTATAGTTAAGAGGTTGATTCATGTAATTATAACTCTCAAATTATGTTTACACTGAAAGGCTGGTGAAAGTGGGTAAATGTGGGAGGAGGGGTTACATACAGGAATATTTTCGTTATTCTTATAGATTTTGATTCCTAAAGCTCCTAGGTGAAAATTAAACAAGATCTCATTTTGTTCAACATCATGTATACTTGACATATCATACTGAAATTTTGGCAAAAAAATATTTTTTCAAACAAAATTTAGCAAGGTAAGGGGAACATGGGTAGAGTAATGCATGACCTAAAGGTGTAAAAGTAAATTTATGTTGTATGTGATATGTTTCAAGTTTCATTTCATGCATAGAGACTCCTATCATGCATACCAACATCCTAGAGCATAAAAATCCCTAGCAAAGTAATTCATGGTAAAAAGGCGAAAAAGTACATGTATGTTTCATGTGAGATATTTCATGTTGCATGTCATGCATAAATACTCCTAGCAGACATGTCAACCTCCTGAAACCTAAAACAATGAAAAAATTGGGGACCTAGGTCCCATGTACCCAGAAAATAACAATTTCCTGCTCACATGTGTGATTTATTTGAGTAGGCCTACAGATAAGTCCCTAGCTCCAAATTGGGCATGTGATAGCTCATTGGAATCCTCTCTTGATGTGTCCCACCATCCTTACATTAGGGGAATTTTGAGGTCTAAAATGGGCCTCCTAAGAAAAATTTACAACAAAAATAAAATTTATAAGAACTAATAGGATTCAAGATGATGATGTCCACCATGGGGGATAATTCACCTTTTTTGGAGTAATAAAAGGAAAAATGATAAAAAATATAAAATAATAAAACTACTTTTTCAACTCGTATTTTCAATTTATCTCCCTATGGTTTTACTCATATTTCAAGTGGGAGTACTCGTTGGATGTAAAATTTAACTCATCCAAGGAGTACCCATGTTGCATAATTTCGATGGACCCTGCTACACGAAAACTGAGAAATACGTGAAAAAACATGTTTGCAATCACATTTTTCATGTATTTATTATTTTTCATGTAGAAAGGTCCATCAAAATTATGCAACATGGGTACTCCTTGAATGAAAAATCAATTTCCGCACCCAACAAGTGTTTCTGCTCGAAATTTGAGTAAACACATAGGGAGATAAGTTGAAAATACAAGTTGAACTGGACAATTCACATGCCAAATCACACATGTGGGTCAAGGAAGGTCCCTCTTAGTAACCATTGGGGATCCAAAGGGACATTGAAGTCCATTTTCAGTTATTTGAGCCTTTTTAAAGAATATTTCAACTTAAATGAAGTCAAATGTATGATGTTTGGAGAATTTCAAGCATGAATCAAAACAAAATTTATCGTTATTTTCAAGAAATAATCATTTATGGACCCTGTATTACCTATATAGATGAATTGATCCAAAATTTTGAAGGGATATATTATTTCTCATTGTACATGTGGTTTTGACTATCTTATTTTATTAATTTTAGTTTCTAGAAGTGGACTAGATATACAATTTCTTTGCTAGATATAAAAAAATTCCCAAATAATATTATTTTAATGTAAAGGAAGTTCCTTACCTCCTTTATATAAAAGAAGGAATTCCTTGTATGTGATTGATAGTTGGAAAGTGGAAGTATTCCTCTCCCCAAGGCCTAATGAAAATTTTCTAGACATTATTGGTGTCTCCAATTGATTATGTGATGTATGTGTTGATTTAGAAGGATTTTATTTTTGGTTCCTTCCCTGGTATTATAAAGGTTTTAAACTTGTAAGTGATTCAATATCACCATAAGGCTTAGTATGATCAATCCATTAAAGGGAAAAAAATCAGATTGATGGAGAGATCAAGGCACTATACCTCATCTCATACTTTGTTGGTGTGATGTAAAAGTAATCATCAAACCTCTTTGCTACTAAGACCCTTGAGGGGCTTCTCTTATTAAATACTTGGTTTTTTAATGGCATAGACGATCCTTGGGCTGGGGGAAATCCTATTGAGCACTCCTCTCTAGGGTTTTTTTGACATTGTAGTTTAGTATTTACCCTAATTGTTTGAGAGAATACCCATCTTTAGATTCCACACAAACATAAATTTTATTATATCAATATTCCAAAAAAAATTAGGGAAAAAAAATACTTTCCAAGATGTGAATTCAAATTAGAAAAGAATACATTACATTGATCATTCATGAAAAAAATAGTGAACAACATCTAATAGCACTGTAATGTATATTTTATAAATAAGGCATCGCTTCCAAACCAATGTTATCAAAATCAGGAAATGCAAACCAATGCAAATTGATAGGGTTGAAAACTTGTCAAATTATAAATAAAAATTAACTAAGGCCAATTTAGGACTACCATTGATTACCCTTCATTTTAGCAAGGGTACCGAAATCCATTTTTTCTTTTTGGAAACACCATTCTAAGACCATAGAATACAACTCAAAAGTATTGTTATCCATGTGATGGTTATGTATTATGGCATCCTAGGCCTATTGTGGCTAGCCATGACCCATCCTTGTAGTCTCCACTGTTAATTCTTTTCATCCTATAGATATTATTGCAAGCCTTAGGGTGGAGCTACTTGGGTGCTATGTAGGGCTAGTCCAACCCATGTTTCGAGCACCGCTATGTATTTTCCACATGGTCATGTCTCATAGAGTCTCTATGCATTTCATTGGCCATGGATTAGTACTCATTTTACAATTATCTACATATAAATCTCAGTTTTCATAGCATTTCGTGTTTCTTGAGGTAGTTCACATATCCCAATCCATAAGGTGGCACATCTAAAAAATAAAAAAAAGGATCAAAATGTTGAAAATAATGTGTACCGAACATGCCACTAACAAATTTGGAAAAGGGTGAACTCATCAAACAAATATTTCAGTTCAAAAGTGTTCATACACATTCTTTTGGAACATGTGGATAAAAGGGGGAAAATAAAGCTCCAGGTGCCATGCTTGACATTGAGGGGCACATATTGCGTCAAAATTCAAGTAAATTTTTATCCAGACAAAACCCATGTCTCATATTCTTCAAATTAGAAAAGGCATTAGAGATATATCAAATCACTCATCCTGTCAAGGTCACATCCCAAAACTATGATTCGAAACTATTCGTTGGGGCCCAAGTGAACATTTGGAGATGGTTAAGAACTCAAGGAATGTCAAATGATCAAGTAAAAAAGGTGATGGGCATTGGACCTTTATTTTCCCTCCTACAAGATGAATGTTAGGGTGTTTAGGGTCAACTAATCTAGGCATTGGACCTTTGGTGGACACAAACTAGCCATGTAATCCAAATGAGCCCTGATGGAAGAAAATTGTACAAGTCTAGAAAATCTAGCCAAGTCAAATCAAATAAGATTTCTCATATATTCATTTTACCTCATACAAGCCAATTGAAACCCTTTGTGGGCAATTATGTAATATAAAAAATACTTTCTATTAAAGTGACTTAGTCTCTTGGTTGTGGGTGACAAGTTAAATACTTATTTCTTCAAAGAAAGTTTCAGGTAACCATTACAAGAAAAACTACATAAGGCTAGCCACTCCTCACTTGGGTTTTGCTAAAATATTATCATTTGGAACAAGAAAGGTAGAACACTCTTATATTGTATAAGGAAACAAATCTAAAACAATTTTGAGAGACTATCCAAGGGAGATCTACCATACCATTTACAACAACAATATTTGGGTGGTAAGTGAAACCCTCCTTCAAAGGTTTGATAAAAAAAGGTATGTATTGGAGATTAATTTTATTTTCTTCACTTCCGGATTATATTTTACCATCATTTGAAGTGATAAACAATTTTCATCTTGTTGGAACTTAAAAAAATTACATAAAAAAAAAATTGGGTTTTTACTCTTATGGGGATTTGATCCCAATTGTAGAGTAATTAATTTTATTATCATTATTTTTACTTGTCTACTCTCAGTGATGGGATTTTTTTGTTATTATTTATTCATTTCCATAACTTCTCTACCTGTAAATCCAACCCTTTAAAGTGCCTCTACACTTGTGGGTGGACCCCAAGGGATGGTTTAACTTATTATTTTCCAAGTCCTGCTACATTTTTTAGATCTGTAGGTTCATAAAAAGAAGTTACATTATAATGTATAGTCATTTACTAAATTCTGTAGCAAGGTATTCATCTCCCAATTAGTAAGGGCTCCTAACACTGAACTTGGTGCTATTGTAAGAGCTATTTCCAATCTTTTGAGTGTATTTATGTTTGTTGATTTGAAATTTTATACAATCATATTTCATTTATAGATTTACTCTCATGAATACCTTGATAATACCACAATTTTGGGTGGTAAAATTACCAACTGATTTAGACAAGACCTATCCACTTATGATCCAAACCAATCCATTTGAAACTAGGCAACCCATATATCACCAAAATGCATAAAAACCCAAAAGAAAAACATAAAAAGGAACCTATCTCTTAAATAATAATCCTCAAAATTCTCAATCTGGAATTGGATTTGTAATCACATGAAAAACACCACAATGTATCAAACCAATGGAAGGCTTTAACTCTAGCCTTTGTCATAGTTGTAAAATACTTGGCACGGAATTTGGGTTCAAGCCCACAAGTCAAAACTAGAATAGATGCAATAGTTGGTTGTGGGGACATTGTCTTCCTACCAAAGGCACTTATTGTTCAAATTTCAAGGACAATTCTATGCACACTTAGTAGAAATGTTGATGTCAATCGAATGACAATTTGGATATAGGGATGGGTCCGAACATGTTATTTGGGACATGAAGAAAAGCAAGTCCCACATTCTTTTAAGTGATTTCAATGATGAAATTGCTTAGTATGATAGCACCATAGGAATACACTATTCAATTAATTTGGGGTATTTTTTAATGAAAAACCTGGAAACATCAACAAATAAATGGTGGTTCAAGAAGTTGTGGAGAATCAAAGGGCCACTAAAAGGAGTTATTTTCTTTTGGCTTGTTCTAAAATGAAGGGTTCTAATCAAGGACTAACTTCAATTAATGAATAAAGTTAGGTTTGGCTATTATTCATTGTCTAGAGAAATGCCATGATGACCATTTTATATGAAGTTCATTAAAGGCTCTGGGCCCTTCCTATAATAATTTCTTGTATAGTGCAGTTGGCCCCAAATGCCAAACTCTTTGAGGACAAGAAATGCCCTACATTCAAGGTCTCACAACAATCCCTAACTTACTCTCCATTTATAAGCCTTCTCTCTATGGGAATGGTATTTGTAAAGTGGGTGAGATAATCATCAAAAAAAAAGTTTCCCGAGAATTATTTGATGGTCTTGGGGAATGTGATATCTTGAGGGGAGGAGAAAATAGGGCCTTGGGCCCTAAATAAAGCTTCTAGAGTTAAAGGAACAGAAGTAACACTAACCAAGTGGGTAATTTGGGCTCTTAACTATCAGAAATAGTTAAAATGAGTTTGGGTCAAAACACAATCTTCCTTATTCTAGAATGAGATTTCGGACCACCATTTTTTGCTCATGATGGGAGAAAAATGTCATGGGCATGGAAATAAACAGGATATTGTGGGAGAAAAAGGAAGTATGAAGAAAATATATAAGGATTCTAGCAGGAGATAAATAATGGATATGTATGTTGAGGTTATTCAGCTTGTATGGCAGGATGCTTCCAATAATAGGAGGTGACCTATAAATATTGGTTTGTTTCTAACATGAATGAAATTGAAAGCTTGGGGGGATTTCTATGTAGTGGTTCATTGGTTGAGAGGAGCATGGTTTCTCCAATTGTATTTACTAGAAATCATATAAGTAATATGTGTTGAATACCTACTTTGTATGTGCATGTAAGAACTTAGAGTTTCTTATTAAAGTTGGAAGGCACTAAGTTGTTAGATATTTAATGGTACATAGTATATGAATAGATATAAATTGTATACAATATGTGGATAAAAATATGATAGAAAATATTCTAAAAGGAAAGTATGATATTTTGGGTATTTTGAATGAATTAGTATTGAAAAACACATATATCATATTATAGAACGACTCACTATAAAATTAAGTGTGACATGGTTGGTCAGGTGAAGGGAAATCTTGTGGCAACAAAACCTAGGTCACATACAAATCCTTGTCAAGGTACAAATATCTCAGACAATAAAAATCATTCAGAAACCTAGAAGCCAGGAGTCATGAATGTTATGGTCCAAAATTAACAGAGATTGTCGTAAAACTAACCTATATACAATAATGTATGAAAGTATTTTCATAAAAATATGTTTGTAACAATATTTATGATGAACTATTTGTAATTTATGTAGTCATGTAGTGTTTAAGACATAAATGATAAGGTCTATAAATAAATAATGATATCAACAGAGAAGTTAACATTTAAAAAGTAGCATACATACATAAAGAAGAAGACAAAAATAAGAGCATGAAATATTATTCATTCCTGTAGTTGTCTAACAACAAAAAATATAGTAAACATGAACTAAATTTGTAGAATTGTTGTGAAAAGGAAGCATGTGTATATAAATCAACATTTAAGGGAAATTACTACTAAAGGCCCAAGGTTTAAAAATTACAAATTCTAGTTAACATATAAGTTCAAGAGTATTAGGTATTCTACAACCAAAATAATTTATAATAGGCCTATATGACATAATAGGAAGTTACAAATTTTTCCATAATCGACCTAAAATATGATGGGAAGTTTAACAAAAGAATTCCAAGTATAATAAGTCTAAAGAGATTCATATTTTTAACACCATAATTTCCATTAAAAAAAACATGCGTTGTGTCCTAGTCAATGTACAATTGGGCTAGTAAAATAACCATATTTATCTTGTTCTTTTTCAAAGTCCTAGAACAAGCTTTCAAAAAGGAAAAAGGAAATTTTATAACTTAGTACTTATAGACGAAAAATGTATTTTCTTCCATATCTAACCTTAACCTCCTATGTGAGAAATGAATGTAGGAAATGGTTTGGAATTAACCTATAAATACATATGGATATGGATTAACTCAGGTTCTTAAAAGCAATAAATATAAGGAGAACATAAAAATAAATTAAACACCAAAACAATAGAGAAATTACATGAAGATGGGTTCTACCTAAACACAAATCCTAGCAACACAAATATGAGAACAACAATAGTTCCTAGTCAACGAAATACAGGAAAATAAATCCCTTAACGTGCAAGATATTCAAATTGAAATAATTCTTATCAAACTCATAGAGTTTGTATGAAAATACTTACAGAGAAATTTTTACATCTAAACCCTACTAAGAATTGAGTTTACACTGACAGAATTTCTAAGAAAAGGGGAGAAGAGATGTGATTACTTGAAGGATTTCATATGGTAAGCATGCTCAAGGGGGTTTTCAACACTTTACTATTTGGATTCCAACATCAAGAATAACTATAGCCGAGGCCATGAACAAGTTCGTACTCACTATTTTCAAAGGTGAGATTATAGTCTCGAACCTAGAGTACCCAACCTAACCCATTTTGAGTCAGGATCTTCTTAAGCAAGTGTAAATCATACAAGAAAAAAAGTTAGAGATATTTTTATTTTAAATTTGATGGTTATTATATGTAAATCAAGAACCCATGGTGACAAGGCCTACTGTAGAGGAAGGAAGAAACCCTACCTTTTAAGAATTAGCGATCTTGAGGATTGGAGACCTTTTTGTTGACATTGAAATATAAATACTTGTAATCAGGACCAAGGTAAGCCCTTTTTCTATACTTGTCACTCAATTCCCAAAAGAAAATTTAGTGACAAAAAAGTATATAATGTAAAACATGCTCATTATAATATTTACATAGTAAATTGTGGAAAAATATCTACCCTAGTGCGAAGAAATGGTTTACCTATTGTCGCTATGATTTAAGAATCTAGGAGAATGGACTATTTGTTAAATTTCTAACCAAAACCACCACTAATTGTTGAATAGTCGAACCTGTGAAAACCTGGAGGTAAGTCCCCATTATCAAACACGTGATCATTCACATGCTTGAGTAAAGTGGCATATGTATAATTCACCACATAAGCCTTAAGTTGAATGGGAAAAAAAAATTTCAAAGTGGATATGCCTAGAAGTTGCGGGGAAGGGGGTATGGAAATAAATCCAAATAGATAACAAATTAAACCTTTTTAAAAAATATATTATCTAATCTCTTGGCCTAGTGGAGGTAATTCCTAACATGTTCACCCTCTATGACATTAAAAACATAAGTAGCTAACATATTTTTTGTTGAATGTTGCAAGTACATAACATGAGGCCAAGGCACTTTTGGCACTAAAAAAATAAAATTAGGAAAAGGGTTAAAGACCCAATTTTTTTTATATAAAAACAAATAAATCCATCCCATGACATCAAGAATCTAGGATAGACCATTAAAGATATAAAATGAAAATGTTGTGATTCTTTTAAATTGTCTGCATAGGATCAAAATGAAGATATATGAACGTTATTCTATAGTCTCATATATATATATATATATATATATATATATATATATATATATATATATATATATATAGACAGGGGAACATTATAAATATATAATGTTTCAACGATATCAAAATCCCAATAGAATTCAAAACAAATTCATAAGAGACTAGTACTTCTATATTCATAACGTACATTCAAACTAGATAAACAAATTGATATCCAAGTTAAAAAATAGTATCTTAAGTTCAATGGATATGACTCTGATAATCGAAAATATAAATATGCATGCAAATTTAAGTCTTGAAGTAAAATAAATGTGTCTTCTATTAATTAAACAACACTACTCCTTGCAGGTATTCTTCTTAATATATTTGACCAAATGGGAATCCCACTCTCATTTTGTATAATCTGTCAACCTTTGAAATTATCTCCCTATGAATGTGATAAAAGGATATAACCCTAAATATTCTAATAAGCTCCATAACTCTAATCATCCACTAATCCAACAAAAAAGTGTTTGAGGAAGTATAACCTTTTAGTGAATCTATAACAACCTTTGAAGCCCTTTTACACCAATTTTTGGTCATCTAACCTGTTAATATTAGATGGACTAAAGTACACCATGTAAGACCAATTTTACCATAAAATTGCTTTCACTATGAGAAACAATTTAATAACCCATAGTTTATTAAATTATTTTTGTTCTAAACAGGGAACCCCATGAGGAATAGTTAAATAAATCCTTATTTGTTTGATTTTTCTCTAGGGATAATTAACTAAATCACTGTTTAATTAATATTCCTGGTCATATTTAACCCAAAACATGACAATCAATTAGATAAATCATTATTTATCTTATAATTCTCTAGGAATAAATATTTAATAATATTCCTTGTTGAATTTGACTAAATCATTTCTAAATAATTTAATAAATCATTATTTAATTAATTATTCCTTAACCTCATCCTTGATATAATAAATAAATCATTTATTTATTTATTATTTCTAAATAAAGGGATTTAAACAATTTTAAAATCATTTTCCCTCCACCAAAAATAATAAAATATTCCAAGTAAGTTAGATCTAGATTTGGTTAATAATATTTTAACTATGCACCAATATATAGACTAACTCAATATTTTGTTATAAATAGAAAGGTTTTCCATTCATTCACTACCTATTTTTTATCACCTTTTGATCTATACTTTTGGTCTGACTTTGATCCTCCATCATTGTCATATTTTTTCTACTTTTGTTTGTCAACTCCCTTTGAGTTCTATTTTGTCTGGGTTTTTTGCACCATCAAGAGAGAGAGATCTTGGATCTGAAGCACTGAGGACATAAAAGAACCCATCCCATTGAGGGTGACCGGTAACATCTTTCTGCGTTCCCTTCCCAAGTGTCATAATACAAAAAAATATTTATAAATTATTGTCTTGTATAGTGGATGTATGGAGAAACTCTTATTTATTTTTAGCTGTTTAATGTCTCCAACTACATAGATCTATATTTTTGTAGCATTTATTCTGATCACGTACTACAGATATAAGGAAATTGATAGCCACATTTGATGTTAGGGTTGTTTGTTATGCACAACTAAAGTGATATTTTTCTGTATGCTTGCGATTAGAATTCACACTAACAACTGGCGACTCCACAAGGGTTTTTTATTACGACCGGTATCGTTTTTCAGATCCCTACATGACTAGTTGTTTTAGACATTAGTGTTTTCTTCAGCTTATTATTTTTCATTAATTGATGTTTTTTTTTACCTTTTTTACCCTAACACAGCAAAAATTATAACTTCACTACAAGGAAAAGACCATCTAGCAGATGTTTTTGAGAAACCCCATAGAAAAATACCCCATACATCTGTTTCTAGTGGAGGTTACTAGAGGAGGTTGGCAGGCAGAGGATTTTGTGAATGTTTTCCGATCAATGCGCTTATCATTAAACGTCGCTCCGGTGCTCTGCAATACTAAACGCACTGGTTGGCACAAAAACATTGGCACACCGAACACTGTGCACTCCATACACACTGGCCCAGTGCGTTGTATTATTATATAGCACCAGTGTGTCACACATATTCCACCTAGGTGAATTATAAAACACTACGCCAAAACTGAAACCGCTCGGTGCAGTAGAATGAAACCCCACCGGTGCATCATAAAAAAATGCGTCAAAACACAAATCCACCGGTGTGTTTGTGAGAAACAACACCGTTGCACCTATAAACCACGCACACCGGTAAAGGGTTAAATTAAAAAAAATTACGGTAAAAAACGCAGATTTTTCATTTTTCCAGTGCTTTTTAGAATGCACTAGTGCACACAAAACATTGGCACACCAGAAAGAGTGTGTGACGTACACACCCGCCTGGGGAATCCAATTATGGTAATGCACTGGTGCTTCACTACTCTTTCGTGTCGGTGCATCATAAAACACCATGCTAAAATAGAAACATGCCGATGCGTTCTTATCGAAGAGAACTGGTGCCCCTCTAAAACGCACGCACCGGAATAATGTTAAATAAATAAAAAAATTAACGCCAAAAATAGGTGCTTTATGACTATTCCGCATCGGTGCTTTACGAATATTTCACCCCAGTGCACCATCAAAACAATGCGCTAAAACTATAACATCCCAGTGCGGTGATAGCGAACCGCCCTGGTGCATTATAAACAACACGCAAAATGTGGCATCGCTCGGTGTGCTAGTAAGGAAGTGTACCGATGTGCCTATGAAACCCCGCACACTGGAGCAAGGTTAAATAAAAAAAAATTACGGCCAAAAAACTGCATTTTTCACTTTCCTCGGTGCTCCAGAGCTCTCAAGCACCAGTGCCATTTCCCATTCTCTGAGCTGCCCTGACGTCGATGCTCTCATTGTATCCATTGCACACATTGTTGCTCTACATTGGCCACCAATCTCTAGCTTTCATTTTTAAAAATGGTGGACAAATCTTCTTTTGCAAATTTAACAGCCAATATTCCTCCTCGACTGCGAAATGTACAGTTATTTTTCTATTTTTTCCTTAATTAAGCCTTTTAGCGGATTAGAATTTGAAATAACTTTAAAAATAAACTTAAAATAAAAAAATGTCGCATAGTGCACCTGAGCCATTCGGCTCGCCCAGATTGCGGTGCTGCTTGTAAAATTTACAGGTCACACCGCCACTGGTGCTAACGGTATCCGCACAGTTTCCGAGGTGGTACCGAAAGGTGCCCCACATAATTTTAAATTAAAAATAAAATAAAATGTGGTGTGCTCATTTAGCCAGGCGCACCGTTGACCCAAGGAATCCTAGTGCGGTGCATTGACAGTATTATCCACCCTGGTATATGTCAGCGCACCGCATTCTGCATTCCAAGAGGGTTAACGGTGCGGCCAGGAAAAAGATCACACCGTCGACTATGTAATTGTTTTGAAGTCGGTGCACTGACATGGCTATATCCTCTAGGGCGTATATTTCAGTCAGCGCACTGCTATTCTGAACCTAGATTTAGTCAACGATGCTTGAAAAATAGAAAGTTGCACCAAGGCCGGTGCATTGTATATCATTAGGGGCACTCAGAATGGGGCGCTACAAAATTAAGTTGCACCGTCCCTGGTACGTGACTATTTTTGTGGCGCATCGACTAGTCTATTTTTTTGTTTTAAAATATATATGTGTGTGTGTGTGTGTGTGTCTGTGTGTTTGTTTGTGTGTGTGTGTGTGTGTGTGTATTCCTAAATACATGTCTGTTTTAGTAAAAAAAAATTATTTAATATGTTAATGATTCAGAGAGAAGAGGAGGAACAACAACAACAATAGGCTGAACAGTATGACACGATTCACCAATGGGAGGCCCGAGAGAGGGAGAGAGATGCATACCCTCAGCCTATTATAGAATATACTTAGGGGATCCTTAGGCAGGTAGGCCTCCTCAAGTTCTATGAGGAGGCTACTTCCCTAAAGGCCCATAGTGTGTTTTTGAGATATCTTATATGCAGGTGGAATTCCCACCGAAAGGCTTTCCAAGTTGGTCCTAACTAGTGGTACACACCCACTGAGGAGGATATTTATTTTATTATAGGACTATCGAGGAGAGGGGTGGATTTCCCCTGATTCCTAGACGTGTTAGCTGGTTGTGTAGCAGGGAGTCAATTAGTTTACTCCCAAAGATACATTAGAGCACATGCATTGTTTCCTCCAAAGTTTCAAGTACCTGGAGGTTAGTTACGTATAGGTGTATTTGGTAGACAGGACGTGCAGTGTCTCTCACTTATCATTTCGACCATTTCGCACAACACTAGTGATGGGAAACGCATTAGTTGCTTGATTTTATATTATGTTGATTATTTAGTACGACAACCATGACTTCTCAGGTGGTCTGCCATTTTTTTGCAGCATTTTTGTATGACCTTAGATAGATTTCATGCTCATGCACAAGGGAGGGTCAACTTCCCTTTTGCTTCAGAGCTATTTTGTTTATTTTTTGAGGGGTTTTGAGAGATGAGACCTAGTTTTGTTTGATAGCCTCGTAGGCCGATGTTCGAGGCCCGGATGCACATGTGGGGGCAGATGATGCCCAAGAGGGGAGACACTATGTTTCTAGCTAGGATATCACATGATGCACTAGACTTAATAGCCAATGTTGACGGGTAGCATCCCTTCATTTTCGTCCCATGTCCTTATGCTAGATTAGATTGGCGAGGGTGTCCCAATATCCTCTTCATAGATGATGAGCCGCCAGATGATAGAGGTAATATTAGTACTGTTTTATTTATATTTATTCTAACATGTTCTTTAACTTGTTTTTATTAAATTGTGTAATGAAATTGTCTAATTATTGTTGTGTACTTGTATATATTTTGCAGACATTGTCTCTTTTGATGGCGAGGAGATGTCAGATCCACCACATGATCCAGGTGTCAATCCTGAAGACGATCAAGACATTGCCGATGTTGAGGATGATCATGATCAGGATGAGGCTGGTGTAACAGAGAGACATGCTCCTTCTCATGGTGCACCTGTACCGCCTTTTTCTAGGCGTGGTCGACCCGAGACTAGATATAGGATAGAGTTGGGAAACCAACTCTGTGCATTGATTATTGATCCGAGCATCAGGCCCGCTCATTATAGAGACATACAAGCCAATGATAGGCTGTTATAGATGTGGAGAGGCATTTCGCGTGACATGTATGGCCTGATATGGCATGTCGTAGGAGCTACAACAACTATTATGCAACTAAGGAGGACTGTCTATAGCTATAGGCGTACTATTCAAGTTGTGACATGTGATGGACAGTCCGCGAGCAGCAAATCACATACATCTCATGATCGTTCACCTAGCGCCGCACCTGATGAGCATGAGGCTGATCCACTAGCAGCATCTATTAGTCATCATGGAGATGAGGCTGGACCATCGGCCACGTCCAGTCAGCAGCCTACAGCGCCATCCGTCAGTACTTGTCATGATCATGAGCAGGCTGGACCATCAACTATTGAGGCTGCACTATTGACTGAGCAGGCCTCCACTACTACTGCTTATATTGATGTTGTACTAGTACCACAAGATGATGCATCCATCAGTACTAGTGATCATGATCATGAGCAGGCTCGACCATCCACCTTCGAGGCTGCACCCTTTACTGAGCAAGCTGCCTCCACTTGTATTGCTATTGATGTTGTTATACTACCACCAGCTGATCCATGAAATTTATATTACAGTTTTATATT
This sequence comes from Pinus albicaulis, assembly GCA_034641835.2. Classification (NCBI taxonomy): domain Eukaryota; kingdom Viridiplantae; phylum Streptophyta; class Pinopsida; order Pinales; family Pinaceae; genus Pinus; species Pinus albicaulis. The sequence continues at coordinate 360,218,898 of CM076572.1, read as the reverse complement.
TTTAACATTATATATATATATATATATATATATATATATATATATATATATGGTCCATGTATTTTATGTTCATGTTGCAGTTCTATTTAATTTACATGTTGGTTATCATCATGATGTGGCGCATATTGTTGGGTCATGTTAGATATGTTCATTTAATGTTTAGCTTGCAGATAGATGTGTATATGTGATAGCATGAGTTATTTGACATGAGATGTATATTTGATGTTTGTGTTGTGATGATATTAATATATAATGCTAATTTTATGTTTGAATGTGTTTTTTGGTCGAATATGATGTTTGTACGATTGTTATCATGATCGTGATGATGTTTATTAATTAATTTAATATTAAATGACCATGATATTTATTAAATATTATGTCATGATTGTAATTGAAATTTTAATTTTAATTGTATGTAAAAACATAGACTTGTATTTGTATTTGTACTAATTATAATTTTAACTGTAATTGTACGTAAAATATTTATTAATGTAAAATTTCAATTGTAATTGTAATATTTAATTTATTGTGAAATGATTGTAATTGTATATATGAAAAATTGTAAAACTGTAATTGTAATTCTAGTTGTATGTAAAATTCTAAAATTGTAATTGTATTTTTAATTGAAATTTTAATTGAATTGTATGTCAAATATTTGTAAAATTGTAATTGTAATTGTAAATATAATTCTATGTAAAATTGTAAATGTAATTGTATGTAAAATTCTAAAATTGTAATTGTATTTGTAATTGTAATTTTAATTGAATTGTATGTAAAATATTTGTAAAATTGTAATTGTAATTGTAAATGTAATTGTATGTAAAATTAAAATTAAAATTTTATTTCTAATCATAAATCATATATGCCAAATTAATTTAAAACTGTAATTGCAATTGTAAATGTAATTCTATGTAAAATTGTAAATGTAATTTTATGTAAAATTAAAATTAAAATTCTAATTCTAATAGTAATTCATATATATGAAATTAATGTAAAATTGTAATTGTAATTCTAATTCTAAATGTAAATGTAATTTTAATTTTAATTGTATGTAAAATATTTGTAAAATTTTAATTCTATTAATGTGAAAATTTTAATTGTATTAATGTGAAATGATTTTATTAAAATATTTAAATTTGTAAATTTTCAAATAATTGTAATATAACAAATGTAGAATAATGCGAATTTTTGTAACATAATAAATTTTAGAAAATAATGAAAATAAATTCAAGTACTTTAGAATTATCATTATTTTATTATGATCTTCCATACAAAAAAAAGAACTTTATACATTCCGGTGCGCTTAGCATCATAACACGCACCGGTGCATCATATTACGAAGACGCACCGGCACTTCCCAACTCTTCCACACCGGTAATGAATAAATGAAAAAAAAAATACGCAACTCTATTTTCTTTAAGTAAAAAAAAAACGGTAATTTGAAAAATGGGCGGCAAAATATTTTCAAAAATCTAATTTTATAAAATAATTATTTAAATACAAAACAGTTTTCATTATTTCACTATTTGTGCTAAAATTTCCAGCCAGATATTTGCAGGAGACAGACCTGGAGCAAGAGAGCACGAGGGCACTTTGGAGCAGCGAAATACGTTCGAATAGAAGTATTCAGACAATCAGAAACCAAACCTCTGGTGATTCAAACCTTGTATCATAGAATTTCAAACCATCTCATGATTAAATTTGATTATTTTTTTTACTTTTTTCCTGTAGTTTTTTTACTTTTTCTGCAGTTTTATCCATTTTTACACTAAACCCTTCATTTTTTGTTTTTACCCATTCTCTCCCTATTTCTCTGATTTCAGAATTAGGGTTTTTCATTTTACATTGATGTGTGTGCCATATCTGAAATAGGGCACCGGTGCTCCATGTAACGAGGATAGCACAGTACGGTGTATTACACCATTTTTGCGGTGCGTTTTTAAGACCCCACGCACCGTATAGTCTATTACACTATTTTTGAAGTGCGTTTATAATACCCAATGCACCGTATGGTCTATTATACTATTTTGCGGCATGTTTTTAATATACCCATGCACCGGATACAATGCGTACCTCATGAAAGGCGCACCGGTGTCTTGAGATTTATTTTCTACCCGAAAAGTTGAGAATTTATTTATAAATATATTAATGAATGATATGGTGCAGGTTTCAGATTGATAAAGAAATGACTGACAATATATCAAGTAACAAAAATACTGTTAACACATCAAGAAAAGTAAAAAAGGAAATTCCTTTGTAAATTATTTATAAAAAATATTATTTTTGAACTATATGTAAGTTTAACTAATATGTATTGTTTACGGTGTATCATGCAGAGCCACAAAATGACGAAGCTCGATATGATTATTTATGATCTAGGACCAGAAGAGCGTAAAATTTTAATGGAAAAATTGCAAAAGGATGAATCAGGTGAATGAAAAAATACTATCGATCCAATATGAGTTTCTTTTTTTAATTATCATTAATAATATACTTAAAATTATTAGATAACATGTGTCAAATAGTCTACTAATTCACATCTATTTAATGTTCTACAGGGACCAAAAAATCAGAAAAGGAATGTTGTTCTAAGAAAAGAAAAAAATAGAACATGCAAATGAAAATGAATTTCTCCTTAGCTCATCTGGAGTGGTGCTGGAAGTTAACGAAAGGGGGAATTTTTTTTTACAAAATTTTGAGGGATCTAGTGGAACGAATGTATAGATGTTATTTCCACTTACAATACAAAAATCAATCCAATGATTCCAAGAACCAAATTTTATCTAAACTATAGGAAGAGTTTCCAGAGAATTGGTCAATAAGACATGTCAGAATTTTAATAGCAAAAACGTACAAAAAAAAAGGAATGAAAAAGTAATATTCCTTTAAATGTTTGTCTAGAATTATTTATAAATATCACTTTTTTATATTTACTTTTTATATATCAATATAAAAATTAAATATTTTATTGTGATGTTACATTTTCAGGAAGATTATGAAAATCTCAAAATATGAACGAGATGATATTAGAAATATGCCAGTAGGAATGTCCAAAAAGATGTACAAGGAGAAGGTCAAAGAAATGGAAAAAATTGCATCACAGGAGGAGTCATCTCAACAACAACGTGATTCAAATGTAATATGTAATCATTGAGTTTTTTGATCATTAGGTACAATAAATAGACAATTTAGCATTAAATATTAATTTTCAAGAATTTTCTTGTAGAAAAGAAAAGAAAATGGAACCCATTCAGCACATAAAACAGGACGACAAGGAAGAAAAGGGTTGATGTCTAAGTTTGTGAGTAATTGTTACTTCCTTATAACAACTTAACTAGATTTTATTTTTGTATTTTTTAAGTTTCTTTACAAAAATCATCATTGAATGTCTTCAAACAGGTGCTAACATACAAAGAAGAACCATCATACGAATTGATTGAAATTGGGTTCAATATGGGTTGTCAGTATATGTTGGCATATCAGAATTTAATTGTGGAATTTGTAAGCATCTATCGATCTTGTTTTACTTAGCTCCGTCTATAATTAATGGAACAAAAAAATCTTTTATATTAAATATATGATTTGTTATGGGATATAAAACTTGCAGGAAACAAAGTATGGAACTGCGCCAACAGATGAAATTTTGAAAGATGGCATGGTACATGGTTTTGAAAGAATGTGTATAGTTTATGAGTCAATTGTTGCTATGGTACATCATTTTTATTTTTGATTTACATTGATGTATATTATTTAATATTGCAATTTTAATTATTCTCACCAATGTATATACACTCATTTAAGGTTTTTTTTTTATGTTTCTAGATGGAAGGTGAAGAAGAAGAAAACAATCAATGCCGGAAATAGAACATTCGTGAAAATAACCCATGTCATGGAAGTAGCTCTAGCAGTGACAACAGTTCAAGCTGTTGTACAAGTCAGCCCCTTCATTCAAATTTGGGCTAAAGCCTCCTCTTTTCCCTTTACTGCCGCCCTTTCCCACACCGGAAATACATTGGACAGGGGCTAAAAGCCGCTCTGCAAAGTTATATAAGGCCTAGCCCTCTTTCTCCCCTAACTTCGTGCCTCCTTTGTTGCATGTAACCAAGCGCTGCCCCTTTGAACGTTTATCGCAGATAGCATAATCCCGCCATCGCAAAAGCGCAGTTTCCCGTTCTCACTGTCCCCCGCCATCGCATTTTTCGTTTTTGCGATCTGCGCTCGACTGACCATGCCCATCGCATAGCGCAGAGCGCAGAATTTTGGTTGTTCCATTTTCCTCCCCCATCACATGTTCTCCTCTTGCGATTTTGCGATATGCGCTTCGGGTCCCACCTCTAAAGCCTTTGCTCCGTTGTTTTGTTATGTCTTTCCTTTGTAACTCCCCCAAAAGTTAATCTTCTAAGTTTTCGTATCATCACCGTTCTTCTACCATTTTTCATTGTTTGCCTACATGTCATCCACTGTTCCTCCATTGTCCACATATCCTAGTTATGTGTCACACCTCCGCGTTTTTGTTTGAAATCTCCTCACTGCGTCATTCCAACATCCTCTCATATCTATGTCACCACTTCCGTTAGTCTCGTTCTGTTCACTATCTATGTCATTAGTTTTATTCAACAGGCTTTGGTTTTTGTAGGAACTTGTGGTGGGAACAAAATTAGCGGAAAAGATCCGGAAGTCACTATGATGTGACCTCCATTAAAGAAGGGTACTTCGATCCATAGAACTCTCCAGAGAAAAATCAAAAGGGACATATTTGGGCGGATGAAAACATTAATGCAACAACAGATTATTAATGAAGAAGCAACGAATTCAGGGTCCAGCTCGAAAGAAGTTTCAAATTTAAATTCAAGAACTGAAGATCGAAAGTACCATGCACAGAGACGGGTGCCTCAAGGTTTTATTGCCGCAGATCTTCCTCCTCCAGAAAACAGGCGAATGTTTACATATTTTATTATTTATATCTTGCATATAAACAGTTTTTCATTTTCAGTATTCATTTCGAGGAATAAATTGTAAAGTACAGTCATTTACTTTCGGTCATTTCACAGTGTGGGCGCGAATGCTTTCCGCCATCTGATTCAAAATAAGTCATTAAATGCTTTCTATCTACCGCCTCCTCTAGAATTCTCTATCTCGTCTATAAAAGCTAAAAGAAAAGACATTGTAAGGGTTCCAGATTTCTATCAGCAAACTGTGCAGTGAAAAGGCTTTTGTATACATTCTGCAAAATTTCTGTATGAAGGTTCAGAGCCCGTAGGGTCTCAGTGAAGAGGGGTTATAACTATAATGAGGATTCTAGTCTTTGGTATCTCACAGTATGTAATTTATCTTATGTGTTAATACAATATCTTCTTTCATGCTATTTATCTTCTTGTATCATGTTCTAGAATGCGAGTGGCTCACTAGTTTGCAGTAAGGATTCATCTTTGTTGGTGCCCTTTCTAGAATTAGTCAAGCGCTTTAAATAGGCCTAGTCATGATATACTGTTCCATGTTCACCTCATCCATGTTTTCTGCTATATTAGTTGCATGAGGAGGGTGCTTTTAAAACGCCATTGTCATATAAGGATTCATAAATTGGTATGCCCTTATGTGGTTCTGTTGTGTATCTGGGTATCAGTCTCATGTTAACTAATATCTTCTTTATGTTTCCTCACTACACTCACTTCCTGATATTTGATTTCTGTGATATATTACTTGAACTGGCCCTCTTTACAGTAAGTTGTCTCTTAACTGTCTGATGCCTTTGTATCGGAGTTTTACATGATGTCCCTACACTATTCTTATCTTTGTGTCAGCTTCTGAGAGAGTTTGGCACCATTCGAAATTTATTTCCTTGTTTTACAAGAGATAGTAAGTGAGCTTTTGGATTGACAACCCAAGCTATATGAGGAGCTCCTTACTATATTAAGATGTCCTAGGCACTGGTCTATGGCAACTCTAGACTGTCTCTAGGGGGTGACAAAACTGTCCACAACATCTTTCTGGTGCCGTTACCGGGGAACGAATTCAAGAATATCAGTTTCCCTGGGTCTCGAAAAATTGTTTTCACTCTCTAATCAAGTGAGCACAAAGAGTTGAAGATTTGCGTATCTCTCACCTTGGCGACTCCACTGTTCTTTACTTGATAAATCTATTGGTAGTCCTGGCTCCTCGAAAGCCACATTTGAGGTCGGATACATCTCGGTCGTAAACTCACCGTGCGTGCACGACCCCGAGAGAAGATCATTCATAAAGAGTTTGGAAGGAGAGAATCGGTTAAATCTTTGAAAACCACAACGAATAATTCCGTTGAAGATTATCCACCCTCTTCTTCTCAAGAAATTTCAATAGAAAATCCTGTCTCCATTGGTGGAAGACTCTGAGCAGTTTGCAAAAATGCATCCGAGTTTTATAGCAGAATGCAGAGATGAAATGTCACGTGGCTTGGCAAAAATGGAAGTGGAGGACCTTCCACGAATCACTCTTCTCATCCCAAGTTGCACGCCTGTGCTTAAGAAAATCCTTCTAAGAGTTATGATTGAAAGATATGAAGCTAAGATCAAACTCTTGCAATCACAAGAACAAACCAAAGACATAGACAATGAGCAAGACATGTATGATGCTTTAAAACCTATGGAATATGAGGAAGAAAGTGATTAGAAACTGCCTGATTGCTTACCTACATCTTGTATTATGCTGATCAGAGAGTATCACGATCTAATAGCAATGGAAAATAGGGAGCGCTGCCTCGAGGAAATGAGAGACCACATAGAAGAGGAAAAATCTGATGTAAAAGAAGAGGCTCAAGAGAACATCCTGCCTCCCAATCAGCTAGTACAAGAAACTGAGAGCTGCTGCTCTTCTACGCAAAGAAATACAAAACAATCATCTCCTTGGATAGAAGAAGGGGTCGACCGAAGATCAAATCAGCAGCCTGCCTCAGAAATTTTCTATAGGACACCTACTCTTGCCCATTCGTCACTTGAGTTTGATAATTTGGATCCAGGAAACTCCTCAGAGGATCAAGAGGAAGAAGGACCTGCTGAGAATCCAACAGGTTTGATTGGTGACATTACATATGACTGCGACTTTCCTAGTTATGATTTATTTGATGATGATTGTTTCCAGAGAAACGATGAAACTGCTTGACCTACTCCTTGTGCCCGATGGGGAAAGTTATGAAAGCATCAGTGATGAGTGTCATGAGAGCAGAGATCAACAGTCTTTCTTTTCATAAGAGGAGGAGAGCAAAGAAGAAGCTCTTGAGCAAGATGAAAATAACGAGCCTTCTCTTGAAAAAGAGAAAGAAAAGTCACAAACCATTGCTCGAGAATAAATAGATCTTTTCATGGGCTCGGCACAACGGAAGCGAGTCTACCGGAGTTCCAAAGGACTCGGCTCAATATATGTTTGAGGGGAGTTCGAGAAGAGGAAGAAAACCAAGAAACTTCACCATATCTCGAGAATTTTAATACTCATCCAATGGAAAAAGAAGAAGAAATCCACGGTTAAAACCTTCTACTTGAGATATTCATGTCAGGTATCATCTCATGATCCTCATGTGCATTTCTTGCAAATATTTGAACAAGGATCAAGGGTCTTTTCTAGCAGCATGTTGTTAGCAGAAGGAAGATTTTTTGAAGCTGTTATCCAAGAACAAGAAGAAGAGATCCCACTGCCTTTCAAAATACAAGTAGAAGGTGATCAGGCTTACGAGAGCCATATTGAAGATGCAGTGGAAAGTGCAAAAATCAAAGCTGCCCAGGATGAAGACAGCAGTGGGAAAAGTAACTTCCAGACAAAAGAAGGGCTGGGCATAGGAATTGACAGCATCAGAAGACTAATGACGAAGATGCCTCGAAAAAAGCAGATGACAGCAAGAAAGCAAAGAAAGTTAGGTAATGGAAAAACAAGAACATAATGTGAAAGCATAACTGGAAGAAAATTACAGAACAAAATATGGAAACATAGAGGGGTACAGTTGAAGAATAATGTAACTAATGAATACCAGCAAAGCAAAGTATGGGACCCGGGAGGACAAGACAGCCTGGTGTATTATATTGTACACTAGTTTTCTTTTTGTTTCATCATTCTTTGAATAATGTAAATAAGCCGACCCGAGTCTTGAATAAAATGTAGGGATTGTAGGATAAGATTCACACTAAGAGGTGCGAGTCACCATGTTCTCGGCTTGTGCGGGCAGGCACATACCATCCCAGTTGGAGCCAATGTTGTACAAGTCAGCCCCTTCATTCAGATTTGGGCTAAAGCCTCCTCTTTTCCCTTTACTGCTGCCCTTCCCGCACCGGAAATACATTGGACAGGGGCTAAAAGCCGCTCTGCAAAGTTATATAAGGCCTAGCCCTCTTTCTCCCCTAACTCTGCGCCTCCTTTTTTGCATGTAACCAAGCGCTGCCCCTTCGAGCGTTTATCGCAGATCGCATAATCGCGCCATCGCAAAAGCGCAGTTTCCCGTTTGCACTATCCCCAGCCATCGCATTTTTCGTTTTTGCGATCTGCGCTCGACTGATCATGCCCATCGCATAGCGCAGAACGCGGAATTTTGGTTGTTCCATTTCTCTCCCCCATCGCATTTTCTCCTTTTGCAATTTTGCGATATGTGCTCCGGGTCCCACCTCTAAAGTCTCTACTCCGTTGTTTTGTTATGGCTTTCCTTTGTAACTCCCCCAAAAGTTAATCTTCTAAGTTTTCGTATCATCACCGTTCTTCTGCCATTTTTCATTGTTTGCCTACATTTCATCCACTGTTCCTCCATTGTTCACATATTCTGGTTATGTGTCACACCTCAGCGTTTTTGTTTGAAATCTCCTCACCGCGTCATTCCAACATCCTCTCATATCTATGCCACCACTTCCGTTAGTCTCATTTTGTCCACTATCTCTGTCATTAGTTTTATTCAACAGGCCTTGGTTTTTGCAGGAACTTGTGGTGAGAACAAAATTAGCGGAAAATATCCGGAAGTCACTATGATGTGACCTCCATTAAAGAAAGGTACTTCGATCCATGGAACTCTCCAGAGAAAAATCAAAGGGGACGTATTTGGGCGGATGAAAACATTAATGCAGCAACAGATTATCAATGAAGAAGCAATAAATTCAGGGTCCAGCTCGAAAGAGGTTTTAAATTTAAATTCAAGAAATGAAGATCGAAAGTACCATGCACAGAGACGGGCGCCTCAAGGTTTTATTGCCGCAGATCTTCCTCCTCCAGAAAACAGCCGAATGTTTACATATTTTATTATTTATATCTTGCATATAAACAGTTTTCATTTTCAGTATTCATTTCCAGAAATAAATTGTAAAGTACAGTTAATTATGTTTAGTCGTTTCACAGTGTGGGCGTGAATGTTTTCCGCCACTTGATTCAAAATAAGTTATTAAATGCTTTCTATCTACCTCCTCCTCTAGAATTCTCTATCTCGTCTATAAAAGCTAAAAGAAAAGACATTGTAAGGGTTCCAGATTTCTATCAGCAAAGCATGCGGTAGAAAAGGCTTTTGTATAAAGACAAAAATTTACGTATGAAGGTTCGAACAGTAGATCTCGGTGAAAGAGAGGTTACTCTAGCGTAATGAGGATTCTGGTCTTTGGTATCTCACGGTATGTAATTTCTCTTATGTGTTAATACAATATCTTCTTTCATGCTATTTATCTTCTTGTATCATGTTCTAGAATGCGAGTGGCTCACTAGTTTGCAGTAAGGATTCATCTTTGTTGGTGCTCTTTCTGGAATTAGTCAAGCGCTTTAAATAGGCCTAGTCATGATATACTGTTCCATGATCAGCTCTTCCATATTTTCTGCTATATTAGTTGCATGAGGAGGGTGCTTTTAAAACGCCATTGTCATATGAGGATTCATAGATTGGTATGCCCTTATGTGGTTCTGTTGTGTATCTGGGTATCAGTCTCATGTTAGCTAATATCTTCTTTATGTCTCATCACCGCACTCACCCTTGATACTTGATTTCTGTGACGTATTATTTGAACTGGCCCTCTTTACAGTAAGTGGTCTCTTAACTATCTGATGCCTTTGTGTTGGGGTTTTACATGATGTCCCTACATTGTTCTTATCTTTGTACCGGCTTCTGAGAGAGATTGGTCCCATTCAAAACTAATTTCCTTGTTCAAAACAAGAGATAGTAAGTGAGTTCTTGGACTGACAACCCAAACTATAAAGGACTCCTTGCTATATTAAGATGTCCTAGGCACTGGTCTATGGCAACTCTAGACTGTCTCTAGGGGGGTGACAAAATCATCCACAACACAAGCGAAGAATGATGATCACTATGTAATTTGGATATCAAAGCAAGGCATTTTATTTTTTGAAATATGTCTATGAAATCAGACATTTTTTTTAATGTAATGGACATAGTGTCCCAATTGAAAGACAAAGGGATACGAATAATTGTCCCATTTTGTATGATAAAGATTGTCTTATATATATATATATATATATATATATATATATATATATATATATATATATATATATATATATATATATATATTTATATATATAATCATAAAATATGTTTTATTTTATTCTGTTGCGTTCTCCATTGTTGCTATTTCATTCACCATTGTCGTTTTCAAATGCACTAATAAAAATTTAATTCATATGAATATTGTTATAAGATATATATGTGTCGACTTTTAATGAATAATGAATTTTTAAAAACCACTATAATTCTGATATGATATAACAAATTAATCCAAACAGAACATTCAAATGCATTAATAAAAATGTAATTAATATGAATATTGTTATAAGATGTGTCGATTTTTGATGAATAATGAATTTAAAACAATCATAATAATTCGACTGTCACAGGTCGATATTTCTAAAAAAAACAAAATGAAAACTGGTGCGTGTCAGTAACTATCAACTGGTGCATTTATGTGTCTATACGCACCGGTGCTGTTGTAAAATCTATGGGCACCACAAAAATGCTAATACCAGTTATAAATATCAGTGCGTTTGTGTGATACTGCGTACCGGGGAATTTATGTATCTATAAGAACCGGTGGATCTGTACGATCCATGGGCACCGCATGAATACCGACACCAATTATAAATCTCGGTGCCTTTCTTTGATACGACACACTGGTGCATCATAAAGGCATACACTCTGGTGCGTCATAAAGGCATACACACCGGTGTGTCGTAAAGGCATACGCACCGATGCATTTATACAGCCTATGGGCACTGCACAAATCCGAAGACCAATTAGAATGACCCCATGTGTTGTATGACCAACAGTATGCCGGGTGCAGTTTTACACCTAAACATCCTAGTGCGTTCATTCGACTGAGGAAACCTGGGGGCACCGTCTTCATGTACACACCGATGCATTAAATGCAAAGTATCACATCGATGAAAAAAAATCCGTAATAACCTCTGGCCACCAATTTTTTTTAATTGTGTTGAATTTCCGTTAAAAGCTCCGCCAAAACCTCTGTAACCATAAACGGATGTTGTAGAAAATGATTTTTTGACAATTTTCGCCAATTTATAACACTAAAAACCTCCCTCATACCCTCTACTAGAGGGTCTTTTCCTGGTAGTGCTTCTGTCTGTTTCTGAGCCATTTGCGCAGGTAATGGGTATCAACCGTGACAAAGATGATGCCTTTTCCTAAAACCTGCCCATGAGACAGCCAAAAATTTAGGTCACACTTTTCAGCCCAAAACCTACGACCTCAGATCACAGGTAGTGGATATCTGCCCAAAAATTATGACCTCAACAAAACGCAAGTCAGTACCTGCGACCTGCAGGTTTTTGCGGGATTTTTTCTGAAATTTTTAGGGTTTTTCAAGGGTGTTGTTTAGGGTTGTCTATCCTCTATATTTACCCGTCTTGCACTTGTACTTTCTTAGTTTTACTTGTCGAAGTAGGAACCAATCCCCTTAGGGCTTCAATATGATTCCACCTTTTTAGGAGTTTAGCTGAAGTAGGTCTTGTGAGATTTCAGTGTTTTTAAGCCATTTTTTTAGATCTAAACCTACCTTTTCAAATTAATTTGAGATCAGTTCTTTTTCCATCAAAAGCACCTCTTTTCAATTTTTTTTTCCTCCCTTTAGGGTCCCCTATGTTGTAGCCTTTCGCCACTTATTTTTCAGCATTTTCCCCTCTAGTTTCTTGCTATTTTCTGCACCTCTTTTCAACAAATATAACCTTTAGGTCCCTGTCCATCTTGACCTTATATCTATTGGCCATATTGTGTGTTTTAAGTATATTTCACCCACCCTTAGACAAGTTGTTGGGAAGCCCTCCTTTTTGGGTTTAAATTTATGCATCTTTAGCTATTTACTTTACTGTCACTTTCAGTTTTATTTACAGCTATACAATATCTTTTTTATTTTTTATATACACACATATGGGCTTAATTAAAATTAACACACTTATCACACACATGCACACCTAAAGTGAAGAGTGTATGGTTTACACTGCTAGGCCAAGAATAAAACATTGTAATTAATTAATCTACACCTCCATGCCCTTGTTTACCTCTCATCCTTATTGGGCTCCATGTATCTTTTCCATCATTGTGCCCCTAAGGCATTTATCCCAGAGACTTCACAACCTTCACCCTTAGTTTCCGTTAGGAAGATTTACTCGAGCACGTAGGGTCCGAGTTAGTCCTCCGTCGAGTCCACATTTCCAATCTGATTCTGGTTCATTAGGTTCCCCTTCTGTTTCCACCCCTGGTTCTCCTCCACCTTTCACCTTCATCATGTTTCGTGTAGGACCTACTGCTTTTGGTGGCCCCGGCTCTAATGCTAGAGCCGCTACTAGTGGAGTTGCAATAGGAATGATTTCGGCTACTCCCTTACTTCCTTATATGGCAAGCCTAAGCCTTCCCGAGTTAAGCCAGTTGATTAATGACCCTACACACCATGATCTAGGTTGGCCTACTATGCCAACCAAACTTCTTTCAGTCATCCCTAAGTTTGAAGGAAATTCTACAGAGGATCCTACCAACCATGTTCATTCTTTCCACATGAGGTGTTCATCCAACTCCATCACTGATGACTTTATCTGTCTTCAATTATTCCAATGTACGCTTACGAGAGAAGCTTCCAACTAGTATGTTGATCAGGCCGCTGCCTCTCATGTCACTTTTGCGACCCTTGAAAAAGCATTTCTATCCTACTTCCTGCTTCCCCTTCACTATGACACTGGTACTAAACTTTTGACAGCTTTTCGTCAAACTTCTGCCATCTACCTATCTCACCATGTTCAAGAATGGCGCAGAAGGAAGAGCTTATGTCGAACTCTAGTTTTTGAAGACCATGTCTACATGGACTGGTTTCTTAGATCCATTTTTCCCTCTATTGGTAAAGTTATCACATCTCACTTTCCTCAGACTAAGGAAGAAGCCCTCCAAGTTGCATTGAAATATGACTTTATCTACGTGTAATCTAGTTATGTTTATACTGTCTTACCTAATCCCCCTAGACCTGGTGGTGCCAACGCACCGAGGGCATCTCATGCCACCGACAGTATTGTTGGATCCCTTTGACATTTGTACACTCATCCTACTATGGGTTATGGTTTCCCTTAGGCAGGGGCTAGTTCCTCTAGCACTTTTCCCCCTCCCAACATCATGTATCCAGGGCACAACATACCTCACGCATTTTCCCAACAACATCCTCCAATGCCAGAGCATGCTATTGCCCAACCTGTTTACCCCAATGTTGCTCAACCTCCTTACTATCTGTATCCACAACCGGGTGTTCCAGCTCCTCCAACACAAGCACCTGAGCCTCCCATGCCTTCTCAAGCTCCGCAGTAGCACCCCTCCAAGGGTCAGGTGTATGCACAGCAGAGTGAAACTAATCCTCCCACTTCCGAAAAGAAGAGGAAAGGCAACCAGAACCAACCTACTCAAGGACATAAAGGAAACAATCCCCAAGGGAATATATCTAACACTACAACCCAACAAAAGGGCGATCAACCCAAGAAAAAAAAGCCTTTTTGTATGAATAAGCCTTGTTCTTTTTGTGGTGTCCATGGTCACTATACCCATGATTGTCCTATTTTACATTAGATGCATCAACTTTGGGAAGCTCAAGAAGCTCCTTCAGTTCCTCTTAATGCTACGCCTACTCAACTGGTTGTGTTTACCAAAACTTTCCCCTAGGAAGGGTATGTGGCTACCCAACCCCCTGAAGGTGAGGCAGTTGCTCAACCTCCTCTGTTTGGTACCTATGATTACGAGATCCTTTTGATGAAATCGGACCAGGCCAATACTGTTGATGTCAACCTTCAAACTCGATCACGCCAGTGCACTAAGCCTTTCGCTACGTCTGCAACCAAGCCCCAGTCCTCAGGTCCCACAGAGCCAATTTTGACACCTAGTAGTCCTTTACAGATCCCTCAGCCTAAGGCAGAGGTACATACCAAGATCACCAAAGGACTATTACGCCGAAACACTGCTTCTAGTAAAGCCTCCCACACCTACAGAATAGTAGATGACTTGGCACAATCCCCTACCACCATGTTAATGCTGGAAGTCCTCCAGTCGTGCCCTTCACAACGTGAAGCTCTACTAACTTCCATTGGTGTCGTGGATCCTTTAGATGATCGTTTGATTATCTTTAATGTTGACAAGTCATAGCATCCACCCCTACCTATATCCTTCGCCTTCCAAATACCTGTCAAGATCTGGAATGCCAACATCTCCTGATGTATCATTGATGAGGGGGCATACACCTACATGATGTCTGCATCTATTTGGAAAATTGGATCATTCGAGTTATCCCCTTCCATTATCACCCTTCATGCGTGGGATGGCCACTCTTCCCAGTGCCTTGGCATACTCTGCAACTGTCCTATTACTCTTGTGGGAAAAACTCTTTGTGTTGACATTGAAGTCATTGATGCCCTTTTAGACTACAACATTTTATTGGGTCATAGCTACACTTATGCGATGTTTTTTGTCTCATCTGCGGTTCACTGTAAGATGTGATTTTCTCACAATAGAAAGATCATCACTATCGATCAACTGACATATTACGAACCGAAGTCTTCGACCTCTCCAGAGTCCATTATTTCTTCGGTGGCCAATAAACAAATAGTTGAAACACCGACAAGTGTCTCACCCAGAGTCTATCAATATTCATCTTTCATTGGTTCATTCCTTGGTCTACCCCTTCTTATCCCTAATCCTAGCTCATCGAATGTTTGCATGATGAAATCGTCTCGGTCCAACCTCAAATGGTATGGTTCGACTAGTTAGTAGTCTAGCCCTTTGCAACCTACTCCTAGTACTTCGACTCAGCCTTCGGGACCTCCTCCTCTAGGCCCTTCATCTGCAGCTAGTGTTCCTGATCCTCTTTTTCTGCATCGAACATTGCCCCCTAGCGTTAACCATTTGGTAGCCATTCCACCTAGCCATTACCCCTCTGATTAGATACCATTTCTTGCTCCCCCTTCTAGAGTATTTTTGGTACCTGTTATGGCTACCTTGACCCTTCCCAACATGACCCTGGAGATCCCAATCTGGTACATTGATCCCCTAGCCAATACCCCGCCTCGTCAGCTCAAACCTTACACTTCTTTGACCCTGGTCCAATCGGTCACTATGACCCCTCCCTTCGCTTCTATGCCTCAACCACCTCAACAAGAATCTAATCCTGTTGCGAAAGCCTTGGGTGAGGGGGGGGATTCCTGGAAAGGGCACCTAAGTAAAAGGCTTCCCACATAACACCTTCTCCTCCTAAGCCTCCAAAGCATACGCCTCTATGTGCTTTGTGTGATGTTGCCGGTCATGCTACCCACAATTGTCCTGAATTTCCTCGTCTTAAACCCATAGTTAGCAAAGCATTTCCTGAGTTTGATATCCCAGAATTCCATGTTAATTTACTGGAATCAGCCAAGAAAATTAAGAATTTTCACACAAATCAACCTTGTGCTTTGTGTGATTTCCATGGCCACGATACTCACCTCTGTCCCCACCTCGATGATTTCCGCACCTCTTTGGAAGCAGTTTTCCGATTTGAGGCTGAGCATAATGAGTCCATTTCTCCCTTACTTACGAGTTTTTCTTCCACAGAACCAGAGGACACATCCACTCCCATTGACATACCCCCTCCCAATGTCAAGATGACGAAGTCTTTGGCCACTATCCTCTACCTGTCTTCATCTATGAGATCCACGGTGGAAGACCCCTCTGGGGTATCCCCTTCTATTTCACCTCACCTCCCTTCAACGATCACCATGGGCTCAACATCGGTAGATTCTTCATCTACTTGTTCTTCAGTCACCCTCCATGAAAATGTGCATGTGAACCTCTTTTCTGATGATGATGAGTCAGGTAGCTTCACTGCATCACATGGTATTTCTTCCACTAGTCACCCCATCTTCTATTGTGATGATGACAATATGGAAGAATTTACCACCCATGAATTTATTTATTCCCCCTTATATTGAAACCATGCATTCGAACCTCTTACACCTTGTGGTCATTACATTTACACCCAATTTTTTGGTATGGGGGCACCCATATTTGAGAGTCCAGGAGAAGAAATTCTCCACAACCCTCCTAGTGTATCTGGTAATGTCGACTCTAGTACCATTATTATTCCCAATTTATAAGCACCTCTAGAGTCCCATATCACTTCAGATCACTCTAGGGATGATCACACTCATCATTCCTTAATATTACATCAAAAGCCTAGTCCCTTAGACATTGTTGTTGACCAACCTATATATTTTCTTAGTCAGCACTAGTTCATTATCTTCAAAGACACTCTTTGGTATAGTGACACCATATATGGCGCTCCATAAAATCCTCTTGCTGGGGGCATCATTCCCACCTTTGCATACCATATTAGTCCCCTCCATCACATATGCTTGGAGGTAGTATCCCATGCTTAGGGGAATGATGGCACCCCTGGCCACCTTCTCACTTGATTAGCTAAAGTCTCGATCATGACACATCCGATCTATATATGGTCGATTAAGCTCCCATTCCTTGGATATTTGGACCTACCGGCCTCTCTAGTGAGCGATATATTGTAGATGTTTAATACCCTATCTTCAAATATTCTACTTTGTGTGATACCATACTTACCACTTGGTCCCTCTGTTTCACTTCGTGGGTAGGGGTGATTCTATACCTTCTCTAGCAGTTCATTTTCATATTCGTTTCTTACCTTGATTCTTCACTAGGACCATCCTTCCTAGAAGCATTAAGTCCATCCTTAGACAAGTAAGGTCGCCTACCTGAAAGTCCCAGATCCTGATTCCAATGGTTGGTTTGTTTTCTATGATTTCTACAGGATTTAGGGCCTTTTCCTCCTCTGCACATTCACCATAGCTACACTTGCAAATGAATCAAATTGGAGGGAAATTGTTGTATTAAAAGTAAAACCCCAATTTTTCTTTAGCTAATTGCGACCAAACTGTAGCTCAGATTGACTAACTATTAGCACTGTTGGAAAGCTCTCACCGAGCACTCAAATCAGTATACTTCATTTTTGGTGATTTGAAACTTCACCCAGAAGCCTTTTTTTCCAAGAAGGGTCACTTCACCGCTTCTCAAAATCTAATTTCTTCACTTGTGACACTTTTACTCAGGGCACCACTTTTCCTTCATACCTTTTGATGCTCATTTCGATTTTTGTCGTGAGTAACCATATTTTACTCATGTTTTTATGGTCCCCATTGGGCCTATTCTATGTGGTAGCATCATCGAGTCACCCTTGTTTATAGCATCCAAGTTGAGTCATCATTGCATCCATGGAGTCTGTCCCGCGTTCCTTTTGTCTCCCATCACAGTCTTCCATCCTTCATTTCTTTGTATGTCCCTCGTGTCACACATTTTGGCCTCTAGTCATACTAACCCCTATCCCCTCTAGAGTTGATTCAGTAGCTGCTAGGTCATCCATGCCCTTTATGCTCTAACAAGGGAAGTTGTCAGCCCACTATTCAGTACCACCCATTCCACCATCATCCCTGGTGTCAGTATATTAGTCTCACTACTATTATCTTCATGACTTAGTTGAGGATTCCTCATTGCCTCACCTATGGTGGACCTCCTTCTCTCGGCATCAGTGTATTCATTCTAGAAGATGGGTCTAGAATGTTTTGTACCTTGGTTCCAGCTTCCAATCTTGTTAGGTACTTCAGATTAAGAAAAGGGACCCTTTATTGCCCTTTGACTTGGTTGTTTCTCAGTTCCAACTCCTTATGGAATGATCGAGATCCCTATACTTGATGGTTTGTTGATTCAATAGATTGTACTAGTGATTCATGGGTGTGTGTGAGATGTTTTAGACCTCACGTGGGGGTGGCCCTTCAGGTAGCCCCCCACATACCTATATGACTTCTTTACTACAACCTTGGGTGTAACTCTATATATTTGATGGTTCTGGCCTCAGCCGCTTGCAACACCTTCTTATTTTTCATGTATCATTCATATTTTCAGATCCATTTCATGTTTTACAGGGCCTCTTTGGTTGTTATTATATTTCATATACTCATATATTATTTTATAAGTCGTAGCTGTTGTCCTAGGCACACTATGTATATGGGATCCATTATGTTTTTTATTTGGTCTATGTTTATGCCATCATGTACTGTATAGTTCAGTCCCATTTTTACTGGGCGCACTATTATTCTTTGTACTTTGTCATCTCGACGGGCATAGGTATGCCTCCCCTACCTCATTTGAGAATAGGTACTCACTCATAAAAGAGACTTGTCACACCTGTAATTCTTGCCTCCTCAGGGTTTTGTCCTATCTCGCTTCAGTCCATCTTATATTTCTCTCTCTCTGACCCCCCTTTGGTGTTTAGTGATTGTTTTTGTACAACGTACTTTAGTCATATGATTAGCTCCTAACACTCACACGTTGGGGGGGAAATATGTTACACAAATTTTTGGTCATTTAACCTAATAATATTAGATGGACTAAAGTACATCATGTAAGATCAATTTTACCATAATAAAATTTCTTTCATTATGAGAAATAATTTAATAACCCATAGTTTATTAAATTATTTCTGGTCTAAACAGGAAACCCCATGAGGAATAATATAGTAAATCCTTATTTGTTTGATTTTCCTCTAGGGATAATTAACTAAAACAATGTTTAAATAATATTATTGGCCATATTTAACCCAAAACATGAGAATTAATTAGATAAATAATTATTTATCTTATTATTCTCTATGAATAATTTTTTAAATCATTATTTAATAATATTCCTTGCTAAATTTGACTAAATCATTTCTAAATAATTGAATAAATCATTATTTATTTAATTATTCCTTAATCTCATCCTTGAAATAATAAATAAATCATTTATTTATTTATTATTTCTAAATAAATGGATTTAACCAATTTTAAATTCCTTTTCCCTCCACCAAAAATAATAAAATATTCCCAGTAAGTTAGATCTAGATTTGGTTAATAATATTTTAACTATGCACCAAAAGCTAGACTAACTCAATATTTTGCTATAAATAGAAGGGTTTTCCATTCATTCACTCCCTCTTTTTTATCACCTTTTGATCTATACTTTTGGTCTGACTTTTGTCCTCCATCATTCTCATATTTTTTCTACTTTTGTTTTCAATCTCCCTTTGAGTTCTATTTTGTCTGGGTTTTCTGCACAATCAAGAGAGAGAGATCTTGGATCTGAAGCGTTGAGGACATACAAGAACCCATCCCATTGAGGGGAACTGGAAACATATTTATGTGGTCCCTTCCCACGTGTGATAATACACAAAATTATTTATAAATTCTTGTCTTGTCTATTGGATTTATGGAGCAACTCTTGTTTATTTTTCGTTGTTTAATATCTTTAACTGCACAGATCTGATTTTTTTGTAGAATTTAATCTGATCAACTACTACAGATATTAGAAAATTTGTAGCCACATTTGATGTTATGGTTTTTTTTTATGCATAGCTAAAGTGAGTTTTTTTCTTACGCTTGCGATTAGAATTCACACTAAGAATCCCCTATCACTTGTAAGTTGAGATTGCTAAAGTAACACAATTAAAATGACTAATATAAATGATTGATTCATATTATTGCAGTACTTGTTAGGTAATCATATACTTGTTCCTAGACTAAATTATTCATTTACATTATTCATTTTTAATTTTATTCTTTATTAGCTAGTCGTCTATTTTAATCGGCGACTAAACCCAACAAATTTTCCTTAGAGAAATTGTTCAGTTCAACAAAAGATACATCTAGAAAAATATAAGGTCAATATGACCATAAAAAAACCTAAATCTGACCTAGTCAAACAAAGATAAGTGACCTTAGAAATCTAGGTCAATTCTATCACATAAAATTTCAACATTCCTTAGAGATATGAGTTTGCTTCAAAATAATTCAATTTTCTCTAGAAAATTTCAGTATGTTCCCGATTTGGTCTGCTTAGAAGGAATTTTAGTATCCTTATAAACTTGTTCTACCTCACAGAAATATTCAACCTCAAAAGACTTCAATTTTCCTCAGAGAAAACTTCAATTTCCCATAGACTATGTCAGCTTATAAAATACTTCTTTTTATATGACCTTGTCCTTTCTTATTATCCTTTGTATAACTGAATATAAGATCTTACTTGATCCAAGTTGGTGGGCCAAGAGGATGATGAAATGAACTTTATAAATTGATGTAGTGAACTGAATAGGTGTGACTATAGGGGCAAGGTGACCAATACTCTTGGATAATCGACTTTATTTATAGGACACTATTTTCAAGAAAAATAAAATCTAGACAAATTGAATCTTGTTTATTCACACAGAGACATTTTAAGACACAATTCTCCTATTAAATGCATAATAGCTACCTGGTTTTTGTTGTTGAGGTCAATATTGGGTTGTTGATGCTCCAAAACACTTGAAATTTGAAGTAATTTGGCCCCTTTGCCAAAAAGATTCAAGGAAAATCAAGGATTATCTATCTGTGGCTCTTTACTATGAATTATTCTTCCCTATATCATGCTCTCTAGGAATATAAAAATAGACCCTTCCTCCATCGCACTCACTTTCCTTTTATTGCTTAGAGCCACTCTTCATTTATCCTCCACTGTCGAGCTGTGAGGCGAGGATTCTTGCCTCCGGTCCCTTCATGTGGCTCCTCACAATGATGTTAATGAGGTAGTCATGATTATTTTTACATTCATCACTTTCATTAGATGATGAAGTCCCTTTTCATTAGGTTTAAATTAATCTTATATTATATTTCTTTTAATGTTTTATCTTTAATTAAAGCTAATTCTTTTATAGTAACATAATTTTATTTTAACTTTAATAATTCGATTTAGAACCTTTTAGGTTTATACCGTTCAATTTATTAGATACATATATACTATATAATTTATTTTATTTAATTAAATTCTTTTGTATAAATATATTTTGAATGATGTATTATTTATTTTATGATGGTGGTATAACAAGTGTTCCATAAGTATATATCTATTTTATTTTGGCGAGTTTAGATATTTACCTTGTATTTCAATAATTCATTCATTGGATTTTTATAAATGGTTTTCATATATACTAATGTAGGATATGTGATACATGCATATATAACTCTCATATTCATGTATTGTATGCATGCTAACATTTATGTTCCATTTGTAGGGTCATTACATACACCCCTCCTTTAGAAAACTTCGTCCAGATGTTATAGTTTATGTAGTATATTAGTATTTATTTAGTGATTACTATAATTATAGGATTTGTATTTAGAAAATTTATATTTTTTCAAGCTTAATAATTATAAATTTCCTCGATTCCCAAGCCATTTTAGAATCACGCCATCCTTCCCAATCTCTTTCGCTCCCATCCTATCCATCCTCTACTGGAGTATTCAATGTTGTCAACTATATTGATCCAACTATTCATAGACTCTAAGGGTGACAACGTTGACTATACCGACTTGATTTCCAAGCAGGCATATGTTTGTCATCATCACACATCTAGGGGAGCATGACTCACATAGTCCTCCCATGACTCCAGGTTTTGGAGGATTAACGGTGGGAAATACCTCCACATCTCCAAGTAGGACTAGGGTCAACACTCTATCATGGAATATGATTTAGTTGTTACTTTTCTTGGAAATTTTTTCATCATGTGGTGATTTGGTAATGATGTGATCTGCAATTTAAATACTTGTCCATACCGTTATTGAAACAGCTCACAAAAATAGAAGAAAATATAGATCAACAACTTATAAATCAACCTCTTTGAGGGGGGAACCTCTTTTACATTACATAAATGAACAATTTGTGGATGATACAAATGAAAAAAACTCCTTTATATATAAAGGATTCCATGGGGTCACAATATAATCCTAGTACACCTATCAATAATAATGTATGGGCACAACAATAACAATAGTGGTCTTTTATGGGGCACAATAATAACAATATGGGGACTACAAGGGTACAATAATAACAATAAGGGTGATACACTAACAACAATAAGGGACTACACTAGTAATATAGGGACCTAACATGTCCCTCTCCTTCAAAAAAGTGTTTTCCTCAATGCTTGAGTAGTTCTTGATTCTTCTATATAAAATTATCATCCTCCCATGTGGAATCTTCAGTGGGTAAGTTCTTCCACTTGATGTGATACTCTGAAATTGACCGATTTCATATTTGTCGAGTTCTTTTTTCCGTGACTGCTTCAGGTTCCAATAATTTTTTTTCGTTCCTCATCAAGTTCTAGAAATATTTTTTGAAATATAATTTTTTCACCTATAACCCTCTTTATGCATGAAACATGGAAAACTGGGTGCACGTGGGAAGAAGAAGGAAGCTTAAATTTGTATGCCATACTACCAATATTTTTCAAAATATTGTAAGGACCATAATACTTTGGCGATAATTTATTATCCTTCTTAGCTTTCTTGAGGGGAATTTGTTTGTATGGTTGTAGCTGTAAAAATACCCAGTCGCTTACATCAAAACTTCTCTCAGTGTGATGTTGATCTACATATTGTTTCATTCGATTTTGTGCCAAATGTAGGTTATCCTTTAAGAGTTGGAGAACTTGTTGGTGATGCTCGATGTCATATTCCACTACTTGAACCTTGGGATTTTCTCTTAAAGATGATGTGATGGATAGTGAATGATATCCATAAAGTGCCATAAATGGGTTCATTTTTGTTTTAGTGTGGAAGGAAGTGTTATACCACCATTCAGCTATAGGTAACCACTTTCCAAACATTTTCTCATTGTCTCAGTTTGCCCAATGGATTGAGAATGATAAGATGAGCTATGAGCTACTTGAGTACCCTAATTCTGTCCAAAACTTTCCAGTGAAAATGGGATCTTTAGTGCTTACAATAATCTTTGGCTTTCCATGTAGCTTTTGAATTGTTTCCATAAACTAAATAGAAAATCTAATTGATTTAAATGGATGAGATAATGCACAAAAGTGTGCATACTTTGTAAGCCTATCAACTACCACCATTATGACAAATTTTCTTTTGGACATAGGTAAAACAATGATAAAATCCATTGAAACCTCCTCCCAAATTCGACTTGGAATGGATAAAGGTTGTCACAGATCCAAGGTCTTAATTGTCTCAACTTTATTTTTCTTGCAAACCAAGCATTCCACCACAAACTTTTTAATATTAGATTTAAGGCCATCCCAAAAAAATCTTTCTTCAACATGTGGTAAATTTTTAAAAATCCTGAGTGTCCTCCTAAGGGAGAGGTGTGCAATTCCAAAATAATATTTTATTTTAGTTGGGAATTATTATAAATATATAAGCGATATCGGTACCATAAGGAAGAATTTTTCTAGCTAAATGTATCAGATGTACTAGGATATTGCTGCAACTTTTGAATGAGTGTCCAAACTTCTTTGTCATTCTTCCATTCATCACTTACTTCGGTTATCCAATCTGGTTGGATAATATAAATGTCACAAAGAAATGCTTCCACATCCTCATCCTTTCTTGAGAGTGCATCTGCAACAACATTTAGCTTCCCTTTTTTGTAGATGATTTCAAAGTCATAAACCAACATCTTTGTGACCCATTTTTGTTTCTCTTCTGAATATAGTCTTTGTTCCAAAAATTATTTAAGACTGTCATGATCACTTTTTACCTTGGAGTGTCTTCCCATTAGATAAGGTTATTATTTCCTTAGTGCATGTATTATTTACAACATTTCCTTCTCATAAATATCTTTCTGTAAATATGTTCCTTTTATTGGACAACTTTCAAAAGCAATGGGTCTTCCTTCTTGCATTAAAAGAGCACCAATTCCATTTCCAGAGGCACCAAATTACACAATAAAGGTTTTTTTGAAGTCTGTCGTAGCTAAGACTAGTGCTTGGCACATTTCCTCTTTAAGATGTTCAAAGGCCTTACTTACTTCAGGAGTCCATAAAAAGGCATCTTTCTTTAATAACGTTCTTAGAGGTGTTGCTATTCTCCCATAATTCTTAATAAACTTATGATAATACCCTGTTAACTTGAGAAATCCTCGCAACTGCTTTATGGTTGTGGGGACTTTCCATTCCTTAATGGCTTTAATTTTGTTAGGGTCTACATTAACAGCCTCTTGAGATCCAATATGACCCAGATATTCCACCTCTTCTACTCCAAATAAACATTTGGAGGTTTATTCATATAATTGTTTCTCCTCCAATAGTTTGAGCACCTTGTTAACATGTTGAACATGGTTCTTCCAAGACATGTTGTAGATTAGTATATCATCAAAGATACTAACACAAATTTTCTAAGGAAACATTTGAAAATGGAATTCATCAACCCTTGAAATATACCAGGTACATTGGTAAGGTGAAAAGGAATGATCAAATATTCATAATAACACTCATGAGTTTGAAATATTGTTTTTAGAATGTCTTCGGTCTTCATTCTAATTTGATGATATCCTGAATGAAGATCCAACTTGGTGAAATAAATTGATCCATATAATTCATCCAATAATTCATCAATCGCGGGAATGGGAAACTTATATTTAATAGTGAGCTTATTGACCTCCCTATAATCTGGACACATGTAGCATGATCCATCCTTCTTGTGCACCAATACTACTGGAGGAGAGAAAGAAATTTGACTAGGTTGAATTATACCAGCCTATATCATTTTTGCAATCATACGTTCAATTTTGCTCTTTTGGACATAAGGATATCTGTAAGGACTCATGTTTGGAGGAACACTTCCTGTAATAGAATGAATAGCATGATCATGATCATGCATAGGTGGGAGTCCTTTGGGAGTTTCAAACACCTTGGAATGATTATCCAAATTTTTTTGGGGATCTAGAGAAATAGATGATTTTTATGTTGGAACTTCTAGTGAGCGTAATTGTGAAACTACTCCTTGTTGTTATTTTTCATGACATAGAGCTTATTATCTTTCTGGGATTCCCTATGATACCTCGTAATTCAACTTCCTTTCCTTTTGAAAAAAAAAATCAAGAAACATTCTTGAAAATTAAAAGCTACCATCCCAAAATATTGTAACCATTGTACTCTTAATACAACATTAGCTCCACCCATTGGAATGGAAATAATTGGACTATTCAATACATATTCCCCAATGGTTAGCTTGATATTATGGGAATTTCTAGAGATATTTATTTTTCCTCCATTTGCAACCATCACTTGACACTATGGTGTTGGGTATGGGAAGAAATTCAATTCCTTGGCTACCTTACAAAGAATAAAATTATGGGTACTACCTTAATCAATCAACACTATTACATTTTTCTTCTTGATATGTCCTTCTATCTTGAGAATTTGAGGAGTGTTAATTCTTGCCAATGCATTACAGGATATGGTCGGATTAATTTCTTCTTTCTCTAGGGTTGGTTCTTGGTGTATATCCTCTTCTTTTGAATTTTCTTGTTCATTTTCTTCCTCCTCTTCGCAATCTATGTAAAATATTTTTTTCTCATCATAATTATGACCTTTAGTGTATTTGCTATCACAACTATAGAAAATTCCTATTGCTATTTTTTCTTCCAATTGTTCTGGTGTCAACCTTGTAGGTTGTGGAATTCTACGAGTACCAATACTTCCATATTTAGAGTTGTGATTGGTAGGCTTCCTTGTCGCCATAATTTTACTTTCAATTTTTCTTTCCAACCTGAATGCCTTCTCTAATGAATCAGGTTCCTAGAGGTGAACCTCATGTTGGATGGTATCCTTTAAAGTCCCTATGAATACATCAATCTTGTGTTCCTCTGGAATATTAGTTACCCTTATATTCAATTTTTGGAATTCCTTAATGTGCTCCACCATTGAACCCTTTTGTTTGAGATTATCAATTTTCTAAAGAATGTGTTTCTATTTATATCCTCATAATGTACTATCATTTCCTCCATAAAAATTTGCCAAGTGAAAATTTGTTTACGAGATCAAAGCCATCGATACCATACAAATGTATTTTTTTCTAAATATAATTTGCAATGCGTACCTTTTGTGTGTTTTGCACATTACGGGGATCAAAATATTGCTCCATTCGTAGTATCCATGTTACGGGATCCTTTCCATCAAGCTTCCTCATATCTATATTTGGAATATGGTGGGTCTTTAATCCAACATTAGATTCTATGAAATCATGATTACCATTTATTTTTTTCTCATCATGAGTTTCCTCTACTACCTTTTTGCCATTAGGAATCATTTCTTGTAGCAACTTTGTCAAACCTTCCTTCAAACCTTCCATGTCTGCTTTTAGATCATTCATCATGTCTTCCATGTTGCCTTTCATTTTTTCATCAATATTAGCTTCTATGCCATCCATCTTAGCTTCCATTCCATTCTTTAAACCATCAATATTATCTTTCATGCATTTATTTGAACCATCCATCTTAACTTCCATTTCATTTTTGGTTACTTTTTACGAGAGTGAAATTTGTTGCACTTGGTCTCATAGTTTTGATATATCGTGTTGCACTTCTTCTTCATGCATCATAGTAGAGATTTCTGAGGGCTTAATGTGTGTGGAATTATTTTTGGGAGGCATTATATAAGTAAATAATGGAATCTATGATTCAATATGCCCTTGGAATCACTTAAAACCAATTTTTCAATCAAACATTATGCAAATTAAAAAAAATTATACACCTTTTTCTTGATTTTGAGGGGCTCACTATTGATCTCGTTGTATCATTGTGATTTCGGATCCCAAATATTTGAACATCAGACGTGAAGCAGCCATCTGCGTCTTCTTTCTAATGCCATAGGTTAGACTTGATTTTGATTCTTCAAGAAAAAATTATACCCAATATCCCACCATGACTTAATTATGTATTAGTTCAGTAGAGTGCACTTGTAAGGCTTTCCATGTGTCACTATTTTATCTTTTGGCTCTAAAATAGATAAAAAAAAAAAATCATATTCTGTGTGATTTTGGCCACACTTTACAAAATTTGAATCTAAATCTCAAAGAGACAATTATCTCAATTTTCCCAAAGTTACCTTTTTGATATGAAATTCAGGAGTCTGCAAAAACCCTAAATTTCTCATATCATATCTTCGAAAACATAATAAATGAAGCTCTGAAATTTTTACATAATGTGCCTCGTGATTTCTTCTTAGATGGGTTTTTTTTTCAGCATCTAATCTGAAAATGATTGTTAGTTTTTGTTGTGCTAATATTAGTTTCATATCTAAATAAAATTTTCTTTGGTTTTCTTATCCATTGAGAGTTTTCCCATGAGCAAGTGATTCTCTAATCATTCAACTTGGTGAAATTTATTTGTTCTCATGAAGTCAAAAGCATAGAAACTAATAGCTAAATAACAACAAATAAGTACACAACAAGCACAAATAACAGAGCTCAATACACAAGTTTTTGATGAAGGAGTTCACCCCTCTTGGGCTACATATCCTTGGTCCAGCTTCATAGTGTGGGCCTTTGTATTCAAATGTGAAAACTGCTTCTTTACAATCTCCTGTTGCCTCTGCAGCCTTCTCCAATGGATTCAAAACATCAAAATATACATGAAATGACTCTTCCTGAGCTCATTTTGGTTTAAAATTGCTTGAGTTATGAAAGAAACAAGTTTTCCTACAATTTCTCCTCTAAAACTAGGATTTCGCTAGTTAAATTTTTAAATTTAGCAATGTCGCCACATTTGACACACTAGGTTAATCAGCTCTCAATTAGTGATAAGAATAGTTATGGATGAGATAAGCGCTAATTTAAAACCTTAAGTGCGTTTAGTGCTGATCTTGGATTAGTGGTGCCTTAACGTAGTTTAACTATATTTTAATATCATAAATCAGGTTAAATAAATATTGCCAGATTTTTTGTCAAGGATCTCGATCTTCAGGTATTGATCACATGGGAGGGGTATGGCCTGAGAGGCTAGCCACCTCTAAATCCCCAAAACTCTAACCCGTTAACTTCAAATGGTAGCGGAGAAGTATATGGATAAGACCCATCATATAGAAGGAGTGGTAAGGTGTGAAGTTGGTGGGTGGAAGGTCTAGGGTTTGACCCTGACCGCCGCCATAATATTTTTTTCAAACCATATTTGTCGTTCCACCAAGATACTTAGTCGCTCCACCAAATAAGACCTCTGCTAGGTAAATAGTAACATCGCCTCCAAATGTACCAAAGTCCGTCGGTTTATATACACACACACACACACACACACACACACACACACACACACACACATTATTAGGCCTAAGTCTAAAACCTAATAAACTTTATATATGTGCCAACCCATAATGTTTCAACCTTAATATATAACTTGCCATCCCACTTGCCATTCCATGGGGGGGTACGTGACATGCCATGTGGCCCTTGCCCATTGGATCCAAAAAAGCCTCCATATAATCAAAATAATGAGCCATTAAAATAAATTTTCCAACTTAAGAAATGGAGGAAAAATTCAACTTCCCATAGCAAAATTGGAAAATTTGAAGATGACACTTGTCAAAGTGTCACTAGCTGAATTGGAGAATATACCCTGTGAAGCTAACTGGAATGACCACATCATCCCTGTACCTATCGTGCTCATATTTTTGCATGTTTGGGAAAATGAACAGCAGGCCATAATTCCCTCATACGAACTTGGATTGATGAAACGAGTTGTGTTGGAATCCTAGAGACAAGCTCTATCCAATAATCCAGGTTCGAAGAATTTTTGAGAACTTTCAATTTTGAGATAAAAACTAAGCCTTAGATCAGCATCTGAAATGTTGTAGAACAAAATTTATAGGGAAAATTCCACAATGACTTGTTTGCGTCAGTGAAACCCTAGAATCCAAATCTCTGATACCAAATGTTATGAAAACATCTCACAAAAATAGAAGAAAAGATAGATCAACGACACATAAATCCACCTCTTCGATGGGGACACCTCCTTTACATTAACTAAATGAAAATTTATTGGATGATCCAAATGAAAAAACCTACTTTCTTTATATGGGAGTCCATGGGGTCATATTATAATCCTATTCCACCTAACAATAATAATGTACAGGCACAACACTAACAATAGTAGGCCTTTATGGGGCACAATAATAACAATATGGGGACTATAGGGGTGAAATAATAAAAATAAGGGGGCTACACTAACAGCAATAAGGGACTACACTAACAACCATAAGGGACTACACTAGTAATATAGGTACCTAACATATACACTATAACATATGCAACAATACATTCAAAATAATTTGTAATTAAATAAAAACAATTGTATATTTCATATATGTTGCTATCTATGATATAACATACTTGGCCATTTCCAACCCATATATTTGTAAGTTAGCTTTCATATTAAAATGTAGTCATTCTTTTATTTCCATCTCATCAATCATGTCGATATTTAGAAATAAAATAAAATTATAGATATTTTCATCCATAACATAATTCATGATTTAGATTTCATAGCTAGGTTAATCAAATACTTGACATCATATTGGTATTTATATTCCAACAATGTTAATTAAATAACATATTTTATATTGGTATCCATGTACCGGCAGAGTTAAGAAAATAACATATATCATGTATCAATAGAGTTAAGAAAACAATATATTCTAATGGGTATCCATGTGCCAACAAAATAAAATTCATCTTTTTATGTGATAGTTCAAAATGATACTAGTCTTAAGTATCCACCTAAAATAAAGTATTCACATAAAAAATATGATTTTAAGTTCGTTGAAATAAACACAAGTTGGGATATATTCGACATATGGTATATATATATTCCTAGGTAGCCGATATAGGGCTATACTTCTCCCATTGGACCCTAACTTGGTCTACAGGATGGTTCTTGAGTTGTCGAACCCTACATTCCATTATATGTAATGGTTCGACCGAAATGGTTCCCTCGTCTGACACCTTCAGTTCCTTCCATTGAAGGTTATGAGATTTTTCAACTATGTAATGTCGTAATACGAATACTTGAAAATGATTACAAACTTTATGCAAGTGGGGCGGCAGTGTAGGATGATAGGCAATAGGTCCAAATTTTTCCAATACTTTGAATGGTCCAGTTAATCAAGGTGAAAACTTTTTCCCTTTTCCAAATCAGATAGCATTTTTTTTTCCTCTGATGTAGACAAATACATGATCTCCTACTTCATATTTACTATTTGTCCTATGGGCATCAACATAACTCTTTTTTCTATCTTATGCCTCTTTCAATCGTTGCTTAATTTGTTTTACCTCTTGTTCCATATCTTGAATTAATTCTAGCCCTACTATCACCTAATCTTATAACTTGTCCTAACTTAATAATGTTCTGCAAGGTTTGGCGTACAATGCTTTAAATGGAGGCATCCCGATTGAACAAGGGTAATTGTAATTGTATGAAAATTCAACTAAGGGAAAGTACTTTTCCCAATGTGTTTGATGGTCCATAACGTACATTATTATCATATATTCTAGTACTTAGTTAACCCTTTTTTTTTCCCATCAGTGTCATGATTATAAGCTATGCTTAAATTTAGTTGAGTTCCCAAGGCCGATTTCATACAAGTCCAGAATATTGAAGTCAACCGTGAGTCCCTATCTGATATGATATCATTAGGTAATCCATGAAATCTGATAATTTCATTTATAAATACCAAATCTACGTCAACAAATTTGTAAGTATCTCTTATGGGAATAAAATGGGTGGTTTTCATTAATTTATCCACTACAACCAAAATTGAATTATGGTTTTGTGGGGTAAGAGGTAGCTCGACGATAAAATTCATAGAAATTATCTCCCATTTGGTCATAGGAATGTCATGAGGTTGTAGGAGACCTTCTATATTACAATGGTCAACCTATACTTACTAACATTAGAGACATTTTGCAACAAATTGGACAATATCGTGGTTCATGCATGCCTAGAAGAAGAGTTTATTTGTTTCAACATACGTCTTCTTTACAACGGGACGTGCACAATAAAATTCTCTTTTAACTTCCTTCAAAACGATGTTTCAGATATCCCTACTATCAGGTATGTACATCCTTCCATGGAATCACAAATTTCCATCATCTTCGATCTCATATCCCTCAAACTTAGATTGTTTTGGATTTTTATTATCAAGTCTGGTTCACACTGTTAAAGACCAATTGTCTTTTGAGAGATGTTCTAATACTTGTTTCCTCAAGTCTACCTTGATAGGTAAGAGGGAAAATATATATGGTCTTCTAATTAAAACATATTCCACTACGCCCTCTTTTCCTTTAATGCATGAAATTCCAAAGTCATACTCACTTAAAAATTCACTCCAACATCTTTTCCTAGCATTCAAGTCTCTTTGGGTAAAAACATATTGTAGACTTTGATGGTCGTTTTTTGAGCATAAAGCTTCTCCCTACCGGATAGTGTCTCCATATATTTAAAGCTAACACTACAGTTGCTAACTCTAAATTTTTTGTGGCATAGAGTTCTTCATGAGGCTTTAATTTTCTTGATGCATACGCTATTACTCCTTTGTCTTGGATTAATACTGCACCTAATCCTTTCTTAGATCCATCATTACATACAATAAAATATTTTTCCATATCAGGGTGTTACACAGAAATTTGTCACCATCCCTACAATTCCCTGTCCCACACATTGGAGGGCTTATTCTGGGACCTGTGAGCAGTGACATGATCTGAAAACACTTCAATGGCATTCCCCTAGACATGGAATTTCATTCCTCTGAAGACAAATCCTTGTGAAAAACCCTAAAAATATCCTTTTTATCCTTGGCGCGACTTCTCAGTGTCATACCCGCGCCAATGGGGGAAATCCTCCAAAGAGGGCGCACTGTCCCAGAGTCGCACCCACACCAGGCTTAATAAGGAGTGTTTTTTAAAAATAAATGGCGGAATATTGACTCCAACAAACTCTTGAACTGGACTATAAATCGAGTTGGGACGTTTGGCTCTGGTTCTCCATGTAGAGGAGGTAGTTTTCCACCTCTCATGGAAGCTTCCTTGAGGATAGGGCCAATCCCATGATTGTAGGGATCTCAACTCCCCTTCCACCATCTATATAAGCTTGCCATTTTTCTTTGCAAGCTAGTCTCCAAGAGCCTTCATAGCCTAAAGAATGTTTTAATAGTCCTCATAGAGCCAAATCAGTAGCAAGGAGATTGACGATCGAAGAGAGAGGCTTGTCCCCATTCCCAACGAGCTTTACCGAGACTTATTCCGCTGACGACCCACCGAAGGAAGATTTAGCGTCAGATCTAGGTTGTATTTTCCTTTTTATGAATTAATGATAAGTGAATATTGGTTATGGTTCCACTCGTATTGTTCATTATGATCATGACTTGTGTCTTCTCTGACTGATACATAATTGCATATATCGGGTTTTACACTTGGGTTTGTCGTGTTTCTTGTGTGTGCAGGTGTTCGATTGCGGAAAGCGAGAGGATTGTGATCTCCTAGAGCAAGGAAATGAGAGTTCCATCTTCTCTACAAACAACCGTGTTGGATTTGAGGTAGGCATTCATCACAATTTGGTCTGTTGCAATTAGGAACTTACACCTTAGCGTGATATGATTGTTGCTAGACCTGATTTCGGCTAGTAGGGATCGCCTCTGTCTACAGAGGGGATTTACCTCTACAACAAATTGGTGAATCCACTGGGGAAATTCACGCGAGTTGGCGCTAGTTGTCAATGATAAATTCGTGCCAATTTCAGGGTGTGTGAAAATTGAGATTTTTTCCCTAAATCCTTCACCAGTGTATCTTTCCCTTCCAGTATTTTCACTGTATGAGCATAGATTACATTGCTCATTGTTTGAAATGTCTTATTTCCATGATTGCTTGATGTAAAAGGGAATGAATGCCTTTTTTTGACCTCATGCTTTGGAAGTCCTCTTTGTATTTGATCTCATATGTCTCGTCACCTTTTGAGGAATTTCATTACAAAGTTTTTTGAAACAACGACTGCATTCTTAGTGTTTTTTTGCATCCCTTTTGCATTCATCCTTCATTAAAAAGATTTTCATTTATTTGGTTTTCATCTCAAAGTTTGCTTTTGTTAAAATGCATTAGATCACATTGCATTGAAAAGTGTTTTTTGAGATCCATCATTGAACTTAGATTAAATTGTTTAATGATTGAAAGCTAAAAGTCACTTTGAGTGCATTCTCCTTCATTAAAAGCATGCATTAAGTAGATTCTCATTTCATCGAAAAATGCATTGAGTTCATTCTTATCATTTGAAAGGAAAAAAGGAAATTGTGCATAGATTACATTTGCATAGTTTCCGAAAAACAAGATTTTGCATAGATTACATTGCATTATTCACATCGTTGAATGTTTGAGATTACTTTTGGATAGCAAAAGTCATCTAGTTTGGAAAAAATTCATTTTCAATATTGTTGTTTGTTGCATCATTGTTTGAAGTTCTTCCCTTAACTAGATAGCATTCATCGAATTGAAAGATCTCTTTCGTCATATAGCTGCATATAGGAGATTGTCAGATGACATACGGTAGGGGCTTGAAACTGAGACATAATTGAAGATCAACCATAAAATTTATTCAATTTACCTTAAGGCAACATTGAAACATTAACGAAATATTTAGAGGTCTAGGCTAGAGACATGTTCCGGCGTCTTTAAACCTAGTAGTTGTTGGCAATATGTTTCTGGCATCATATTATGTTGAATTGATTGTCCTTGAGGGCAAATATTTGACAAAGGATAACTCGGTGTTGGGTATGATGGGTCGACTATGTACCCGACTGGTAGAAAATAAACCATCGCGTGATAACCCTCTGTATTATGGAGTAAGGTGTTTATCTATGTTCCGAATGGTGGATCTAATGCACGTAAAGAAACGAGTCGAACAGTTCGTAAGGATTTCATCGAAGCTGTATAACAGTATTGTGGTTGTATGATCTAATAACGCGAAGAAACGAGTTGGAGAAAATACACAGATGGAACCTGGAGTAGAGGGGCAGAACCTTTCAAATGAACAGTGAATGTGGTTTAAGGCTATAAGTGGTTTTTATCGCACCACCTTTGTAGCAAAAGTGGTATTTGAGAATCTGGAGCGATTCCATAGAACATTCGACACGTGGTGTCGGGCGAAGTTCCAAAACTGCCATCACTGCATGCCATCACACGTTAACGATCAACCAAGGAGGCTGCGCGATATTAATGAGCACTGTCGATCTGGAGGGAAGCCATCGGACGACGGTCGTATGAAGAAAATGCGTGAAGGTTAACCAAAGTACGGCGCAGGAATTTGATTGGACTATTGATCATATACGTGGGGCTTGGAGTCAAATGTTTATTAACCTTGGCTATAAAATTATACGGCGAAGATAAAAATTACCTTTGTGTCGATTTGTGTTATGAATATGCATTAGTGTATATGGAAGAACGTAGGTTGGGGTTCCAATTTCGATTATTTTTTTTAAATACGTGGGTTTATATTAAAAGAGAATTTTTGTATGCCTTAGGAAGGTCTTTACTAAAGAAGAAAGTTGGATTAATATCTCAATCTCAGATTGAGATATTAATAAGCCTTAGATTAATTATCTAATTGCCGAAACCAAGAAAATAGATCAATGAGAAATTTTTTGGACCCTGTTGGATTATCTATTGATCCCATCCAGGAATACCATCAACGGTTGGGTGGTTTTCACTCATGGTATTAATAAAGGATAAAACTATATAAGGAGAAGAGGACTATAGTATGAGGTGTGCAGGCAGAGGGGTTGTTAATGAATATATCTCTTTAAGCGATATCTGCATTATTGAAATCTGATAAAGCTGAATTTATAATGCACCTATGGAGTTGATAAAGGTGAAAGATCTCTAGATCTAGAAATGATGAATCTCTAGGAAGATCTGCAAAGAAATATTGAAGACTTGACGTAAGTTTGATGAAGAAATTGAAGAAATTTGTTGGATCTGAGGGTTGAAGTCTTCTGCATGAAAGTGGAAGCTTTCTGTCAGTACAAGATGGTTTCAATATCAAGGGGTTGGAGCTCCCTTCCAGTAGTGACTAGAGAATGAGAAAAAGGTTGTAGCCTTCTGCAGGTGGGTGCTTGCGTGCTGGTATAAGTCTGCGCCAGCACACAAATTGTAAGAAGTTTTCTGTATAGTAAATATTGAAGACAGAGATGACAGCAGCAGTGGTTTTCTCCCAAATTGGGTTTCCACCTTAAATACTGGTGTTCATGTGTGTTGCTTATGTGTGATGGCTTATTCTGTTATTACTACGCATGCTTAATGCTTATTAAACTTCTGATAAATAGATGATGCAATAATCTAAGTAAAGAATTAATTTCATAATTTTTCAATCAGATCTAAATACTGATTCACCCCCCCCCCCTTAGTATTTTTCCCAACAATTGGTATCAAAGCAGGTCCTTCTGAAAATCTTAGCCGCTAGAAGGAAGATCGATCAAGATGAGCAATCAAGATGGAATAACATCTATCAGGCCTCTGCTCTTCAACGAAAGCAATTTAATCTTCTAGAAAACAAGGATGAGATCTTATCTTCAGTCTCTGGGTGCAGACGTATGGGCTATTGTTGAAGTAGGATATCAATATCCAACCATAGTACCAACAGATCCAACAGAAAGAAAGAATTATGAAACAAATGCAAAGGCAGTTAATGCTCTATTGGGAAGTCTAACTGAATCAGAATTTGTCAAAGTCATGCAGTTGAAAACAACAAAGGAAATATGGGAAAAAATCATTCTAAGCTATGAAGGTGATGCAAAGGTAAAAACTGCTAAACTCCAAACTCTCAAAATTCAATATGAGAACCTAAAAATGCATAATGAGGAGAGCATTGCCAATTTATTTTTATGACTTGATGATATTGTAAATAGTATGAGAAATCAGGGAGAAACAATAACCGAATCTACTTTCGTTGAGAAATTTTTAAGATCACTAACGACAAAATTTGAGTCAAAAGTTTATGCTCTTGAAGAAAAGAAGGATCTTCAAAATATTACTGTGGTGCAACTTCATGGCATACTAAATGCATATGAAATGAGAAGAGGAGGACCATCTAAAGTCAAAGAAGCCGTCTTTAAAGCTTCTACAAAAGGGAAAGAAGTACAAGAAACAGAAGGATCGGGGTATATCTCAGAAGAAGATGAGGTAAATTTTGTAAAGAAATTCCAACTTGGTACAGGACGGTTCAGAGGTAAGATTCCTTTCAAATGTTTTTCTTGTGGAAGAGTTGGTCATTATGCTACTAAATTTCCTCACAAAGAAACACATGAAAAAGTAAAAGAAGTTGCAAGAAGGAATAAGAATCGGTTTAGCACTAGAAAAAGTTACTATACTCATGAAGACAGTGATGGGTTATCAGACAGTGAGGAAGAATGTGAACAAGATCTTAGACTTCTCATGGAATTTGAAAAGGAGTCTAGAGAAGAAAAGGATACTTTTATGGATGCATTAGAGGACAATGATTTTCTTGATGAAATCAATCAACTCAAAATATGCTTAGAAGATAATAAAATAACCATAGAGACTCTAAAAAACTAGCTTCAAGAAAAGGAGAAACATAATGAGAAATTAGAATGTGAAATAGTAAGTCTAAGAAAAGAAATTGAGAAAGTAAAGACTTTGAATATTAGATTTTCTAAAGGATCTGAAACCTTAGATGAGATTATCAAGATACAACGTTATCCTCTTCTAAAGACAGGCCTTGGATATATCAGAGAATCTTCTCAGGCTTCAGCACCAAATTATCTAAAAGCAGCTACAACCAGTACACAACATTCTGCCCCTCAGCAAGGAAATAAAGAATATTTATAGATAAATCATGACCATCTCAATTCAAAGAACACTAACAGGAGTACCTTTCAAAGAAACACCAATCAACAGGTAAATTCAAGTAGAAGGTTTCATGATCGCAGAAATTTCTTCTTCAATGGACAATTTTTTTCATGTCACAATTTTGGTCATAAAGATGTTCAATGTGTTGCATATAAAACCATCATGAAAAGAGAAGAAAGAAAGAAAAGGATTGATATTGGAACAAATAATAATACATATAACAACTTTTCTCCTCTTCAAAATGAATTTGAATGTGCTTATTGCAATAACTTTGGCCATGAAGAATCTGAATACAGGAGCAAAGTCCAGCCAAAAGAGCATCTTCCTTTAAGCTCCAAAGTATGGAAAAAGAAGGAATTACAGGTTGAAAATTGTGGCATAGATTTATTTGCAGAAGGAGAAGAAAATCAACGGTACATTGATAGTGGATGCTCAAAACACATGACAGGTGAGAAAAACAAACTTCTTGCATATAGTGCTCTAGAAAAGGAAAATAATGTTACATTTGGAAATGATACTCCTGCT
The DNA here is from genome assembly GCA_034641835.2 of Pinus albicaulis. Taxonomy (NCBI): domain Eukaryota; kingdom Viridiplantae; phylum Streptophyta; class Pinopsida; order Pinales; family Pinaceae; genus Pinus; species Pinus albicaulis. The sequence goes on along the minus strand of CM076572.1, from coordinate 360,181,131 downwards.
GTCATTAAGGGAAAAGGATCTGTTTTTCTAAAAGAAAAGGTGAAAGATAATAATGTCATGTATGTGGATGGATTAAAGCATAACCTATTAAGTGTAAGTCAAATGTGTGATCAAGGAACTGAAGTTGTCTTTAGTTCAAAAGAATGTGTGGTACAAGATATTGATACAGGTAAAACAATTATAAAAGGAAATAGAACTCCAAGCAACCTGTATGTATTAAAGAACTGCAAAGAACAATGTTACATGAGTAAATCTTTAGAAAACTAGCTATGGCATAGGAGGTTGGGGCATCTGAGCTTCTCTCAAATCAACAAATCAAGCAGACTTAAAGCTGTTCGTGATCTTCCCAATATTACACCACCTGAAAGTATCATATGAAAATCTTGCCAATTCAATAAGCAAACCAAAGTGCAATGTAATGCCAAGGAAGGTTCATCAAGTAAGCCTCTTGAACTCATTCATACTAACATATGTGGACCTGTGAAGAAAAAGTCACCATGTGGTGAACAATACTATATCTTATTTATTGATGATTTCTCTAGAATGTGTTGGATTGGGTTGATTAAACACAAAGATGAAGCATTTGAGAAATTTCAGATTTTCAAAGCACTGGTTGAAAATGAATTAGATCTAAAAATCAAGTGTCTTAGATCTAATCGAGGAGGAGAATATACATCAGATGAATTCCTTGAATTTTTTGAACAACATGGCATAAAAAGATAGTTTTCTGTAGTTGGCACTCCACAACAAAATGGCGTAGCAGAAAGAATGAATAGAACAGTTCAACAAATGGCTAGAGATATGCTTGATGACTCCGGAACACCTGACACATTTTGGGGAGAAGCAGCACATACGGCGGTAAATATTCTTAACAAGGCACATGTTCGTGTAAATAGTGATAAAACTCCATATGAACTATGGTATGGTAATTCCCCCACTGTGAAGCACTTTAGAGTCTTTGGGAGAAAATTATTTATAAAAAATAATGATGAAAAACATGGCAAGTTTGAACCCAAAGCAGATGAAGGAATATTTCTTGGTTACTCCTCTAGGAGTAGGGCATATAAATGTTACAATAAAAGACTTCGGAATATTTTTGAATGTATTGATGTTGTTATTGATGAGTCTCCTGCAGCTCCAAAAGAATAAAATCAAACAAAAAATGAAGACAACGATGACATATATCCCTCTACATCAAATAGGAATGATATAGACAGTGAACCCAATGAAGAACCGGAAGATTATTTATCTGAAAAAGCTCCATCCAGATATGTTCAAAAGAATCTTCCAGAATCTCAAATTTTGGGAGAAAAGGGATCAGGTGTACAAACAAGAAGGAATCTTGTGGGATCTTCTAGCTATCTGGCATTTCTATCCACTATTGAACCACAAAATGTCAAACAAGCCAGCAAAGATGAATGTTGGATTCAAGCCATGAATGAAGAGCTTGATCAAATTGAAAAGAATCACACTTGGGAATTAGTACCAAGACCTCATGACAAAAATGTCATTGGAACTAAATGGATATTCAAAAATAAGTTAAATGAGAATGGGGATGTTATAAGAAATAAACATAGACTTGTTTGCAAGGGGTATTCTCAACAAAAAGGTATAGACTTTGAAGAAAATTTTTCCCCTGTAGCTAGACTTGAAGCCATAAGAATGTTTCTTGCTTTTTCAAGCTTCCAACAAATCAAATTTTATCAAATGGATGTTAAATTTTCTTTTCTCAATGGTGATCTAGAAGAAGAATTTTATATAGAACAACCAGAAGGATTCATTTTTGGAAATGATGAAAAACTTGTTTGTAGACTTAAAAAGGCTCTATATGATCTCAAACAAGCTCCAAGGGAATGGTACTATCGTCTTGACAAATATCTTCATCAACAAGGATTTTCTAAGGGGTCTGCTGATAGCAACTTATACACAAAAACTGAAAATAATAAACTATTGATTGTGGTTGTATATGTTGATGATATCATTATTGGAAGTAATGAAGAGTCTATGAGTCAGAAATTTGCTTCTGATATGCAGCAAGAATTTGAAATGTCTTTACTTGGGGAACTAACATTATTTCTTGGCTTGCAAGTGAAACAAGCAACAGATGGCATATTCTTATCACAAGCAAAATATCTTAAGCAAATCTTGAAGAAGTATGGCATGGAAGATTGCAAACCTGTAAGTACACCAATGATAACCGGATGTAATCTCAGTTCTAATGATGATTCCCCCACGGTGAATCAACCAGAATACAAATCTATGATAGGAAGTCTACTTTATCTCACTGGGACAAGACCAGACATTATGCATGCAGTTGGGATTGTTGGACGATTCCAAGCTAATCCAAAAGAGTCTCACCTTCAGGCTGTGAAAAGAATATTCAAATATCTACAAGGAACTCAAGACTTTGGACTATGGTATCAAAAGAATGTTGATCTTACTCTTCATGCTTACACTGATGCAGATTGGGCTGGAAATGTTGATGATCAGAAAAGCACTAGTGGTGGTGCATTCTATATGGGGCCCCGGTTAGTATCTTGGTTCAGCAAGAAGCAAAGCTCAATTGCCTTATCTACAGCAGAAGCAGAATATGTGGCTGCCGCATCATGTTGCACTCAAATTCTTTGGATGATGCAAACCTTACAAGACATTCAAATCAAATTTTGACCTCCTATCTCCATTATGTGTGATAATACAAGTGCCATCAGTATTTCAAAAAATCTTGTTATGCATTCCAAGACCAAGCACATTCCCATCAAGTATCACTTCTTACGAGAACAAGTGCTTGAACAAAAGGTGAAGTTGGAGTATGTTCCCTCCAAAGAACAAGTTGCTGATATATTTACCAAACCTTTACCCAGGGAAGCGTTCGAATATCTCAGACAAAAGCTGGGAGTAGTCTCTGCCATGCAAAAGATCAGATCTGCTTAAATTCAGAAGATTAAATTGGATACGCTCCCGTTGAAAGTGTTCAGGATGCACAGGCTAAGGGGGAGCATTGGTCATAGGGCAAGGATGCATTGTTGGCATTCTAATTATTTTTTGTAGTCTGATCTCATACTTGAGAATCTGTGATCTTGAGTGTATAAGTCATTTCTGTTATTTCATTAAATATTATTGAAGATGCAGCATGATCTCAGGGGGAGCATGGTATTGTCAGTACAAAGGATCTTGATCTATCCTTTGCCCTTGATGTCAAAAGGGGAGAATATTGCTGAATGTATTTATGGTCATGGTTGCCATCAAGTCCAAAGGGGGAGATTGTTGGCAATATGTTTCTGGTATCCTATTATATTGAATTGATTGTACTTGATGGAAAATCTCTGACAAAGGATAACCCAGGTGTTAGGTATGATGGGTAAAGGTGGTCTGGTTGGTAGACAATAAACCATCGCGTGATAACCCTCTGTATTATGGAGTAAGGTGTTTATCTATGTGCCGAATGGTGGATCGAATGCATCTTGTTAGTATGAATCACTTGTCGAAGTGTACGAAAAAGGACCACTTTAGCTACGCATAACTAATAGCCCTAACAACAAAACTTTCGTACCAATATCTTCAGATCTGTGGTTAGTTGATCAAGAAAAGAGCTGCAAAAAACCAGATCTATGCATAGAAAGACATTAAGCAGTAAAAAGAAGGGTTTGCTCCATATACCCAATAGACAAGACAAGAACAATTTTTGAAAGAATTTTTGTATTAAGGGCACCTGGGAGGAAAACAAGAAGGCGTATCCAATTCTCCTCGATGGGATGGGTTCTTGGAAGTCCTCAGCACTTCAGATCTAGAATCTCTCTCTCTTGTTGGTGTAGAAAACCCAGACAAAGATAGAACTCAAAGGGAGCTCACACAACAAATAATGTAGAAAAATGTGACCAAGTGTATAGATCCAGAGTGATCTAATAGGCAACAAAAGGTAAAGAATGGTAGGAAAAACCCTCCTATTTATAACAAAATATTGGGTCATTCTAGATCTTGGTGCATGGGTTAACTAGATCTAGATCCACTTTTTATGGAATATTTTATTATATTTGTTGGAGGGAAAATGTATTTTACTTGGGTCAAATCCCTTAATTTGTCAAAAATAAATAAATAAATGATTTATTTATCTTTTTAAGGAAGCGGTTAGAAGATAATCAAATAAATAATGATTTATTTAATTATTTAAGGAAGTGGTTGAAAGATAATTAAATAAATAAAGATTTATTTAATTATTTGTGGGTGATTTGGTCATATTTAACAAGGAATATTATCTAAATAAGATTTAAATAATTATTCCTAGAAAATAATAAGGTAAATAAAGGTTTATCTAATTAATTTCTTTGTTTTTGGGTTAAACATGACTGGGAATAATAATTACATTATGGTTTAATTAATTATTCCATGAGGAAAATTAAACAAAATACGTTTGTTTAATATTTCCTTTTGGGGTTTCCTGTTTAGACCATAAACAATCTAATAAATGTGGTTTATTAAATTATTTTACATAGTGAAAGAAATTTTACTTAGGGTAAAATTGGTCTTACATGGTGTAACAGATTGCCCCCCAGCGTGCGAGTGTCAGGAGAAAATCGTATGACCGAAGTACGTTGTAAGAACTCAATCACTAGACAAAAAAAGGGAAGTCAGAGAGAGAAATGAAAGGTATAAAGTGTGCTGAAGAACTAGACCTTGAGGAGACGAGACTCGCAGGTGCAACAAGTCTCTTTTTATGAGAGGGTACTTGTGCTGAAGGCGGCGGGGGAGGCATACCTATGCCTGCCGAGACAAAGTACAAAAGAATAGTGTGTCCAGTAAACAAGGGACCGAACCATAAAGTACAGCTGGCATAATCATGAGCCAAATAAAAATACAATGAGGAATCCCACATACATGTTGTGCCTCGGATAATAGCCAGGACTGATACAATAATATCTGAGTACATGAGATACAAATACAACCCAAATACCCCCTGTAACTGGGGAAGGGCTCACAAAATCTGACTGATACATGCAAATCGAAGAGGCGCTGCAAGTGGCTAAGGCCAACATCATCAAATATCTGGAAGCTGTATACGAGGCCGCAAGGTCGGGATCTTCTCAAAGAAGAAGGCGCACAATAAAGTCCCATATGAGAAATCGTGGTTCACTTGCCACTTGCAGAGCGAAAACTGTCGTTTTAGCGACACCAACATCATTTGGGCCCACCCATAGTAGGTCCCACTCAACACACTCTCCACAATCATCATCTGCCCCCCAGTGATGTGATGGAGCGCCTGGTTGCCGAGGATACGCAGCACCGCTGCGGCCACTGCACGGGTCTCTAGCCTCTCTAGATCCCCGATCGGTATCCGAGTCCCCTTGACTTGGAGACCCGGTCGACAATGTCGCTCCACAAACTCCATGATATGTCGCCCCCGCGGCAATACCGGCTGCGTGTTTCCCACCATCCCAAGTGGCGGGAGACCTGTCAGGAAATACACATACTGGACTGTCAGTTCGATCCTGTGCCCCTGCACTACAAAGACCTCATCCTCTGGATCCCCATGACTGATAATCCAGGCCAACAAGGGCTCTCCAGCTCTCATCAAAGGGTTCTCCAAAAAATTTAGAACCCCAAACCTGGCCAACACACGACGGACACCCTGATCTGCCTGGATCTCCACCCGTAATGTACCCAGGTCTCTCTCTCTCCAGTTCACCCGTATATCTGCCATACCTGCACAAAAACATAATATTTTTCAACATACAGATTGGGAATACCATAACCAAACACAAAAACCCAACTCTCAGCCAAAAACATCACTAAAACAGATTCTAGGTTCGATCCCCAGTGGAGTCGCCATTTGTTAGTATGAATCCTTTGTCGAATTGTACGAAAAAGGACCACTTTACCTACGCATAACTAATAGCCCTAAAAACAAAAGTGGCTGCCAATATCTTCAGATCTGCGGTTAGTTGAACATAAAAGAGCTGCAAAAACCAGATCTATGCATGGAAAGACATTAAGCAGAAAAAACAAGGGTTTGCTCCATATACCAATAGACAAGACAAGAACAATTTTTGAAAGAATTTTTATATTAATTGGGCACCTGGGAGGAAAACAAGAAGGCGTATCCAATTCTCCTCGGTGGGATGGGTTCTTGGAAGTCCTCAGCACTTCAGATCTAAGATTTCTCTCTCTTGTTGGTGTAGAAAACCCACACAAAGAATAGAACTCAAAGGGAGCTCACACAGCAAATGGTAGAAAAGAGTGACCAAGTGTATAGATCCAGAGTGATCTAATAGGCAACAAAAGGTAAAGAATGGTAGAAAAAACCCTCCTATTTATAACAAAATATTGGGTCATTCTAGATCTTGGTGCATGGGTTAACCAGATCTAGATCCACTTTTTATGGAATATTTTATTATATTTGTTGGAGGGAAAAGGTATTTGACTTGGGTCAAATTCCTTGATTTGTCAAAAATAAATAAATAAATGATTTATTTATCTTTTTAAGGAAGCGGTTAGAAGATAATCAAATAAATAATGATTTATTTAATTATTTAAGGAAGTGGTTGAAAGATAATTAAATAAATAATGATTTATTTAATTATTTGTAGGTGATTTGGTCATATTTAACAAGGAATATTATCTAAATAAGATTTAAATAATTATTCCTAGAAAATAATAAGATAAATAAAGGTTTATCTAATTAATTTCTTTGTTTTTTGGGTTAAACATGACTAGGAATAATAATTAAATTATGGTTTAATTAATTATTCCATGAGGAAAATTAAACAAAATAGGTTTGTTTAATATTTCCTTTTGGGGTTTCCTGTTTAGACCATAAACAACCGAATAAATGTGGTTTATTAAGTTATTTTACATAGTCAAAGCAATTTTACTTGGGGTAAAATTGGTCTTACATGGTGTACTTGGCTCCATCTAATGATGATAAGTTAGATGACCAATAAATGGTGTAACACATGCAAAGAACTGAGTTGAACAATTCGTAAGGATTTCATCGGAGCTGCATAACAGTATTGTGGTTGTACGATCTAATAACGCGAAGAAACGATTTGGCAGAAATATGCAGACGGAACCTGGAGTAGAGGGGCGGAACCTTGTGAATGAACAGTGAACGCGGTTTAAGGCTAGAAGTGGTTTTTATCGCACCACCTTTGTAGCAAAAGTGGTATTTTAGAATCGGGAGCGATTCCATAGAACAGTTGACACGTGGCGTCGGGCGAAGTTCCAAAAACGCCATCACTGCACGCCATCTCACGTTAAAGATCGACCAAGGAGGCCGCGCGATATTAATGAGCGTCGTCGATCTGGAGGGAAGCCATCAGACGACAGTCATATGAAGAAAATGTGCGAAGGTTAACCAAAGTACGGCGTGGGAATTTGATTGGACTATTGATCATATACGTGGGGCCCAGAGTCAAATGTTTATTAACCTTGGCTATAACATTATACGGCGAAGATAAAAATTACCTTTGGATCAATTTGTGTTATGAATATGCATTAGTATATATGGAAGAACGTAGGTTGGGGTTCCAATTTGGATTATTTTTTTTAAATACGTGGGTTGATATTAAAAGAGCATTTTTGTATGCCTTAGGAAGGTCTTTACTAAAGAAGAAAGTTGGATTAATATCTCAATCTCAGATTGAGATATTAATAAGCCTTAGATTAATTATCTAATTGCCAAAACCAAGAAAATAGATCAATGAGAAATTGTTTGGACCCCGCTGGATTATCTATTGATCCCGTCTAGGAATACCATTAGTGGTTGGGTGGTTTTGACTCATGGTATTAATAAAGGATAAAACTATATAAGGAGAAGAGGACTATAGTACAAGGTGTGTGGGAAGAGGAGTTGTTAATGAATAAATCTCTTTAAGCGATATCTGCATGATTGAACTCAGATAAAGCTGAATTTATAATGCACCTATGGAGTTGATAAAGGTGAAAGATCTCTAGATCTAGAAATGATGAATCTCTAGGAAGATCTGCAAAGAAATAATGAAGACCTGACATAAGTCTGATGAAGAAATTGAAGAAATTTGTTGGATCTGAGGGTTGAAGTCTTCTGCATGAAAGTGGAAGCTTTCTATTAGTACAAGCTGGTGTCAATATCATGGGGTTCGAGCTCCCTTCCAGTAGTGCTGGTATAATTCTGCGCCAGCACAAAAATTGTAAGAAGTTTTTTGTATAATAAATATTGAAGACAGAGACGATAGCAGCGGTGGTTTTCTCCCAAATTGGGTTTCCACCTTAAATATTGGTGTTCATGTGTGTTGCTTATGTGTGATGGCTTATTCTGTTACTACTACACATGCTTAATTCTTATTAAACTTCTGATAAATAAATGATGCAATAATATAAGTAAAGAATTAATTGCATAATTTTTCAGTCAGATCTAAATATTGATTCACCCCCCCCCCCCCCTCAGTATTTTTCCCAACAGTAGCTGTCATTCGCCTCTTGGCTTTAGACAGCACTAGTACGGACTTGTGCTCCCCGTACCATCGTGTATATAAAGGGAGACCCCTCTAGGTTTCTATCCTTTATCCATAGGAAGCTGAGTCTGCCACCCTATACCCGTGATACACCGGACACAGCATTCGGGGAGATTTCCTGCACGTACGTTAAGTCCTTGGTTGATTTCTCTTTCATTTTGAATCCAAGGTGTATATTGCAGTTCACGGTTATTTGGTACACCCTTTGCCTAGAATCCCTGAGTAGTCATTTCGATCTTTTCTGACTCTTTAAATTTGAAAAGATCATCAAGCACTTGTCCTTTCATGCTTGTTTCAAAACTAAAAGAGATAGAGTCACCTTTTGCCGGTTTTTCGACTCTTAAAAGATGAAACGGTAGAGTTTTGTTTCAATGTTTTAAAAATTAACTGCCCACGAAATATTCCTGGTTAAAGTTAGTTTCCTTAGGGTGCTGTTTTGAGTTGTCTACGATGGCGACTTTTCTGGAGTTCACCAACCAAGGAATTCCCTCTGAAGGGAATCCTCGTCCTTTTCCTCCTTTTGGAAATGTTGGCACTCCTTATATGGCAACGTTGTCCCTTCCTGGGTTAACTGTTGGGTTGCTTGTTTCGTTATTTTAAACCTCTGTGGTCCCGAATGTCCCGGCTACTATTCAATCAGCTCCTCCACCTGAACAACATCATGTTGATTCCAAGGCAGACCTCCCCCCTTCTTCGCCTGTTTCTGCATCCTCCTCTTCTCATTTGCTTGGTGAAAGTCTGGATTCGAGTAACCAGGTGGCTAAGAAGAAGAAGAAGAAGACAAAGAAGAAGAAGTTCGATAAGCGAGAGGCTAAGGCTACAACTACTGCTTCTGAAACACCTCCTCTTGATAAACCTCCCAACCCTCCACGGAAATTCAAGTTCCCTTGCATGTTGTGCATAGGAAACCATCTTCTTCGAGATTTCCCTGGCATTCCCAAGGTACTTGAAGTATGGTCCAACGATCGCCCGTCGTTGCCTTTGGCTTCTGAGAGTCAGGTTGGGGGCATGTCTTTAGCTAGTGTTGGTAAAACTCTTAAGAAGCAGGGTAAGCTCACCAATCCCTATAAGTTGTGTGAAGGGCACCATGCCATTCACCTTTGTTCGTATATGGATGAAGCCAAGAGAGTTCTGGACAACTCGACTGTTTCTGCACCGTGCCTTTTGGCTAGTTACAAACAGCTTTCTTTGAGTCCTCCACCAGCTGACCCTACGATTGGTCAAGAGTCATCCTTCGTCGATCCCGCTCCCCCAGAAATTCAAATTCAAGAATCCGTTCCCGACCAACCATTGGTCGTGGGATCGGTTGAGCTAGCCCCGTCTGTGGTGCACCAGGTCTTTTCTATTGAGAGTGGACCTCACACCCCTCAGGTTCTTCTTGTTTCTTCAGATTCTTTAGACTTGGAGAAAGATTCTCTTGTCCCTATATCTTAAGAAGCTACTCCTTCGCCTCCCGTGATGGAGGTCCTGGAGGATACTCCTCCCGCCTTCGAGATGGAGGTTGTGGAGGATTCTCCTTCTTCTTTTGTAACACTAGGGGAAGACCATCTCAGTTCGATGGTAGCCCCTTCGAGTAGTTTGGTCGCTTCCTTTGACTGGAGTCAATTTGAAGGATACCGCCTTCCGTCTTATGTGCCTTTCGAGATAACGGTACAAACCTTTAGTATGGTCATACCTAGCACTGTTATAGATGAAGGCGCATCTGTTAGTGTTCTATCCTCAACTACTTGGCAAGATTTCGGTTCGCCGCCGCTTGTGACTGTTACGCAGAATCTGTTAGCATTTAACAAAAGAACTAGTCAACCATTAGGGATTCTTCTAAGGTTACCTGTTACTTTGGGAGGTAAAACTGTCCATATGGACGTGATGGTTATTCCAGGCCCCTTGGATTTCCATCTGCTTTTGGGGCGCGATTACACCTATGCCATGGGAGCGCTTGTCTCCTCCCTTTTCCGTGTGGTCTGTTTTCCACATGAAGGACTGATCGTGACCATTAATCAGCTTTCATTCTTTAGTCCTGATGTGGCAGCTAGCCTGCCATCATCCCTTCCTAGTTTTTATCCAACCATTGTATCTGCCCCACCACAGGTCAACTATGTGGCTACCTACCCCGTGCTTTTACCCAGTGATAGTGCCATTGTGCATCAAGTGTTGGGGGCATTGGGTCTTGACTTCCAAGATGTTGTTCTCCCATCCAGTGTGGAACTCTTAGAAGCCATGAATTCTTGTTCATTATGATGAGGTCAGTTGGAGCAGAGTTCCTTGTCTTGTGTCAAGCTCCTTAAAAAATGAAACAAGGTTGTTGGAGCATAGTTCCTTTTCTTGTGTCAAGCTCCTTAAGAAATGAAACAAGGGTGTTCTGAGGACAGTTCTTTTAATGTGTCAACCCCGTTAAAGAAATGAAACACGTTCCTGTTCAATTAGAGTCTTTGTTTAGATCTCGTAAAATCGTAGTCGAGTCTTTCTCTTGATCTCGTAACTTGAACCTTCAATCCATATGCCTTTCATATGGACTGAAGCTTGGGGGGCATGTACCTCGAATTGAGTCACCATGCTGGGGGCATGCTTACATTTTCAAGCATACTTTGTTTCCGTTTCAAGATTGTGTAAAAATGAAAATGGTTTCAAGCATAGTTTATCTTTGTTTCAAGCTTGTTTAGAAATGAAACCAACTTCAAGCAGAGTTTCCTGATTTCAATATTGTGTAAAAATAAAACCATTCATATTTTACCTCTTGTGATTGCCATTTTATCAGCATGTTTTTGCCAGATGAGCCTTGGTTTTCTCACTCCACCGTCACTATCTACTTGGCCGATCATATGCCTTCACTTGGTTGTTTTACCCGTTCTCGAGGAACCGCTGCGATGAGTGGTCTTGTTAGCCAGCCTCTTAACCTTTACTTGTTTTGAGCAGTTCCACCATTACCGGAGCTAGTTGCTAACCTTTATACCACTCGTTCCTCCAGGAGGAGTCAACTTTCAGCTCTTTTCTCACTCTCTAAACATGAAAATATTACCGAGTCACTTGTCGTTTTGATCTCATTAAATTGGTTGTGAAACGACATCTAACCAGTATATGTTTACCCCTTTTTCGGGATAGGATAGATTACTTACGAAAAAGGAATACCCTAGCCTATCGTGACTAGGAGGTTTTCCCAGACATAGTTTTCTACCCTTTCGGATCTGAGGAACAATTTACAAAAAGCGACTGTTGGAGTTTACTTTTCCGCTGTCCTTTCAAACTCTCTAAACATGAAAAGACGTTGAGTTCTTCCTTTGTCAGACTCGTTAAAACCTGATGACATCGGATTCAGTCGTAATGACGATATTCGAGTTCCTCCTTCCTATGGCTCGTTAAATGTACTAGGATGGATTCGTCCGAAGGACGAACTTATATTACAAGCATATGCTATCCCCTTCAAGCTTTTTTTCAAAAATAATTGGGGTACTTTCCAGGAATGGTGGGGAAAAATGGAACTAGCATCATTGTCGTGTTGGCAATATGTCGCTCTTGAACATGGCACTTGTCTACATTCGTGTCGGGTTGGGGACATCTCATCTTGTTTTCCACTTACATACATGGGTTTGGGTGATCCTTTTTACCTCTCATCTGCTCTTTTCCTCATCATCATGAACTCTGATCTTTTGATGTCAAATACTGCCAAACTCACTGTCGTGCCGCCATATGTTCAAGAGAATTTTACCTCTGCAAGTTTCAACCTTCCTCTGATTCTCATCTGATCTTGATTCACCAAGACATTATGTTCCTCTATCTCGTGTCGATGATGTGGGAAACACTATGGCCCATCTTCGATCAAGGTCACTTCCTGTCGACTTCAGCTCATTATCCGGGAAGCTGATCTAGAGACTCCCTTCTGGTACCTTGGAGCCTGCATGCCTTAATGGCAGGTTCTTCGCGTTCGACGTGAGGTTTTCATCATTAGCCTCTGATCGAGTGATTCTACGGGTGTTCGACACCAGCTCACTTATTCACATGTTGTAGATTGTACCTATAGTACCTTGAGGTCCATTGTCATTATTGGTGGTACCTCTTGCGTCTGTTAACAGCTTTCATCATTGGCTAGTAATCAGGTGATGTTCTTGCATGATTTGACTTCAGCTCATTTATTCGCATGCTTGAACTTGTACTTTGTTCGGGCCGAGATGGAGCGCAAGACCCTGGATTTCATCTATTAGAATCCAGGTTGCGATTCTATGGATTATTATGATTGGTTACATGACTCACTGATTGGATGGTTGCGACCATACCTGAGTCTAGTTAACGATCCTTACTGGATGGCTGCGTCCATGCCTTGGATCTGGATTCTTGTATACTCTGTTATGGATGGTTGTGCCCATACCACATATATATCATGTATTTGAGATATCAGTTGTACTTCTCTATGCAGGTTTTCCAATGACAGTGTTTTCAGTTGGACACGTTCTTGTAAAGCATTTCGCCCCTCTCTCTCTCTTTCGGGCCTCATGCTTCACGGGGCATCTGTTACACAAAAAATTGTCACTATCCCTACAATTCCTTATCCTACACATTGGAGGGTTTATTCCGTGACCTGTGAGCAATGACATGATCTAAAAACATTTTCATGGCATTCCCCTAAACATGGACTTTCATTCCCCTGAAGACAACTCCTTGTGGAAAACCCTAAAAATAGCATTTTTATCCTTGGTGCGACTCGTCGGTGTTATACCCACGCCAATGGAGGAAATCCTTCAAAGAGGGCATGCCAATTGGCGCTCTGTCCCAGAGTCGCACCCACGCCAGGCTTAATAAGGAGTGTTTTTTAAAAATAAATGGCGGAAGATTGACTCCAAAAAATTCCTGAACTGGACTCTAAATCAAGTTGGGATGTTTGGCTCCGGTTCTCCATGTAGAGGAGGTATTTTTCCACCTCTCATGGAAGCTTCCTTGAGGATAGGGCCAATCCCATGATTGTAGGGATCTCAACTCCCCTTCCACCATCTATATAAGCTTGCCATTTTCCTTTGCAAGCTAGTCTCCAAGAGCCTTCATAGCCTAAAGAATGCTGCAATAGTTCTCATAGAGCCGAATCAATAGCAAGGAGATTGACGATCAAAGAGAGAAGCTTGTCCCCATTCCCGACAAGCTTTACCGAGACATATTTCACTGACGACCCGCCGAAGGAAGATTCAGCGTTAGAGCCAGGTTGTATTTTCCTTTGTATGAATTAATGATAAGCGACTTTGGTTATGGTTCCACTCATATTTTTCATTATTATCATGAGTTGTGTCTTCTCTGACTGATACATAATTGCATATATCGGGTTTTACGCTTGTGTCTGTCGTGTTTCTTGTGTGTGCAGGTGTTCGATCACGGTGAGCGAGAGGATTGTGATCTGTTGGAGCAAGGGGACGGGAGTGTGATCTTCCCTACAAAAAACAACGTTGGACTTGAGGTAGGCCTTCATCGCAAGTTGGTCTATTGCAATTAGGAACTTGCACCTTAGCGTGGTACGATTGTTGCTAGACCCGATCTGGGCTAGTAGGGATTGCCTCTGTCCGCAGAGGGGATTTACCTCTACAACACAGGGACTTGCAATATTGGTGCACTGGTCAACAATATTTTAAGTTCAAAGAACTCTCTGTGACATTACTTAGTCCATTCATACCTAAATCCTTTACGCTCGAGGGTTGTAATAGGCTATGCAATTTTGGAGAGTCCTTCTACAAACCTTCAATACCAGCCGCCTAAACCCATAAAGATTTGCACTTCTTGTGCATTTTTCAGTATCAACCATTCCATTATTTCTTTGACCTTATAAGGATCTACTAAGATTCCTTCACCAGATATAATATGATCCAATTAATGAATCTTCTTTTGAAAGAACGAACACTTGGACAACTTTCCATATAACTGGTGTTCTCGAGGCACAATAACACTATCCGTAAATGTTCTTCATGTAATTTTTCATTTTTGTAGTAGACGAGAATATCATCTAAGAAGACTTGTACAAATTGATCGAGATATTTCCTAAAACCATTGTTCATAAGGTTCATGGATATTTTTGGTACATTGCTCAACTGAAATGGTACCACAATGAACTCATAATGCCCAAAACATGTTCAAAATGCAGTTTTAGAAATATCACTTTCCTTAATTATCAATTGATGATAACCTAATCATAGATCTATTTTTGAAAAGATAAAATCTCCTTTCATTTGGTCGAAAATGTCATCAATTCTAGGAATTGGATACCTATTATTTACTATGGCTTGAATTTAATCTCAATATGCATAATCAGAAGGAACCATCCTTCTTCTTGAAAAAAATGACAGATGCACCCCAAAAATTACAATAGCAAATAATTACACAACAAGCACAAATAATAGAGCTCAATACACAAATTTTTGATGGAGTTCACCCCTCCTCGACTACATCTCCTTGGTCTAGCTTCATAGTGTGGGCCTTTGTATTAGCTTCAAATGTGAAAAATTCTTGTTTAGAGTCTAATGTTGCCTCTGTAACCTACTCCAATGGCTTCAAAACATCATAATCTACCCAAAATGACTCTTCCTGAGCTCATTTTTGTCAAAAATTGCCTAAGTTATGGCAGCAACAAGTTTTCCTACAATTTCTCCTCTAAAACTGGGATTCCGCCAGTTAAATTTCTAAATTTAGCCATGCCAGAGAATTTGGCGCACTCCACCAGTTTTACTTTTAGGTTATTCGGTGCTTAATTAGTGATAAGCACAATTATGGATGAAATAAGCGCTAATTTAAAACTTTAAGTGTGTTTAGCGTTGATCTTGGATTAGTGGTGACTTAAAGTAGTTTAACTACATTTTAATATCATAAACTAGGTTTAATAAATCCCATCGGATTTGTTGTCGGAGCTCTCAGTATTTAGGTGTTGATCACATGGGAGGGGGTTGGCCTGAGGCACTGGCCCCCTCCAAACCCCCAAAACTTTGGCTTGTCAAATGGTAGTGGAGAAGTATATGGGTAGGACCCATCGTATTGAAGGAGTGGTAAGGGGTGCAGTTGGCGGGCGGTAGGTCTGGGGTTCGACCCCAACCCCTACCATAAATTTTTTTTCAAACCATATTTTTCATTTCACCAAGATAGTTAGCCACTCCACCAAATAAGACCTCTGCTACGTAAATAGTAATGTCACCTCCAAATGTAGTGAATTTCGTCAGTTTATAAGGTTTCAAACTTAGGCTTAGTAATATATATATGATATATATCTATATATCATATAATATTCATATATGAACCAATACATACTGTTTCAACTTTAATATATAACTCTCCAACCCACTTTCTATGCCATGGTGGGGGGTACGTGGCATGCCACGTGGCCTTTCCCCATTGGCTCCAAAAAAATCCTCGATGTAATAAAAATAATGAGCCATTAAAATAAAGTTTCCAACTTAAGAAATGGAGGAAAATTCAACTTCCCTTAGAAACCTTGGAAAATCTAAAGATGACATTTGTCATAGTGTCACTGGCTAAACAAGAGAATATACCCTGTGAAGCTGACTAGACTTGCCACATCATCCTTGTACCTATTCTGCTAATATTTTTGCTTATTTGGGAAAACAAACAACAGGCCATAATTCCCTCATACGAACTCGGAATTCGATGAAATGAGTTGCATTGGAATCCTAGAAAAGATATTTGTCCAAGCGTTCAGGTTTGAAGCATTTATGAGAACTTTAAATTTTGAACTAAAATATGAGTCTTAGATCATTCCTCCCCACTAGAAACCTTTTGGACCCCAAAATATAGTGAGGGTACAACTCCCTCACTCTTCCAATCTCCAATCATTCGGCCTTTGAAGGATTTTGACCCTTGAGTCCCACTCTAAGGTATTTAACATTCCCTCTTCTTGAATTTCTGATTCTTCTTTCATGTATGAGATCTTGCTGAAGTTCATCAAGATATTCTAATTAGAAATAATCTATTGATGGCAGTTGAACATGCTCTCCTTTATCATTAATTAAAGGAGGCTCAAACAATTGCAAATTCTCAACATTATTGACAAAATAAATTTGCATATAAGGAGGAAAATCTAGCTTGAATGCATTTGTACCAATTTTTTCGAGAATTTTAAATGGACTAGAACAGATTGGTTAGAGTTTTTAACCTTCCCATTGCACTCTTTCTTTTCTTATGTACAACCAAAATTTATCACCAACTTGGAATTTTTGATCAACCTGTTGTTTCTCTTGCACGGTGTGATGTATCAACTGAATTTGCTCAATTAACTTCATTGCCTTATCTATGTCACTATGACCATCTATAGCGACATATTTCTCAAATATGAATTCCAATGGAGATCTTGGAAAAGAACCATAACATGCCTCAAATGGCGATGTGTTTGTGGAAGAATGTTTTTCCCTCTTGTATGCATGTTGAATGTAATGCAATTTCTCATCCCACATCCTGGAATGCTTGCTGCAATAAACTCTAAGAAGATGAATAACGGTCCTATTCACCACCTTTGTTTGACCATTTTTTTGTGGATGAATGTTTGTACTCTTGTTCAACTTTGTTTCCATCATGTCGCATAATTTTGACCAAAAATTCCCAACAAATCGAGAATCTCGATCACTTACAATAGAAGTAGGAATACCAAAATGGACCCGGACATTTTGAAAGAAAATATTAGCGGTTTTTTCCGTTGCAATGGTTTTCTTACATGACTTCAAAATGCACTTTTTTCTGAACCTATATACCACAAATTACAAATAATCATGACATTTCCTTGACATAGGAAGACCACCTACAAAATCCATTGAGATACTCTCCCAAGGATGTGAAGGAACCGGAAGTGGAGTGTACAATACAAGATTCCTATTGCTAGGCTTACTTGTTGCACATAAAGAACATCCTCTAATAAAATGAGATACACTATCAATCATGTGTGGCCAATAATAATACCTTTGGAGATTCGTTATTGTCTGCCTACACTGAAATGTCCTACAATCAATGATGCGTGCGACACCTTTATGATATTGTTTCTTTCTTGCTGTGGAATACATAACTTGCCCAAGTGATACAACAAACTGTTATGCACATGATAATATAACACTTCATTTTGGTTTCCTTGACTCAAACTCTCATACACATCTTGAAAATCACTATCATTTGCATATTGTTCAATGTAACTTTCATGCATAATGGAATTGTGTTTGAGTATAATAGTTGAATTTACAATAGGCCTAGAGAGAATATCAACTACCTTATTGTAGATTCCATTTTTTTACCTAATAACCAAATGAAATTGCAGTAGAAAACCCATCCATATGAATTGTCTTGATTGCTGCAACTTTGACTATGATTGTAATTATTGCAATGGCTGATGGTTGGTATGGATAACGGTCTCTTTCCCCATCAATTAATGGTTCCATTTCTTTACACTTTGTACCAATGCATATAACTCTTTATCATAGGTGGGATATTTAGTCACGACTCCATTAAATTTTCGGAATGAAATGAGATAGGCTTACCATGTTGCATGAGCACTACTCCCATAGCATAATCACTTGCATATGTTTGGATCTCAAATGGTTGTTTAAGATCTGAAAGTGATAAAACCGTTGTTGAAATTATCTTTTGCTTCAAAGCATAAAATTCTCTTTGTTGTACATCTCTCTAATGGAAGACATTCTTCACACTTGTCAATGCATGTAACGGAGCTTCAATGGAAGAAAAATTATCAATAAATTTCCTCCAACATTGTGCTACCCCTACGAAGCTTCTTACCTTTGTAATTGTATTGGGCTTGGGCCAATTAAAAATGACCTCTACTTTGGAAGGATCAATCTTCAACTCACCTTCTCCAACAATGTGTCCCAAATACATGAATGAAGTCTTACCAAACTCGCACTTTGACATATTTAGAAATAATTTCTCTTTTTTCAAGACATCAAGTACCTTGTCCACATGCATGACATATTCTTCTCTTGACTTGTTGAATATGAGTATGTCATCTAAGTAAACAATGAAAAATTCATCTGGAAATGGTCTAAGTACATAATTCATGACTCTTATGACTCTTATGACTAAACCTCCTAGTTGGTGCATTTGTTAATCCAAATGGCATAACTAACCACTCATACAGTCCTTGTCTAGTTTTGAAAGCAGTTTTCCAAAGGTCCTCTTTAGCTATTCAAACTTGATGATAGCCACTTCATAATTATAACATAGTTAAATAATTTTCATTCTTTAATTGATCAAGAAAATCATCAATGTGTGGGAGTGGGTAGCAATTCTTTGCCGTGATTTTATTTAGTGCACGAAAATCGATACACAGGTGCCAAGTCTCATCCTTCTTTGGAACCAAAACTATTGGTGAACCACATGGCAAAGTAGATGGGCGTATGATACATTTTTTCAGCAATTCTTGTATTTTCTTATTGATTTCAAAACTCTCCATAATTTACATGAGATACATACCAATGTTTGGAAGTGGAACATCCTGTTGTAGTTGAATCTCATGCTAAATTTCCCTCTTGGGTGGTAACCCCTTTGGTTCTTGAAACATATCGCCATGCTGACTTACCACATTGGAAAAATAATATTTCGATTTTTCATCACATCCATCAAAATATTCATAGGCAACATCATCCTTTTTCTTTATCATGAGAAGCACAAAAATTTTACTTGCATTTACTAGCCTCTTCATTTGCCCTGCATTAACTAATGAAATGTTCAGTTTCTTGCGATGAGCTCTCACAATATACTCCACCCCATCCTTGAGAAAATGATATTTGTTCTCACGATGATAAAACACCGCTTTCATGTCATACAAATATGGATTTCCAAAGATAGCCCCAGAAATGTCAAGTGGAACCACATCTAACTCGACTTCATCAACAAGGTTTGTAGTAATAGAAAATATAAATATGCATTTCCTTGTAACTTGTAAATTGGCATTCTTAACTATCCAACCCAAAGGGTATCGTTTATGATGTGGTAGAGTTTCAAGGTTAAGTTATTTTTACTAAGTCTTCCGAAATCAAGTTTTCTTGTGACCCCGTATCAAATTAGTGCATCAATATTTGTATGATTAGAAATCACTCTAACATGTAAATTTTTTATCCTTGTGTCTTCATTTGGAGTGTTGTTGTGACTGTTTGAGGAACTAGAAATTTCTATGGATTCCTTTCCCTTTTTAACCATGGTGACTATCTTGGTTTCATCTCCTGAATCAGATGCAAGATCTTGTTGTGTAGTGGCAGCCGTCTTTTGTTTCCCTTTGTTATTTGGATTCTTTGGCCTTAATTCAACATGTAGTTTCCAATAATGGGATCATAATGCCCGTATTTGGAATAATGTTTGCATGTAGTTTTCTCCCCTTATTTCTTGATACTTTAATTCTTCTTTCCCTTCCATTTTCCTCCCTTCTCTTTTCCCTTACCGTTGAATAGCTTCTTCTTACTACCCTCTTTAGGAATGTTTTTTCCCCTTGCTTCAAGATGTGTGGCTTGCGCACATAATTCATATAATTTATTTGGGTTAAACATAAGGATAGTATGTTTCAAGTAGGAACGTAAACCTCCTATATATTTCAAGAGTGTATCTTGTGAATTCAAGTTTACTCTTAGCAAAAAAGCCCTTTCTAAACTCCTGAGTGTACTCTTGAACAGTTTGACCTTTGTGCTGCCTAAAGTTATGCCAACTCATAATTGATTTTTGCATATAGGCTAATGGATAAAACTATTTTTTAATGGAAGAAATTAATTCAACCAAAGAAATGGAAATATTACCATGGATTTACATTTCCTCTTGTGTCTTTGCCTCCCATCAAACTAGTGATGCTCCTTCTAGCCTTAATGAAGCCAACTGGATATAGATATCATCCTCTTATAGATTTTGAATTCTATAGTATACATCCAATTAATGAATCCAATTGTATAACTCCTCTACATTAACCTCTCCATTGTATGTGGGAAGGTCAAAATTGATGTCCAACTTGAGTAATGGAGTCTTTCCTTTTGGGATATTGGAATGAGTGTGTATATGAGTTTTTGTGGTGGATGTGGAAGATGAAGATGCTGATGAGGATGAGGAAGATGAGGATGGTGGAGATGGAGGTGGATTTCCTCCACTACCTTTTGAGCTCTTCTATTCATCATTCATACTGTTTGAATATCCTTCTCCATGTGGAGGCTTTGAGCCTTCTCCAGTTTTTTCTACAATGAATGCTTCATACATGACATTAACCATTATTTGCATCTCTTTTAAGTCTCTCTTAACATCCTCTTCTTAATAATTTTCATGATTCTCTTCATAGCTTGACATTTTGGCTTTAGATTCAATCTCAATCTCTGTAGCTTGTACCTCTTCAATCACTTCAGCCTCTTGTGCAATTTGTACCTTTTCAATCTCAACTGATGAAGATGGAATTTTAGGTGCTTCAACTATTTCTTTGAGTGGTCCTTTGGGTGAGGATGATGCTTTCTAAGCATTGTTCCTTATTTTCCTAATCTCAGGACTAGCTACCAATAGCTTCCCTTTTCCTCTCTACAATCTCAACCTTGTAAGCATCACAAAAATTGCAACTATTAAAACTCTTCAAGCAAAAAAAGCAAGGAACCTTGTGCTCTTATACCAACTTGATCTGAAAGTGATTGTTAGTTTTTGTTGTGCTAATATCAGTTTCAGATTTAGATAAACTTTTCTTTGGTTGACTTATCCATTGAGAATTTTTCCATGAGCATGTGATTCTCTAATCATTAAACTTGGTGAAATTTAGTGTTTTTCATGAATTCAAAAGCATAGAAACTAATAGCTAAATAATAACAAATAATTACATAGCAAGCACAAATAATGGAGCTCAATACAAAAATTTTTGATGAAGGAGTTTACCCCTCCTAGGCTACATCTCCTTGGTCCAGCTTCATTGTGTGGGCCTTTGTATTAGCTTAAAATGTGAAAATTCCTTTTTAAACTCTCTTGTTGCCTCTGAAACCTGTTCCAATGGCTTCAAAACATCAAAATATATATGAAATGACTCTTCCTGAGCTCAGTTTGGTTGAAAATTATCTGAGTTATGACAAAAACAACTTTTCCTACAATTTCTCCTCTAAAATTGGGATTCTCCCAGTTAAATTTCTAAATTTAGCCATGTCGCCACATTTGGTGCACTTCGCGAGTTTGACCACTAGGTTAATCAGGGTTTAATTAGTGATAAGCACATTTATGGATGAGATAAGCACTAATTTAAAACCTTAAGCATGTTTAGCACTGATCTTAGATTAGTGGCACCTTAACATAGTTTGACTATGTTTTAATATCATAAATCGGGTTTAATAAATCCCGTCAGATTTGCTTTTGGATCTCTCGGTCTTCAGGTATTAACTCCAAATGGTAGCAGAGAAGTATATGGGTAAGACCGATCATATAGAAGGAGTGGTAAGGCGTGCCGTTGGTGAGAGGTAGGTCTGGGATTCGACCTTGGCCCCTACCATAAAATTTTGTTCAAACCATATTTTTCGTTTTGCCAAGATAGTTAGCCACTCCACCAAATAAGGCCTTTGCTAGGTAAACAGTAACGGTGCCTCCAAATGTAGTGAAGTCCGTCAGTTTATAAGGTTTCAGGCTTAGAAGCAATCTATATATATATATATATATATATATATATAATATTCATATATGCACCAATCCACCCAATCCATAATATTTACCTTAATATATAACTCCCATCCCTTGCATACCATGCCATTGGGGGGGGGGGGGGGTACGTGACATGCCACATGGCCCTTTCCCATTGGCTCCAAAAAAAACCTCCATATAATAAAAAAAATGAGCCATTAAAATAAAGTTTCCAACTTAAGAAATGGAGGAAAAATTCAACTTCCCATAGCAACCTTGGCAAATATGAAGATGACTCTTGTCATGGTGTCAATGACTTGACTAGAGAATACACCTTGTGAAGTGGAATAGACTTGCCACATCATCCCTGTACCTATTCTACTCATATTTTTCCCTATTTGGGAAAATGAACAATGGGACATAATTCCCTCATACGAACTTGGAATTTGATGGAATGAGTTACGTTGGAATCCTGGAGACGAGATCTATCCAGGCATTTAGGTACGAAGAATTTCTGAGAAATTTCAATTTTGAGCTAAAAACTAAGCCTTAGATCAACATTTGAAATGTTGTAGAAGAAAATTTAGAGGGAACATTCCACGATGACCTGTTTGCATCAGTGAAACCCTAGAATCCAAAGCTCTGATACCAAATGTTATGAAACCATCTCCTAAAAAATAGAAGAAAATATAGATCAATGACAGAAATTAGCCTCTTCCATGGGGACACCTCCTTTACATTAACTAAATGAAAAATTATTGGATGATCCAAATTCAAAAAGCCTACTTTCTATATATAGAAGTCAATGGGGTCATAATATAATCCTAGCTGACCTAAAAATAATAATGTAAGGGCACAAAAATAACATTAGTGGGATTTTATGGGGCACAATAATAACAATATGGGGACTACAAGGGTACACTAATAACAATAAGTGGGCTACACTAACAACAATAAGGGACTACACTAATAATCTAGGTACCTAACACATACATTATAACATATGCATCAATATATTCAAAACAATTCATAATTAAATAACATTTTTTGTATAATTCATATATGTTGCTATCTATAATATAGCGTACTTGGCCATGCCCAACCCATATATTTGTAAGTTAGATTTCATATTAAAATGTAGTCGTTCTTTTACTTCCATATTATCAATCACGTCGATATGCAAAAATGAAATAAAATTATCGATATTTTCATCCATAACATAAGTCATGATTTAGATTTCATAGCAAGGTTAATCAAATACTTTACTTCATATTGGTATTTATATTCCAACAATGTTAATTAAATAATTTTTTTTATATTGGTATCCATGTACTAGGAGAGATAAGAAAATAACATATATCACGTATCAATAGAGTTACGAAAAAACATATTCTTATGGGTATCTATGTACCAACAAAATAAAATTCATTCTTACATGTGATAGTTCAAAATGATACTAGTCTTAAGTATCCAACTAAAATAAAGTATTCGCATACAAAATAAGGTTTTAAGTTCGTTTAAATAAACACAAGTTGGGATATCTTAAACATATGGTCTATGTATCTTCCTAGGTAGCCAATCCAGGGCTATATTTGTCCCATTAGACCTTAACTTGGTTTACCAGATGGTTCCTGAGATGTCAAACCCTATATTCCATTATACGTAATGGTTTGACCGAAATGGTTCCCTCGTCTGACACCTGCAGTTCCTTCCATTGAAGGTTATGAGATTTTTCAGCTATGTAATGTCTTAATATGAATACATGAAAATTATTATGAACTCTATGAAAGTGGGGCGTAAGTGAGAGACGATAGGCGAAATGTATAAATTTTTCCAATACTTTGAATGGTCCAATTAATCAGGGTGAAAACTTTGTCCCTTTTCCAAATCAAATAGTTTTTTTATTTCTTTGATGGAGATAAATACATGATCTCCTACTTCATATTTCCTATCTATCCTATGGGCATCAACATAACTCTTTTTTCTATCTTATGCCTCTTTAAATCGTTTGCCTAATTTTTTTTACCTCTTCCTCCATATGTTGAATTAATTATATCCCTACTATCACCTGATCTTATAACTTGTCTTAACTTAACAATGTTATGCAAGGTTTGGCATACAATTATTCAAATGGAGGCATCCCGTTTGAACAAGGGAAATTGTTATTGTACGCAAATTCAAAGAAGGGAAAGTATTTTTCCCATTGTGTTTGTTGGTCCATAACGTACATTCTTATCATATCTTCTAGTACTTGGTTCACCCTTTTTGTTTTCCCATCAGTCTTAGGATTATAAGCTATGCTTAAATTTAGTTGATTTCCCAAGGATGATTGCATACAAGTCTAGAATATTGAAGTGAATCATGAGTCCCATCTGATATTATATTCTTAGGTACTCCATGAAATCTGATAATTTCATTTATAAATACCCAAGCTACGTCATCAATTTCATAAGTATCTCTTACGGGAATAAAATGGTAGTTTTGGTTAATTTATCCACCACAACCAAAATTGAATTATGATTTTGTGGAGTAAGAGGTAGCTCGACGATCAAATCCATAGAAATTATCTCCCATTTGATCATAGGAATGTCATGAGGTTGTAGGAGACCTACTGGATGAAAATGGTCAACCTTTACTTGCTGACATTTGAGACATTTTGCATCGAATTGGAAAATATCGTGTTTCATGTGTGCCCAGAAGAAGAGTTTATTTGTATCAACATACATCTTATTTACACCAGGATGTAGACAATACAATTCTCTTTGAGATTCCTTCATAATGATGTTTCAGACATCCCTACTATCAGGTATGTACTTACTTCCATGGAATTGAAAAATTCCATCATCTTTGACTTCATATCCCTCAAACTTAGATTGTTTTGGATTTTTATTATCAAGTCCATATCACACTTTTAAAGACAAATTGTCTTTTGAGAGATGTTATAATACCTTTTTCCTCAAGTCTACGTTGATAGGTATGAGGGAAAATATATGTGGTCTTCTACTTAAAGCATCTGCCACTACATTCTCTTTTCCTTTAATGTATGAAATTCCAAAGTCATACTCACTTCCAAATTCACTCCATCATCTTTCCCTAGCATTCAAGTCCCTTTGGGTAAAAAATCTTGTAGACTTGGATGGTCGCTTTTAAGCATAAAGGTTCTTCCTACCAGATAGTGTCTCCATATATTTAAAGCTAACACTATAGGGGTAACTCTAAATCGTGTGTGGCGTAGAGTTCTTCATGAGGCTTTAATTTAATTGAGGCATACACTATTACTCCTCTATCTTGCATTAATACTTCACCTAATCCTTGCTTTGATCCATCATTACATACAATAAAACCTTTGTCCATATTAGGGACTCGCAATATTGGTGAACTGGTAAAATATATTTTAAGTTCAAAGAATGCTCTGTGACATTCCTTAGTCCATTCATACCTAACTCCTTTACGATCAAGGGTTGTAATAGGCTTTGAAATTTTGGAGAATCCTTCTAAAAACCTTCGATAGTAGTGGACTAAACCCATAAAGCTTCACACTCCCTATGCATTTTTCAGTATAGGCCACTCCATGATTTCTTTTACCTTCTAAGGATCTACTGAGATTCCTTCATCAGATATAATATGACCCAAGTAATGAATCTTCTTCTGAAAGAACGAACACATGGATAACTTTCCAAATAACTGGTGTTCTCTGAGGCACAATAACATTATCTGTAAATGTTATTCATGTTCTTTCTCATTTTTGTAGTAGACGAGAATATCATCTAAGAAGACTTGTACAAATCGATCAAGATATTTCCTAAAACCATTGTTTATAAGGTTCATGAATATTTTTGGTGCATTGGTCAACTGAAATGGTACCACAATGAACTCGTAGTGCATGAAACATGTTCAAAATGAAGTTTTAGAAATATCGCTTTCCTTAATTCTTAATTGATGATAACCTAATCGTATATCTATTTTTTAAAACACAAGATCTCCTTTCATTTGGTCAAAGAGGTCATACATTCAAGGAATTGGATACCTATTATTTACTATAGCTTGAATTAAATCTCAATATGCATAATCGGAAGGAACCATCCTTCTTCTTGAAAAAAATTACAGGTGCACCCCATGGCAAGGTACTAGGTCAGATGTGTCCTATATCCAGTATTTCTTTCAGCGTGATTTGTAACTCTTGAAGTTCAGGAACTTTCATTCTATTAGGTGTTTTAGAGACTCGTTCTGCACTAGGTTTAAATTCTATTATGAGATCCATCTCTCTTTCAAGAGGTAATCCTGCTAGTTCCTTTGGAAAAACATCAGAAATTCAGGTAACATCGGATATTGCACTAAGGATGGTAATTTATCATTTCTTACTTCTTGAACTGCATATACCCAAAAAAAATTTCTTAAGCAACTCTTCATTTGCATTGTTGAGATTAAGCATAAACATATTTTACTCTTAATACCTTAAATTTGGATCATCTCTCCTTCATCATTTTTACATACAATTTTTTTCGCATAATAGTCTACCTATGATTGATGAGCTTCTAACCAATCCATCCCTATGACAAGGTTGTAAGTTCCTAGGGCTATGACATATACTTTTAACCTATTTGAACATACTGCTAAATCAACTTTGCATTTTTCAAGACTAAAATCTATGGATTAAAGTTCTCCTAAACCCATTTCCACCTATCTTAAATCGTTTTTCTTGCATGCTTCCAACTGACATTTATTTAATGCATATGATGAAATGAAACTATCAGTAGAACCATTATCAAATAATATTTTAAGTTTTATGCCATTAATAGTACCTTAGGATTCCACTACATGGGATTTATGTTTTGCGTGGTTGTTATTGACTATTGCATGGATTCTATGATTGCCTTGGGTATTTAATGATGGTTCTTTTCCTGCTCTATGCATTAGATTCTGCAAGGGTTCCAGAAAATCACGTTGAAAATGTGGTCCTCCACATCCCCAATAATTAACCAAGGATTATTCCCTTGAGTCATATTGTGAGTTTTTAGAGAAGGAACTTTGTCCGCTTCTGTTGCTTCCTCTCATGCTTCGTCCTCTATTATTAGTTCCTCGAGATTTCCACTAACTAGTGTTTGAAAATTTAACTTCTATAGTCTCAAATGTCATGGGAGCTCTTTGTCCTACTCCTCTTGGGGTAAATCTATTACCATAAGGAGGCGGTATTGAGCTACTTCATCTGAAGAAGTTCTGCGGAGTCTTCCCTAGAAATCCTAGTTGTGGGGGTTCTATTGGTCTAACATCCCTTTCGATCCCTAAATTCTCCTCTGCATAACGGGAAAATCCAACTACCTCAACTAATGATGATGATTTCCACATTCTAACCATGGCCCTAATTTGATGATTTAATCCATATATGAAACGCTCAGCCTGATGTTCGTCAATATCTAGGTAAGGATCATTTTTCACAACATCCAGAAACCTTATCTCATATTCTTCCAGTGTTTTGTTACCCTGGACTAACATATGGAAAGCTTGGGCTTGTTGTGATTGAAAGTAAGGTGGCAAGTATTTAGCACCGAATATTTCCTCGAAAAACCCCTAGGGAACATTATCCATTGTGAGGTGTAATTTTTTTTCCATATTTCCCCACGCAATCAAGGTACTTTCCCTTAACTTAAAGATGGAAATATTTGTCCTGGAGGTGGAAGAGTACTCTCGCAAAACATTTGTTCATTCCTTCTAGCCATGCTTCAACACATTCTTCAACCCGCCCTCCTAAAAATTCTAGGAGTTTAATATTTTTCAGTTCTCTAGAAATATTTTCCTGCAGTTCTATATAATCCAAAACTTTGGGCTCCCCTGGGTTTATTTCCTCAAGTTTATTTTTCTCTTCTTTGGTATTATTTATTGGCAGCCCTTTTAATGTTTCCAAGATGGCTTCCAATGAGCGCATTATAACGATTAACTTAGGTTTTCAAGCGGTTGGTGTTGATGATGGCTATGGTAATGACGACGGTGATGTCAATGAGGTACAATTTAGATTTAATAAATATAATTTTTGTAAAGTCAAGCTCCCATATGGGTATGGTTTGTATGCTTTTATTACCTGCAAACATGTCTTACTGGTACTAAGGTCAACAAGATGGCATCGCTACCTCCTTATCCTAATGCATGGTTTTTTATCCTGATGCATAATAATTCTTAGCCAAATACATGGGTCTTTATTGACCATAATAGTATTTCATAATATTTTCCTAGCATTTTTTAGTCCTAATTGGAGTTATAAAAAGGGTTATTACTTTGGATATCTTTATTAATAACATGATTACTTTCCTAAATAATTTAACAAATATGAATAGACCAAAAAGTATTACGAATAAAATACAAAATGATATAGATACTAATTACATATACTCAAATTAACATATTTTAACTAGTACTTTTTCTTCATTTGTATCATTAATTTATTTCATCCGTATAATCTATAACTATTTAAATCTTTCTTGATTTTGTGTATCTATTTTTTGCAGTTTTAATAATAAATTCCATATTTCTAAACATGAATATAATGAATATGACAGGTTTTAACTAAACCCTATGAATTTTGAAATAGTGTTTTTGCCCATTCTATATATAATAATGGAATAAAAGTGCCACTTGTGGCCAAATAACGAATATTTAATAAGGTTTTAGGATAATGGTCACTCTTTAAAAATAAGTGGTTAAAATTGCATACCTCATGAGTTGATTTATGTGCTAGACACTTCAAAGCCTGTGTGTTGAGATCTTTTTTTTTGGTTACCAACGCAATGAAGATGGTTCTATTTATAAAATCAAGTAGTTTTCGATACAAGGGGACCTACTTCCACACAGTGATTTGACTGCTAATTCTACAAAGACATACATACTCTAACCCTCTGATTTTGAACCTATGACCTCTTAAGAGGAAACACATGCTCTTAACCATTAAACCCATATTCTCTTAAATGTATATTAAAATTTATCAACAATACAATTTATATAACTAGAATTTTCATGGTTCGTGAAAAGAAACGCTGAAGGGGGCCCGCTAGCCATGTCAACAAGTCATTCGCAATAAGTCTCGGTGGTAATTGGTTCTCGGCAGTGATTGGTGGTTGGTGGAAACTATTCTGATTCTGTCAGTAATGATGAATCTAAACAGTGTCCCAAACACAAACCCCCATAACAAAACTCCTTTGGCGTAATTAATATAAAAAAATAAAATAAAAATAAAAATAAAAATAAAATAAAAAAAATTTTACTAATAAAAGGATACCACTATTTTTCCTTAAGAACTAAACCAACATCTCAACATGATTCACCTAGAACTTCAGCAGGCATTCCATAAATTTTTATAAGTGACATCAGAGTCAAGCAAGGTTTCCCTTTATCCCCTAACCTTTTTGGTTTATATATTGAAAAACTAGAAGAGTGGCTAAATTTCCAAGGTGGGGATGGTGTTCGATTGAGGGATTTTGTGATAAAGCTTCTTCTATATGCTAATGATCTTGTGCTGGTTACTAAATGAGCCCATAGATTGCAGATGCACCTATATCCCCTTTAGCATTTTTGTAAAGCAATGGGGATGCAAGTCAATACCAGTAAGACCAAAATAATGATTTTCTCTAATAAAAGGAAGCAAAGCTAGCATGTGTTAATCTTTAAAGGAAACATTATTGAAGAAGTAAATGAATATAAGTATCTCAAGATAGATTTAAACAACAAGCTATAATTTTCCTTTTTTAGAAACATTGTCAATCGACAAAGCAAATCTATTCCAGAGATAGAATGTTGGGGCTTTTACTGGATTTGTAAGCTTTGAACAAAGGATGAGCTCTAGAGGCTACCTAGCCCACTAGCAGACTCTTTCTATAGAGTGATTTTCAAGGGAAAATATCCCCAAGAGGGAAACACAACAAGATTGGGAATCCCTTAAGATAACCCCAACATTGCAGCTATAGCAATAAGAAAATGCACCAAATGGAAATAGCAGTGAATCCATGAATACATAAAATTATGGAGAGCTCAATGGCCATCATATTAAATCATAGAAGCCATAAAACATACATCATATTGAGGAAATGATCACTCAAGGGAGTCACAACAAGCCTTGAGAAATCTGTACAAGGAAACATGAGAAACATTACTGCATAAAGAAAGCCCTAGGCAATGACTGCACAGTTATACTACTAAATAAATGAGGAATATACAAATATATGACATTATTAGCTGAAATAAGAAGGGGGGGAATGATCTCAAACTCTTAAAATACAATACATAAATCCTCTAAAAGTATCGACTGAAATCTATACGAAAATGGCATTTTGCAGAAATACCAGAGTAGCTGGGTAGCAGCTACTCAAGAACTGGAAATACATGGAGAAGGATGAAATGGCTGCAAAAAATGAATAACCCTTCTCCAATAGAAATCTGAAGTGAAAGGCTGATCCTTTCACCCAAGACTTCCCCTCCAAAATCCGCTAATCCCTCACAACAAATATCCACCCATGAAAACGTTGTCTAAGAGAGGGACTGCGCTGTCTCTGATGGAAAGTGGTTGGTATAATGCCAAAGATGATGGCATATTCTCTAGAACCACATTTTCTAATCTCCCAATGAATAGAACATCTCTCGACTGAAGAACAAGCTCCGGATGGTGTATGGAAATCTCCCCGGCAACACCCAGCAACACTGCACAATATCTGTTGCAGAAACTGTGATGATGTAGATGGATGAAGCTATGGCCTAAATGCTTGAATATGGAGAATGGATTGAAATCCTTCATGAGCTACTCAAGAAGTAGAGGAATTCCTAAACAGGACTCCCTCGTGCCTGAAGGCACTGTAGCTCTGCTGAACAGCAAGAGGCAGCAACAAGTCTTCAAGACTCAAATGTAACATGATCAAAGATAATCTCAATGGCTGCCTTGCTCCTCTTTTAAAAACGTGAGCCTCTCTCCATGGACCCTACTTCGAATTAGGGTTTCCTCTCATCTAGAAACTTCCTCCCTACATTTTCCACTTGTTCTTTCCAACCCATGCCAACGCAGTTTGACTTGGTCAACCTTGGCCAAGCATGTATGAAAAACCCTCCTTTCACACATAGAGGTGTGAAATACAGCTCTAAATAAGATCATCTTTCATACTTAGAGGATTTTTATTCTCTATTGATGAAAATAATGGGTCCCCTACCCATTTTATTAATCTCTTTAACAAAAATTAATGTTCCATAAAATTTGGAACATTACAGTCCTCCTCTCTCAAAATATTGCTTGCCCTCAAGCAATTGCACAGATGAACTGAGTTTCTTTCTTCCCTTCCTCCTCTAGCATCCTTATGTGATGATATCCTCAAGGAAAAGGATGCCATATCAGCAATCAAGTCTCGAAACTCTCCCTACAACAAATGCAATCTAGCCTTGGGGTGAAAATTCCCAAATAGCTATCATGTAGGAACAAATATCCATGAAGGAACTAAGAGCTATCCAAGGGCCTCCTTGAGGCATGATATATGATAATATATAATGGGAATTTTCATTCCCCATATTAATCTCTCATCTCCAAGCCATCAATCATAAAAATAAGTTGCCTCCAAACAAGACAACTCATGGAAAATCTCCCTCCACCTTGAGCTCCGGAAATGAAGGTGGGCTGAAATCTGATCATGGAAAGCACTATAACTTGCCCCATGCTGTCCTCTCCCCAACTTGTGACAAGTGTGGAGTGTATTCTGATCCTGGGCTACAAATTTATTTCCCTCAAATGGAAAAGTGAAGAGTAATTCCCCAAGAATCGCTCCTCCATCAATGAAAAATCAGTTGGCCCAAGACATGTCATCTATGATGAATAGGATAAGATCACCATAGAATGCCCCCATGACATGTTTTTTGTATGTTATACCATGTGCATCAAGTTAAAACAATTCCTCATAGGGTTATAATGCAACCTCATCCACTGCAGATGCATAAAATAACATGGCAAGCATTGCACAACAACAAATATCACATCTACTACTAAATAGTAAATAGATGAGTGAATCAGCAACATAAGGTCAAAAACCTGCCCATATACATACAATGGATGGATAAAATTACCAAGCCCATGGCTTACCCCACAATTAAGCAAATATGTGGTTGTAGCCATGCCTCCTCTCATGTTCCCTTTAGAACATGCAATGCAGAAAATATAGGAGTCCTTCCTCATCAAGGACACATTCACCCATGTGTCTCTCCTCTGATCATGTCCTCCATTAATATAAAAACAATATCAGAAAAGAATACCATACTAAGCAATAAAATGAGGCAAGTACTGAAGGTTTCATGTTATGCAAGGATGTACCAATAGTATCCCAAGTGGTCACAGCACAGTTTCCCAAACTGCTGCTTAGAGAAATGATATGGCAAGTTGTTTTCAGCTCATGGATAACAATGTATGTTCTTACATCTGATAATGTATGGTAAGTGGCTGAATATAAGTTCTAAACATACATGTAAAGTAAAACTTTCCCAAGGCCACATAAAAAATGGTTGTCTCCATCACATAGTTTGGCCCAATTATGCTCATGGAGCACCATAAAAAATCTGCCCCTTTGAAAAATGTTGCACTGCATCATAATGATAAGAATATGTAAATCAGCAAAGGTACACACAAGACTCTTACCATAGGCTAGAAGTGAGATGATAGATGGATCTATGCATGTGATCCTCCTCCCAAATGATAGCACTGTGAGCTCATGCAAAAAGGCTCTTGCCCATGCCAAAATTTGTTCCTTGACATGCTCCTTGTCATGAACAACTCTGGTGGTGCTGCTGCAAATATGAAGATTCTCCCAAGAGGGAAATTCCTCCCAATCAATCCCAGCTAAGGAGTAATCCCTTTGCACTATGATAGCACCCTCCTCTACTCCTGCAACACCTTCAATCATATGAGAGCAAATATACTTGTGCTCTCTCCCATCAATCCCAAGCAACTCAAGTTCTTGATGCCTCCTCATGCTCACATCATATGACTCATGTGGTGAAGCTATCATGACTGATATATATGTCATATTAGAAATATGTATCCCTTCTCCTTGCTACCCAATGATGTAAACATCCTATCATCTCTTCTCCATAATTTTGATACTCCTCCCATGAGGGCTACCATCCTCTCAAACCAATTATTGCCCCTTGCATTTCATGAGAGTTTGAAATGCAGCTTCTTGGAGACCTCTTAGGAAAGGCCTCTCTCCCATGACTATGTTGGATATATGAGGATCCAAATGTGATGGAGGTGATGTCTCCTCTCCACCCATGTTCAACAGCGTTGCTGATTCTTCCAATGATGTAGCAGCTGTCTCTTCCTCCGGTTTTACAATTTGCTTCATGATTCTCCATGGAGGTGTCATGGTTTATTTCATCCTCCAAAAGTCTACAATCCCACCTTGAAGGCTGAATGCAGATCATCAAAGATACATGAGGATGAGGGTTCTTCTCCTCCTTGAACCCTTTGCACAGTGCAGTGCAAATATGAGGCCCTACAGTGGCTATGTGATTCGATCCAGGGACCTCCTCATATGAAATTCCACCATCCTTAATATTAATTGCTGAAATAGAAAGTGGAACTTTACTCATACCTCGGTGGATATTGGGACCTTCTTGTGTGGCTTAAATGGCTTCTTCTTCTAATTTAATGGCTGTCTCATCCATATATGTAGAAGGCTACTCGTCCAAAGCTATAGTAGCATTGGTGCAATCCTCCTCCCATGGTGGTGTGAGCTTCTCTTCAAAGGTTTGGATCAACATTTGAGCAAAGAATACAAAAGAAATCATCCTTGAATGGACCAAGTGTTTGAACCACAAAATAGAGGTTTCTTCCTCCTTGTACAACACTTCCATCTCTACTACTTATTTTTCTGCCATTGGATGTAGCAAAAAAAATTTCCTCCAGCTTCTTCTCCCAAGCTCTAGCTGAAGTAACCCCATCAAATGTAGACAATGGAAACCCATTGCCTCTGATTTCTTCTTTTCCACAGGGCCTTCTCTCCTCCATCTTCTGAATAGACTGTGGGAACGTTGTAGCTCCCATGAATGCTATAGAATGGGGTTTATAATCACCCAGGTACATGCTTAAGATCTAGAAATCCAAGCATCTACAATGCTGGTCTTCAAGAGAATAGGAAGTGCATGGACCTTCCTCTTCTCCTCTTTTCTTCTCCTCCTCCTCAGGCAGGCTCTTATTTATTTCAAAATTAGATGAGCTCATGCTCATCTTCCTCATTATTCTCATCTGAAATAAAACTCACAAGTTGTGCCAGTTCGATGCTCTGATACCACTGTAATTTTCCTTTTTCAGAAACATTTTCAATCGAAAAAGAAAATCTATTCCATAGATAGACTGCTGGGGCATTTACTAAATTTTTCACCTTTGAACAAAGATTGAGATCCAGAGGCTACCTGGCCCACTAGTAGACTCTGTCTATAGAGTGATTGTCAAGGGAAAATATCCCCAAGAGGGAAACACAACAAGATTGGGAATCTCTTAAGATAACCCCAACATTGCAGCTACAGCAATAAGCAAATGCACCGAATGGAAATAGAAGTGAATCCATGAATACATAAAATGACAGAGAACTCAATGGCCATCATATTAAATCATAACAGCCATAAAATATACATCATCTTGAGGAAATGACCACTCAAGGGAGGCACAACAAGCCTCAAGAAATCTATACAAGGAAACATGAGAAACATTGCTGCATAAAGAAAGCCCTAGGCCATGACTACACAGTTATAGAGAGGATCTGCTGCATAAATGAGGAATATAAAAATATATGACATTATTAGCTCAAATAATAAGGGGGAGCATGCTCTCAACCCCTGAAAATACAATACATAAATCCTCTAAAAGAATTGGCTGAAATCTATACAAAAATGGCATTTTGCAGAAATGTCGGAGTACCTAGGTAGCAGCTACTCAAGAAATGGAAATACATGGAGAAGGTTGAAATGGCTGCAACAAATGAAGAACCCTTCTCCAATAGAAATCTGAAGTGAAAGGCTGATCCTTTCACCGAATAATTCCCCTCCAAAATCTGCTAATCCCTCACAGCAAATATCCACCCATGAAAACGTTGTCTAAGAGAGGGACTGTGCTATCTCTGATGGAAAGTGATTGGCATGATGCCAAAGATGATGGGATATTCTCTAGAACCATATTTTCTGATCTCCCAATGAATATAACATCTCTCCACTGAAAAACAAGCTCCGGATGGTGTATGGAAATCTCCCCGGCAACACCCAGCAACACTGCACAATATCTGCTGCAGAAACTGTGCTGATGTAGATGGCTGAAGCTATGGCCTGAATGCCTGAATATGGGAATGGAGTGAAATCCTTCATGAGCTACTCAATAAGGAGAGGAATTCCTAAACAAGACTCCCTCATGCCTGAAGGCACTGCAGCTCTACTGAACAGAAAGAGGCAGCAACAAGTCTTCAAGACTCAAATGTAAAATGATCAAAGATAATATCAATGGCTTCCTTGCTCCTCTTTTAAACAAGTGAGCCTCTCTCCATGGACCCTACTTCAAATTATGGTTTCCTTTTATCTAGAAACTTCCCCCTTACGTTGTCCACTTGTGCTTTCCAACCCATGCTAATGCAGTTTGACTTGGTCAACCTTGGCCAAGCATGTATGCAAAAACCTCCTTTCACACATGGAGGTGTGAAATCCAGCTCCAAATAAGATCCTCTTTCATACTTAGAGGATTTTTATTCTTTATTGATGCAAATAATGGGTCCCCTACCCATGTTATTAATCTCTTTAACAAAAATTAATGTTCCATAAAATTTGGAACATTACACAAGCCTAATTGGGAGGGTGGAAAGAATTAAATTCACTTCAAAATAGATGTAGAGAGGCACATTTATGAGATTGGAACATGATCAAAGTACTTTTTGGACTCCTATTTTTTCCAGTGCTATTATATGGGTGTGAATTTTGGGCTAGCAGCATCCCTGTTTAAAAATGGAAACAAATTGAAAAAATTCAAAAACTCTTGACCGTGAGCAAGTTCAAAATAGAAATTTCAGTTCCCTATGAGATAATGTTGATTGAAACAGGGGCAGCTCCCATTGAAGCAATTTCCACGGTGCATCTTATAATTTATCTAAAAAGAATTGAGAAAATGGGAGGAGGTAGATGGTTGAAAGTTATCTTCAATGAAGGTATGAGTGAAATAAAGAAACCATGGATGAGACAAAAAAACAAATAGATACAAAATTTGAATATTTACCTTAAGCATATCCCACAAATAACAAAGAGTTAAAGAATTTTGTGCTCGAGCAGTTCTGTAAGGGAATATGGGGAAAAGATTTGGGTAGAAAGAAGAAGTATTATGTTCAAGAATTCAATCCCACTTGTGATCTCCAACAAAAAGACTACACTGGAGCTAGCATTCCATGGAGAGAAAATGTTCTTATTGCTCAATTAAGAACTAACTCACATCAACTTTGGTGTGAAACGGGACGGTGGAATTGACCTAAAGAAGCTTGGGAAGGAAGGGTATGTACTTTTTGCACTTATGGGGCAGTGGGATCAGAAACACATTTCATTTTGGGATGTGATGCTTTCAGAGACGTCAGGGACAGTTACCACAATTTGTTAGCATCAATTATGTGCCATTATATTTTCAGTCAGGAGACTGTTAGAAGGTTGGGTCAGCTCATCATCAATTTGAGTAAAAAAAATATTGAATTACAAAAGGAAAAAAACAAAGAAACTAATAATACCATAGAATATTTTTGATCTCGTAGACGTTAAAATATCATTCATTCATTCATTCCTAATATCACCTTGTAATGTACACCATATTTAGCGAGACTTCGAAAGATCGTGACTTTATCAAGTGACGGGTATACTTGTTCGGCCAAAGTTTGAGGGTGATTTCCAAACTACAGACGGACTTCCCATCTTCATGACTTTTCTATTAAACCACTACATCAGTGAGTGCCTAAAGGGTCATTCTCGCTATCCATGTGTATGTTTGAATGAAATGGAAAGTGGAAATCCAACTCATACAAGCAAGGTCGGCAATCAACAATAGGCGGTTGAGTACTGATGCGGGCAGCTAAGTGCAATATTTTATAGGATAAAATATAAAATAATTAATTTTTTAATATATTTATATGTATAATTGAAAATAAAGTTAAAAGTGGTTAGATTTTTTTTATGACACTAGCGATTATGTTAATTTTTCCATAGTCTAAAAAAATCTATAGAATAATCAGAAAAGATATTCTAATAAATTTCGACAAAGATTTTTTAAAACTTGAGTTACAATAGTTAAACTTAAATATTTTGGGTGTCCTAAGGGTTTTTGATGGTGTCGAATCCATTTCCACTATCAAAAATGCAATTCAAACACTCCAACTACTTGATTCTTTGAAAATTTGTTTACCAGATTCCAACAAAAAACTATTGTTCAGACTATTCTGTTGCATTAGTAGAAAACTCCTATTATTTTTTTTTAAATGTATAATAATTAATGTGATTTTAATTGTTTTTAATTTTGATATAGAAAAAAAAAAACTAAACATACAATTTTGATGCATGGTCACATAGTTGGTTTATTTTTTCTAACAGAAAAAAAAAACAAAACATTTAATCATACGGTTTTGATGCATGGTCACATGGTTGGTTTATATTGTCTAAAAGCGTTGAACTGCTAATGGAATTTCAGAAATCAGTGAAACTTAAACTCGTAATTACGCATAGCAAGGTTTCATAAAACATTGTGGATGATACACGTGTACTAGTGGCAGGAAGAACTAGAATGTGAAGGAGTGCCCCATAAAATTCGTCTTCCATGTTGCACGACACAATCAGCCCACTATGATGGAAGTGCAGTAACACGTGGTTCGAATACCATTTCATCATATTTTATTGTCTTGAGTTTTCTATCGACGCAACAGAATAGTCTAGATGACAGTTTTTTTGTTGGAATCTGATAAAACTAGTTTCAAAAAATCAGGTAGTTGAAGTGTTTGAATAACATTTTTTATTGTAGAAATGGATTCAACACCATCAAAAACATTTAAGCCACCCGAAATACTAAATTTTAACTACGTTAATGGAGATTTTCAAAAATATAATTTCTGAGTTACTCTGTGAGTTTTTTTAGACTATGACCATCTTATTTTACAGCCTTATATATTTTTTAATAGATTGAGAAATCAACAGGTCCATTCTCATAGAAATTATCTTCATAAATCTAATATCGCATAGACTTCATCATTTTCTTATTGTCCTTCCCTTACTCAGCGTAACTCGGTTGGCAGCGACCTCGATTTGCTACTTTTGGACCCTGATGTGAACCTGGTCCCTCTGACTGTGGACGTAGGTTCAATGACCCCTTCCCCTTTGCACCTTAGCCATTCTACCACGGCTAATGTCACTATTTGGAGGGGAAAAGGCTGACCAAGGATTAAGAAAAAGTATATTTCATCGTTGGGCCCAGTTGGGGTTTTGGACGAAGGAAATTTCTGTGATATTCCAGTGACTTTAGCTATTGATAGGGTACTTAGAGCGCTTGATCCCTCTAAGGATGCTCCATGATACATTTGATCTCTATCAACATTAGGGGGTTGAGGGGTAAATTGAATTCATTGTCTATTCGGGAGTTTTTTTTAATGCATATTCCTTCCTTAATATATATCCAAGATTCCATGAATAACAGTGATAGGTCCATTGCCTGTTTTCACTCAATGTTGCTGCTTGGCACATTGCAACTCGGGATACTTTGGGACTTTCTGGAGGGGAGATTGTGATGTGGAATCCCGTTGTGGCCTCTTTCAAGGCCTACGGTTTCTTTGGTGGAATCATTCTCTCTGGTCATTTTTGTGGCTATAAGCATCGGATTCATATTATTAATCTTTATGCCCCATATCAGGATAGGGTGTTGTTTTGGCAGAGGATGGCCGACTGTGGCATTCTTTCCCTAACTAATTTCATTATTTCTGGGGACTTTAATTCCACTTTGCATGTTGGGGAGACGTGGGGATTAAATGGTCGAGGTGACCCTATGGAAAAACATTTTGTGGATCTTTTCAATTCTTAAAATATCTACGATCTAATGATGTTGGAAAATGGTCCCACCTCATTAAATGGTAGATAGGGAACTTCCTCGATCTGTAAAAAAAATTATCGCTTCATGGTTAACACTCACCTATTGACGAAGATGGGGAAATGAACAACTAAAATTTGATATGTACTATTTTTGGACCACAAAACCCATTATTCTTGATTGGGAATTTGAAAAGGTAGGTGGCGTTGTTCCTTTCAAGTTTAACCGTGTTTGGTTAGGTGACCCGAGCTTCAACAATTTGGTGGCGAAGCATTTCATAGCTTACTCACAGGGAAAGGACACCTTTGCGATGGATTACCTTATGGATACTTTGTGAAGTATTAAGAAGGTTTTGAAGAGTTGGGAGTGTGGGAAAAAATTGAAAATGAAAGCATGCCTAGATGCTTTTGAGTTGGAGACTGCTCGCCTAATCAAGGAATTGGAGGTTGATATTCCAAAAGAGGGCATTTGGAAAAAACTAAAGGAAGTGGAAAGGGAGAAGCAGAAGATTCTTCTCATCGAGGAGCAGTCTTGGAGGCTTAAGAGTAGGGCGATCTGGCTTTGTGAAGGTGATAAGAACACTAAGTATTTTCATGCATTTGCGGAGGGGAGAAAAATTTCAAATGCTATCTAGAAGATCGAGGAAAATGGAACTTCCTATTTTTCCACAGATGACATTTAGACTGTGGCGGTCAGACATTTCGAAGCTTTGTTTAAAGCTCGAGAGCTAGTTCACTTTGAATATTAGTGTTGGGAAGTTGAGGATATTCCTGTCATGTATGATGATAGGTTGATGTCATATTTCTACAAACCAATTAGTGACTCGGAGATTTTATCTGTCTTGAAATATTTTTCCGTGGATAAGAGTCTGGGGCTAGATGGATGTACCCTAAATTTTTTTCTCCATTTCGCTGATAATTTTGTTTCCCTTATTACATATATGGTAGATGATGTTAGAAGGAAAGGGAAGGTTAGTGGGACGTTAAATTCCATATTTCTTGTTCTGATCCCAAATAAATTTGGTGCTAAATCCTTTAACAATTTTTGACCAATATCCCTCTGTAATACACTCTACAAAGTCATCTCAAAAGCTATTGCTGAAATATTTAAGAGGGTGTTGTCTAGTTACATTTCAATAGAACAGTATGGTTTTTTAAAGGATAGTTCTATTCATGATGTGGTAGCATCCACTCAAGAAGTTATACATTCCATCCATACTAAGAAATTGCAGGCTATGGTCATGAAGATTGATCTCTGTAAGGCATATGATCGGGTTGATTGGGGATTACTAAGAATGGTTTTAACCAAGATTGGACTTGACAGGGCTTCGGTAAATTGGATCATGGGATGTGTGACTAATACATCCATGGCGGTTATCATAAATGGTGTTGCATCGAGTGTTTTCAGGCCAGGGCATGGTTTGAGATAGGGATGTGCACTCTCACTGCTTCTCTTCATCTTGGTCATGGATACTCTGAGTACTAAAATTAATAGAGTTGTTGTTTCGGGCCACATAAAGGGCATTAAACTATCTTACATGAGGGAGAGTAGTCACAATTTTTTTGTTGATGCTATCTTAATTTTTGGCATGATTATAAGATCTTTCTGGAGTACTTTTCATGTGATTTTTTCCATATTTTGTGCGGCCATTGGTATGCTGTCTAACAACAGTAAATCATGTATTTACTATGTGGAGGAAGGAAATGAGTTGGTTTCTGTTGTTGGAGATTTATTTATCTTTAACATTGTGCCTTTGGGATTGCGCTTCAAATATTTGCGATTTTATTTGAAACCAGATAACTATGCTTATAAGGACTGGAATTGGATGGTGGAAAAAGCTAAGAAGAGGATTAGGGGTTGGTCAAGAAAATGGCAGTTTATGGGTGACAGAGTTATACTGATCCAGGCAGTTCTACAACAAATAATGGTTTATTGGGCCCACATTTATGTCATTCCAAAAAATATCTTGAACATCATCAGAAGAGTCATGATGCAATTTCTATGGAACGAAATAGAGAATAAGGGGAAGTATCATTTGGCTAGTTAGGACATGATAATGAAGCCTAAGGAATGTGGCAGGTGGGGTTTGAAGGACTTGGACACCTTTGGGAGAGCACTTGTAATGAAATCCATGTGGAGGGGCCTGATGTCTAAAGGCATTTGGAATGAGATCATTAGGTTCAAATATTTACATACAACTGGATTAGAGGAACTTCTACTGCTGGGGTGGAGAAACTTTAAGGGGGCTTCTATTATTTGGAATAGATTCAAACTGACTTGGCCGGAATTTTCTACGTTCCTATGATGGCAATTTCGGAATGGGGCAAAGATCCTTATCGGACAACCGAGACTATGGGGTGACTCGAACTTGTCCTCTTACAGCAGCCAACTATTAAACGACCTAAATGGAAGGGGACTTTTCTATTTGAGACAAATTGTACATGAACATGTCAATGGCATTCCTTATTGGACATCGACGGAGATCCTTCAGCTATCTCTTCATCTTATTGAGGAGTGGGGAGTGTATATTGCAGATTTGAGAAGCCGTGGTTTTCTATGGAACAATGGTGGTGATAGGGTGACCTGGAATGGGCCAGTAGAGAATGGTATGTTGGTTGTGAAGGATTTATATTACAAGATCCAATCCCATTCTTTCCAGGAGGCTGAATTCAGTTATTTAAAGGGAATATGGGAGACAAAGGCTCAACTTAAGATGAAGTTGTTCTTATGGCTGGTTCTAAAAAACAGAAATCTTACATGGGACAACTTGATGTGGAAAGGGAAGATAGAGCCTAGTATTTGTATTTTATGCAGATTGGCGGGAGAAGATAACCCACATCTCTTTTACAAATTCTATAATGCTAAGAAAGTATTACTGGAGTTATGTAATTTTTTCAAGATGAAAATCCTAGAAATCGAGAACACTTAAGACTTTATAACATGGGGACTCAACAAAAGTCAAAATCTTAGAATTCTAC
Organism: Pinus albicaulis; assembly: GCA_034641835.2. Lineage (NCBI taxonomy): Eukaryota > Viridiplantae > Streptophyta > Pinopsida > Pinales > Pinaceae > Pinus > Pinus albicaulis. The sequence continues at coordinate 360,138,991 of CM076572.1, read as the reverse complement.
CGGCTTTGTTCCACTCGTACATTTGGTGTAGCTGGAACAAATTGATATTTGAAGAGATTAGATGTAGCCTAGAGGGGACTATTAATAGTATCCTACAACTATGGGATAAATTAAAAACTGGGAAAAGGCCTCTGGTGGACCTATCTAAGCGCATGAGACCCTTTGAGATTCACTATCCTTCCGGTTTCTTTGATGGCGCTTCTCAACATTCAAGATGTGGATGTGGTGCTTGGTTGTTGATTTTTCCACAATGTCATTATAAGATCCACTGGTTTGGCAGAGTAGGAACTAATATGAGGGCGAAAGTGTTGGCTTTGTGGGGATAATTATGGTTTGCATCGCAGTTTTGTATCGATAACCTATCGGCTTTCGACGACTCGTTGGTCCTTATTGAGCATCTCAACAAGGGTACCAATCTATTTCGTGGACATCTAGTGACTTGGATGCAGCACATTAAAGTTCTAAGGGACACTTTCAATTATATTAACTTCCAGCACATATTTTAGGATAAGAACTTTGAGATAGATAAATTATCAAAGAAAGGGATGAATGGTAGTTTTGGAATTATGCAATATGAAATGGTGGATGCGGATGGGCAAGGAGCAGTGGGTTCGATAAAATTTTCATGATTTTAATTAACATGTTCCTTGTCATGTTTCTTTATTATGTTGTTAGAATTTTGACAGGTCTACGTTAACCAGAAACCACGAAGGATATATTTCTGGGGACATTTTTGTCATGTCTTTTTATTTTTGAAGCTCATGATCGACAGTGGAAGAAGGTTTCTATTCTACCGTGAATGTTTATTTGCATTGATATGCAAACTATTGGGACTTTTTTTGTAGATTGTGCTATAGCGGATTGGCTTGTGTCTACTAGGAAACTCTATGGTTTTTAATTGTTTTGATATTTTCAAAGTGCTCACTATTGAAACTTTATGTTAAATTATAGGACATACATGAATGTATGGTATGATAAGTGCATATGGTATTTCTGCTACATATTTATCACTGAAGAATTATGTAAGACCGTCACATATAAGCATTATTCGCTGACACATTATATAAGCCAAAGTTTTTTCTTTCTAAAAAAAGACTATGGCATTAATTTGGCCATGTGATAAGCACCCAAACTTTTATATATTTTACTAATGGAAATGATTAGAAGCTTATTTCAAACAAATAATCATCTTGGATTATGGAGAGAGATGGTTTCGACACCTGAGAGATATCCATATTTTTATGTGTTTGAATGAAAAATAAATTGAAATTTTATTTTATGAAATTAACAATAAGTAAATAAAATAGTGGTTATGGGGGCATGAAAACGATGTGGGAATTTGGTTTTCCAGGTTCGAACCCTGCCGTCCACATAAATGCACACTAAGAGTGGCATAACTAAATGATTGAGGGGATAGTTGTTGGAAGTTCTTATAAAAAATCTTACGAAATTTTTTGGTTACGGCAATTTTACCCCTAAACCATGCATCACAGTCGGGCTCCTTCATCTTTTGCCCAATAAAAATCTCAGGTGGTCTCCCAAGCTGTCGGAGGAAATTAAATCTTTGACCGCGTGCTATTGAAGAATGAGTCGGCACTTCTAACGGGTTACCGTGAGCCCTGTTGGTTCGACTTAGCCGCCTACCTATGCATACCAATGACCTCAACCTGCTCGCTGATATCTTCCCAATCCGAGTTTGTCACAACTTTTAGAAATCAGGGTTTTGCTCCCTAATTCCGTATAAATGAAACACTAAAGGCTGCTAACACCAACAACACTTGGCTCCCCATTTAGTGTTCACCAGAAAGGGAAATCTAGAAGAAGCGGGGCTAGGTTTAGAGTTTCTACCGAACTAGGAAATGTAAATTATTATTATTATTTTATCACTGGCATACCCATCACAGATTTATTTTAACGCCCACGGCACCTCGGAAACTTTGAAGGAAAAAAATAATTTTCCGTCGTATAGCATGTCAAATATAGCAAACCTTTATTTATTATTTTTTTTTTTGCCCCAAGGTCCCGAAGGTTTGAGAGTTGTTCTCATCTCATACCAGAGTGTAGGACACTATTTTCAAAAAAATTAAAATCTATTTTCAGAAAATTTAAAATCTAGATCAATTGAAGCTTGTTTATTCACAAAGAAACATTTTAAGACACAATTTTCCAATTAAATGTACAATATTTATTTATACATTTAAAGACACAATTTTCCAATTAAATGTAAAATATTTTTTTGGTTTTTGCTGTTGAGGTCAATCTAGGGCTGTCAAATTCACTCTTATTGCCAAAAACTAACATTTCTCTGTCAAAATACGTAAAATGTCGATACCCAACTACAAAATACTTCAAACTTGAAGTATGTTGAGACATACCCGAAAAATTCAAATACAATCAAGACTACCCTATCTATACTTCTTTAGTGTGAATTCTTCCTCCTACTGTACAAACTTCAAAGATAATCAAGACTACCCTATCTATACTTCTTTAGTGTGAATTCTTCCTCTGTGTACTATGCCAAAAAGAACTCTTCCTCCATCGTACTCCTTACTGGAAAGAATTGTGAATTACGGATAAAACATGCTTCCCTAGACAGATGACAGTCTAAAACAACATATTAAAGACTATACGACTACCTTTCCTAACTCACAACAGACACACAAAAAGGATTAGAGGCTTACTTGTAATCCAAACACTTCTAAATGGCTCCTTCTGTCGCTTCCATTGTAGCTTCAAATTCAAATGGTTTGTGTGAAATGATTCCTATAAGAAAGAACACTAAAACAACAGAAGATAGCAATAATACAGATGTCTATTCAAGTTAGTTAGTGAAATCAGTAAAGCATAAATCATATACATCGACTAAGATCTTACAATATGGAAAATCAAAGCCAATACAAATGCATATAGGGAAAAGTAAGTTGTATTCTTTATTGATGATAGAAGGAGAGGTTACAACCCAATGACTGATTTGAAGTGACCCTTATACCAACGATCCCCAGCCCCATCACAGTATAAATCTCTCCATCAGCTGTTACACAAATCTAACTCTCAATTGAAAATCCACCAACATTTCTCTACTCAACTTCTTCCTCCTCAAGCACTCAGATCTGTGCTCAATTTATAGAGAAGCTGAAGGTTGTTTTGCAATCAATGACTTTCCAATAATAGGCAAGACATATTCCCAATCTTGTAGATGTCAAATGGACACTTGGATTCAAAGCTTGACACATGTGAACTCTTTTAGAAGGCACTGGCCAAGTGGAGATTCTGGAAGAATGAGAATATCGCTCCCAATGTGACCAACACACTTGTGAATGTCGGGAAGTGCTTTGTAGAGCAGCCTTGCATGGGGCTACCTGCATATGCAATGCACTTAGTCCCCTTAGAGGCAGCATTGGTGAGCTCTCATATGCTATATAATAAACTTCAAACTTTGGAAGCCTTTGCTTGAAGAAAGTCATGCTTGATTTGTCTTTTTCTTGCCTTAGGGCATGTAGCAACTTGAAATGATAGGGAATTATAGACCCTTAGTCATTGGTCCTAGAGATTATGCCCAGTTAAGCAAGTCATTGGGAATGATGCTCAAATTGATCTATAATAATTTCCCCCTAAAGCATGAGGTCAAAATAATAAAAACATTTGATTGAGATGCTTTACACTGTGATGGGCCATAGATGAAGTGAAGTGGTCACCTGCATCAATCTTACAATACATTACATCATGATATATCCTCTTTGATCATAATTGATGAGGGTAGGCATTCCCATGTTTAGCACATAAACAATCTAATAACATGTACATAATTCAGAAAGTCGTCGACATTGGAATGTTGCCCAATGCAGACATGCCTACAAATATAGGCCCATGTTTAGATGACAATCTGTATGTAGGGGCACCATACAGATGATGTGTACAACAATCCTTAAATCACAACTCAGATGGCTAAAACTAGATCTGGGGTCTTCTTATCTCATTCACTCGATCATTCGAGTACAAGTCTATCCATGCCAATATATGATTTGTCATCGAACATGGAAAGCCATCTTTGATTACCAACCAATGATGTGAGTTGTTAACAAATGCAAGAGAACCACCATTAATGAAAATGGCCCTGAAGGTACTGCAGTACATTTCATAAGGCATGAATAGATGATTTGATGTCGAACACCAAATAAAATCTTTTGGATGAAGGTCCGGAAGCGAGCATCTTTTTGATGCTGTAACAAGCCTCATGGTACTGGAATCTGATGTTTCTAAGTGAACTTCCTGGATATTGATTTGTCGTCAATAGGAAGGCACCTTATTGCGAAACGAGAGTTACTGATTTCGGAGACAAGCGTATGACTTGATATATAAATTTTTAGGGATGACGGTCATGAAAATAAATGTTTACGATTATTGTAGAAGGATGAGTTTATTCACTGGATGACTTCTCTTGAACATATCGGCGACACTGTGATGAGTTTATAGCATTGACCAAAAACAAAAGTGAAGGTATGATGAACCATAAGTGTAAATGAACCATAAAGATGATTACCCAACCCAAATAGTCATGGACATGGAGTGAAGGAAGTGTCATGTTCAAGAGCTACTTGGTACCATAAACAAATATTTCTCACTTTTCCCAAATTTTCCCCGGTCATTTGTCGACCAGTACCTCTTTATTTTTTAACAAGCTTGAGGAGGGTAACATTTTCTTGATCTATAATTCAACCCTTCAGGTGAATAAAGTATCTCTATTTAATAATTTAACAAGTCTAGCGATGAATGAAACTCAATTCTTGCCATGATCAACAAGCCCGTCGCTATTTTATGTTTTAACGAGTTTCACGACAGTGATAGTCCAGTCCTTTTTCATATTTCGAGAGTTTAAAAAAGAGAACGAAAGAAAACTCCATAAGTACTTTTTCTTATATTTTTCACTCAGATCCGAAAAAGTGTAAAATAATATCCGACAGAACCTCTTTGGTCATGTTTAACCAAGGTATTCCTTTTTCGTAAATAATGTATCTCAGTCTGGAAAAGGGTTAAACTTATAATGAGTAGATATCAACTCATTTACTTTTACGAGCTCGAAAAGACAAGTGCTCAACAATATTTTCACATTATCAGATTCTTAAAAGAGCTAAAAGATGACTCAAGGGGTTCCTTTTTCGCTGTTATCGAAGCTCGAAAAATAAGGAGAAAAAGTATGGTTTGTGGTCAAGTCATTATTTGAATAAATCTGCACAACTAATCTATTCATTAGTTGTATTTCCTATTCAGAAAAACATCAAATGGATTAAAAATACCTGTTTCACGATAAAAACATAATAAAACTATATTCATAGCAATAATTTTAACTTGCAAATAATTAAATGACTATTTAAAGGTAGTTTCACTATTCATTTTCACCATTCTATAGTTACCATTTGTGTTTTGGAGCTTTGAATCGGATTTTGCCCCTAAACTTCAGCTATTGATTGCGATCATTTTTGTGGGTGGATTTCATCGTTGTTTGATCCAGGTTAGTGCCATGAACCTCCTCTTTCCTTTAGTATTCATTTCATCTCCATTTTCTGCAAATTTTTAAGGTTTTAAGGTCCCTAGGGTAAATTCTGCCCAAAATGAGGGCAACGCACCTCTGAATGTCAAAAATTTTGTTGCATAGCAGGTACAGTGAAGTGTACTTGCATATGCAACGCACTGTCTCTTGTTAGGGAGTGCATTAGGTGCATTTTAAGTTTTTGATTTTCTCATAATGCCCAAAATTGACCAAGTTTTTTGCAATAAATGGAATCTAATGGACCTTATGGTTTACTTTAGTTTTCTATCAGATTATAATGATGATTACATGGAGGGAAAGAGAACATGAAGAACAAGATATGATTGCCTTGAACAATCCGGGTACCATAAGAGCCCTAAGAGATTGTGGACTGCTTAAGTAATTCAAATTGTTTGGGATGAGGCAACAAATAGAACTATTGGAGTTCTTAGTTAAAGCATGGGATCTGGCGATAGAGACATTTCATATTAAGAACCAAGTGGTTCTTATAATAGTTGAGGATGTGTATTTTCTAATAGGTTTGTCGAGGAGAGGTTTTCCCATTTCACTCTCAGGGTCTACCATTGGAGGAGAGACAGTGACGGATTATATTCTACAATATTGTTATCCAGGGGCGGAACCTAGCAAAGATGGAAAAATAAACATCTGAGATGTCAGATATTTGCCTTTGAGAACTATCATTTTCACGATCGCTAAACTTGCTGGCACCGTTACACTACATGTAGCGAACAGATCGTATATCCAGTATGCACTAGAGTGTATGCAGCCAATAGTCTTCAACTGTTCTGAAGCTGTTCTATCTCAGATAAAGGAACAACTTAATAAATAAAAGGGAGGAAGGAAGAAGAATTTCAGCTATGGTTCTATCCTTATATCCTTGGCCTTGGAACAGATTCCTCTAATACAACCACAACATGCGACACTAGATATAGCTAGTCCTAGATATCCTCGAATGCAGAGATGGGTAGAACTCATGGGTCGACATGCAAGCCAATCTATTGTTGTGTTCTCTACTGCATTCTTCGCTTGGTTCTGGTGACAGATTGTCACCATCGATGAGTATGCATACGTAGGCGTCGATTTTCGAGGAGATCTAGATTTAGCATTACCAAAGGCGCTCAATAGGGTGCAATAGGTAAGAATGCTTTGACCATATTTTATAATTTTCCTAAGGTTTATACAATTTTTTTGTATTTTTTATTTCTTCTCAAGACTAAACTAAATGTTTGATGTAATGCAGATGTTGGTCGTGTTCAACCAGTAGTGGAACTAGAGCGCGAAGCAAATGTGCCAGCAGAAAGGGTGTAATATCCCGTTTCGGGGATATCTCTAAAACACGACAAACTCCAACCAGAGATGGACTGGGAGGGCATTTACCGGATATTCTGCCTCTAAGAGAGGACAAGATCCAGAGGCTACCTGGCCCTTTCCAGATTCTATCTAAGAGTGAAATATAAACACACCAAGTGGTATAGAACTAGAATGCTCAGGAATATAAATAAATAAATAACAGTGCAGCAGACATATAATAACAGAGAAAGAAATTATGGCAACTCATCCAGAAAACATAGAGAGGAAATGCTGAGCCATTTTATTAATCTGAGAAATATAATGAAGTACAATAGGTGATCACAGTGATGTCACCTAATCTTGCTCAAGGCAAGTGACAAAACACTCTCAGAAAATACAGGAAACGACTGCTCTATGAATTGCGTCCTAGCTGCTGGAAAACTACCGTGTAGCTGCTACTGCTAGAATGGACTAAAGACTAGGGGCTGATCCCCTTGCCGGAATGAGCTGAAAATCTGCAAACCTCCTCTACTCACCAACCCGGACAAAACCCAGAAACCATATAAAAAATGGCCAACCCCCGAAAATCACCAGAAAATGCCTCCTTAGGGAATTACGCTGGCCTCCAAGGCTCTGCGTAGAGGCTAAATGGAAATAGCTGAAACACTGCCTCACACTCTACCAAAGTCCTCCTGTGGGCAAAGGCTAACCCTCTGCTCAAAATCTCGGCTGAATCCCCTGCAGAAACCCCAATCCGAAACACCTCCAAAAGGGATTGCGTCCTCTCACCTAGTGACTGCAGAGTCTCTATAAGCTCCAGCTCCGCAACAAACCCCAAAAAAAAAACTACTCACAAAATACTAAAGAACTAACCTTGCCCGAGCAGGCACTTGAAGTCCCTTGGGGCTAAGGGCAAGATCTCCGACCAGAGACACTCAATGCACTAAACAGTGCTACAGACAGGCTAAACAGCTAGTGTGCTCAAGAAGACAAACTTCTAGCTCAAAATCATCAACTCTAGAATGAATCAAATGAGGATTCTTCTCCATCTTTTATAATTTTGGTTTCCCTCCAAAACCCCAACGTAGCCTCGCTCTCCTCCACATGCTCATCCTCATCTGTGCAGAAGCTTCTAGAGTGTACGTGGGTCCCCTCCTCTACATGGTGTTTGGCCCCCCTTGGCTCCCCTTAATTCATAACGTTGTGCTACTAGGAGGATTTTTTATTTCACTTAGGTGAGTTAGACCCTCTCTACTCACTTTTATTTATTTACAAACTTTAGACGGAAAAACTATGCAAAATAAAATATTCCAATTAGCTGTCGCTAATTAGGAATATTACACTCTCCCCCTGCAAAATGTTTCTTGTCCTCAAGCAACTGAAGTGATGGATGCTGCAAAATATTCTCGCTCTCCCAAGTGGCATCCTCATCTGGCAAATTCTTCCACCTCACCAAGAATTCTCGGACCGTCCTGTTCCGTAACTGCCTCTCCCTGGTATCAATAATGGCCTCTGGCTGCAACACCAAGTGGCCTCATCATTTGTAGGTGGTAGCTCCTCCGTCACTGTCACCTGCTGCCCCAACACCTTCTTCAGGCATGATACATGGAAAATGTTATGGATCTTGCTTCCTTGGGGCAGCTCCAACTCATATGCAACCTGCCCAATCCTGCGTATCACCCTGTATGGCCTGTAAAAGCGAGGCTTGAGCTTCTCAGCTCCCTTCTGCTTCAACGATGACTGTTGGTATGACTGTAATCATAGGTAGACCAAGTCCCCTACCTAAAACTATCTCTCCACCTAATCTCTGTTGGCATACAGCTTCTGCTGGTTCTATGCTGTAGCCATATTGTCCTTGAGAGCTCGGAGGATGTTTTGACTCTCTTGGATCCAAATCTTGGCTCTAGGAGCCTGTTGTGGCCAACAACAAACCCCCTTTTTTATTTAAGTATTAGTAATAATACTAAATATGAGGGGACCCTTAGTCAAAAAATCCAAAAAATTAATTAGCACTTGTTTCCTTTCTCAAATAAAACTTACTATCATAACTTATAGAAATTCCTTAGGAAATCATTAAATACACTTAAGTTTATGATAAATTGGAATAAAATATTTTCTTTGAAGAAAATATCGCATCCATCGCAATAAGTAGACATCCTTTGTAAGGAAGAATCTTTTAAATTGCGATTTCGCGATATTGCGATAGCGCGATCCCAAAAAAACTATACATTAAAATATTGATCGCAAACCGCATATCGCAGAAAAGATGTTTAACCAATACTTTTCATATATTATATTTTGTGATATTGCGATTTCGCGATACTATCAGACTGCGATTCATGAATATTGCGATTGGCGATAATTGCGATCTTGCGATGATTTCGATTTGAGAAAACTGCGATCTGCGATATTGCGATATTGCACAGCAAATCGCAGATCGCAATGTCACAGATTCTTAAAAGCTCATTGTCCAAAGAAAATCTTTTCATAAATCAATATCCGTTATGCACTTTAATGATTGAATTAATGAATGGATTGTCAATTATCGATAAAAAGGATTTTGTTTTTATTGAAAGGTTGTTTCATGTTAAAATAATATATTTCATCCACCTTCAGCATTTAAAACTATCCCGTCACCTTTCTCATGTCATTACTCTCACTTAATTCGTAAAACCGCAGGCGCGAAGGAGCAGAAGACTATACAAAGAATTCACAGAGTATTATGGGAAAGAAAGAGAAAACTCCAAGTTCTGAAAACAAAGAGATGGCTTTCCTGTATGCAGATACTGCTTGCAACAAGGATGCAGGTATCACCACCTGGGAGGGAATGCATAATCTGCTCGAAGAAGAAAATCCCAGGGTAATGGAAGTCGCGGCTACTGCAGGTTCAAGTAATTCATCTGAAGCATCTCTTACATAATTGGCTTGTTCATTTTTGCACCGGATAGCAGCAAGACCGAGAATTCTTCCGTATACAGATATGGTAAAATGGGTGCTGGATAGCACCGATATTTCAGACAAGAAATTTAGAACTCCAGATCAAGAGCTCATCGGGTCATTCACTACAGTAGATTTGAGGCTTATGTACCACTTTCTGGAGCCTCAGGCGACTTAGAACAAACAATTTATGGATAAATTTTCCAGGGAAAATGCAAATTTGGCAGAATGCACAAAGGAATGGACCAAAAGAGATGAACCATTGAAGAAAGACAAACACGGTATGTACAGTACTGGTTCACTCACCTCTCCCTATTGTTTTGCTACTGCTATGTTATGCAGGCTTTTTGGAAAGGCTGACATAAATAAGGTCTTGCCTAAATGGCTTCTGTTATTAAATGCTGCTGTTAACGCTACCATTGTAGACTGGGCCAAAATACTGTCTGATAATTTAGCCACTTCTATTTTCAATTACCGGTCTAAACAGACTGTCTGTCAGAGGATTTATCCTCCTTTTTATCGGTCTACCTATGTTATGGATTCTATCTGCTTTGTTTCTAAATTCCCTTTAATGGGTTGGCAATGGAAAATTCATGATCCTTTGCCTATTCATGTGTATCACAAAGAAATGTGGGAATCAAAATTTGTTCCTCATTTTTACAAGATTTGCCACGGCATAATGTTGCCGCTGTACAGAATATTGTATAGTAAGGATGCTCCAAGGTTTTCTCCGAAAGTAGAAGTCGACATTCTCCCTGTCGCATGGTGGTTTGGAGAAGAGTTGTTTACCTATGTAAGGGTTTTTGGAAGCTCTGCTTCTCCTCATGTTTTACCCTTGTATGTTCCGGATAAACTTATAGCTCGGGAAATTGCATACCAAACCTATGGTGAAGGAGGTTTGACAAAGGAATTAAAGGATAAGAAGAAGGCCATCTGGCCACAATTTCCTGTAGCCTGTGGAGCATTTTCATTGTTTGATGTTGGTCATGCATTCAAAGAGGTAAGAAATATTACATGCTTACAATTGTTCAAGTTTTTGAGAAGGCTATTCGATCCATATGGTATTGTCAAGGATTTCACCACTGCAATCAAAGTGAGAGTATTTTTCGGAGAAGAAGAGCTTTTTGGTGATATGTTTCAAGGAAAATGTTCATTTAAAGAAATTTTGCATTCAGCTCAAACACAGTTTTCCCCAGAAGTATTTCAAGAATTTAAAATCTGCAGAGAAAGAAGATTGACTACTATCCCTTTGGATAATTTACACTTGGAACCCGCAAGGGAACCAACTCCTAGTGTCAGTCTCAATAGTAGCTCAAATACTGACAGGTCTAAATCAAAGTCTGACAAAGAAACTTCTGAACGTTCTCAAAAGTCTGATAAAGATGAAGGCTCAGTGAAAGATACAGCTCAGTCAAAAGATCTTTCACAACTACAGACTTCAACCACTCCACAGTTGAATCTTCCACCTCCCACTGTACAGCAACCATCCACAAATATTCAATTAGATAAAGAATGGGAAACGTTTAATGAATTGTTTAATGTTGAACAACAGAATACACAAACCCCTGTACACACAACAAAATTTTTAAGCACGGGAATAAGTGGCAATGTCACAGAAACTGAGCATATACCTATCACTCCCTCCTCTGAAATTATACTTAATATAGAGGACATTCCTCCTCTATATGTATTCTACAGCCCGCAGTATAAAGTAGTAGTGAGGAAGAAAATGAAAAAGAGAAATTTAGAGAGTGCAATCTCTACTAATGCAGAACAATTAGATGTCTTATGGAAAGATCCTACTACGAATCCTACTGAGAATCTTACCAAGCTATCTCAGATTACAGGAGCTTATGCCTCCGCAACTATTGACAAAGCATCTGAGGTATGACTATTATTAAATGAAAAAGAAGATCAGATACAGGTTCTACAACAGCAATTGCAACAAGCTCATGCTAGCAGTGAAGCACAGGTAAAACTTGAAAAGTTACAACAAGAGCTTCAAGAGATGCAAATCGGATATCAAAAAAGTTTGGCCGATAAAGAGAAACAAATACAGATTATCCGAGAAGAGCACAAAGATGATCCTAAACTTCCAGAGTTTATTTCAGAATCTATTTCTTTAAACAACCAACTACTGCAACAACAAGATGTATTATGCCAGAAAATCTCGCAATGGAACTCTTTTTGTCTAGAAAGTGATAAAATCACTAATCATGTCGTAGAATTATGACATGATTATGATTTAACTAATGAAAGAGTTACTAATTATTTGGCATGGCAAAAGACAGAGGAAGGAAAAAGAGCTGGTGCACCAATTATCAATAACAGTCATAAAGAAATACTTTTCAATAATTGGGATGCACAGATCAGAGAAGCAGAGAAAGCGGCAGAGGAGTCAGCTACAGCAGCAGGCAATATTACTGATTGTGTAAATGAGAATTTGCACAAGGCTAATTTGATTTCAGAAACTATTCCGGGATATCTTCCACAGGCACAACAATTGCAAACAGAATGGAAACAAAAGGCGGAAGAAAAAGCAAAATCAATTCAAGGATTGACAAGATTAAATTGGGATTCTTACTGGACATATCTAGTAAAACCACACAGTCAATGCAACACTCTTAATTGCATCATTAATTCTGCTGAGAAGGTTGCACCTACACTTTCCGATTCTATATTTTCGAGACAGTTGAAATGTGAAGTCGGCCAACCACCTCTTCTCAAAACAATGCTGGATGCTTGCAAATTCAGAGATCAAATTCATAAGTAGTTAGTTGATAGTTTTCAATTTTAGATTTAGTTTCAGTTTTACTTTATTTTTTCCAAGAAAAAGGACGATCATTTAAACCAAATCCTAAATTTTTGTAATAAACTATAATTAGATTTTGTTTGTAGTATTTAAACCCTTCTCATGCATTTAGAGAAGGGTCCTAAAATTTGTCAAAAACTTATCCTCAAAACATGCACTTCTGCACCCTCAGAGGAGGTTTTGATGAATGAATGGAACGATATTTATTGATATCTGTGTCTAATATCTGTTACTGATGTTGCATTTCTGTACTCTTAATGGATGTTGGATTAGGAAGAGATAAATCATTATTGCTTCTAGCTCATGAGTAGGATCAGTTATAAATGGTACTTTTATCTCTTAACTGTTTCTGTTTCTGTGTTAAAAGTGATACTTATGTTCAGTTATTTATATATTGATGCTTGAATGATTGAGTTATCATTTGGCACTTTTGTACGGTGATAACCATTTATTTGTGCTTGATGTATGAATAGCTTATTATGCGATATGTTTTTCACAATTGTTTCATCTAAATTTTTATATGAAATGGTTTATCTTTATTGAATTCTTTTCTAATAATAATTGAATGATCTTTATTATCGATTGTTATCTGAAATCATTTTAGATCGCATAAATAGAAAGATTTACATCCCGGGTTAGTTTTAGAGTTAGATATTTCTTAGAATACAGTTTGCATATGAATAGATTAGAAATAGATTAAAAGCATTTTACTTAGGAATTTTAGAAAAGAAATATCAAATCTCAAACACACACACACATATTGGGAAATTGGTCCCATTATCCCCAGTCGGACCCACTACACCAAAGGGAAAAGGAGCTGCTAACCAAGGTCCAGACCGGGTGGGTATCCCCCTTGTTGTAGACCCGATTTTTGGGGCTTCGACATATTTGGCGCTAGAAGGAGGGCACGAACTATGAATGGCAAGTGAATCTAAATCTAAATACCATTCTGAGAGTAAATCACCCTCACCATCTTCCCCGACTTCTCCATCACACTCAGAAATTTTAAATCTAGAACTAGAAGTCGAAAGAAGAACAGACACTGCTACAAACCCTGAATTTTCAGACGAATCTGCTATTGAACCTCTGGAAGTTTAATCTTTGATTCATAAACTTCAACAATTTTCAATATCACCTCAAAGATCTGATAAATCTCAAGGCAGTGTGACTTCGCAATATAATCTTGCTCATCCCCTTACTAGATTACAGAGTGAAAAGCTTGGCATTCAGCCAAGTGAATTACCTCTACCTACAAGAAAAAGAGCTAGGAAATCACCTAAAGAGTCTGATAGTGAGACTCTTTCATCATCCATCTCAAACTCTTCATCGCGAAGTCAACCACCCACTCCTCCACCCCAAATTATTGTCTATCAGTCCACTCAATCTTCCACATCTCCTTCTCAAATCATAATATCTTCATCTTCTTAGTCACAAATATCATCTTGAGCACTTTCCTCTATTAGTAGTTCAGCGATGACCCAAATTCCATGGAATAATCCAGGGGCGGTCTTAATGCCTACACCCTTGAGTCAATTACCAGCCCATCCTGAAAAATGGCTGCCTAAGTTTAATCCTGAAATAGGCATGCTAGCAGAAGAACATATCAACAACTTTATGCTATCCATAAACCTCAATGGAGTTATTAATGAATATGTTGTTGTCCGACTTTTTCCTTATACCCTACAAGGAGCAGCTGGATCATGGTATTTTTCGTTACCATCTGGATCTATCACTACTTGGGATATCTTTCAAGATCAATTTTTAACTAAATTTGGTGACGACAGGTCTACAGCAACATTGATCAATGATTTATCTAATCTTAGAGTTGATTCAAAAGAACTTTTCAAGGATTTCAATTCACGTTTCAATAAATTTTTAAACAAAATTCCTACTACTTCCAAGCCTAGCAAAGAAGTGCGAAGTGAATGGTACATTTCTGCTTTACCATCAAACATAGCAATCTTTGTTGATATGGCTAACAAAACAACTTTAGCAGACAATATGAAGGAAGCAATAGCAGTAGAGAAACGAATCATTGCTTTAGAAAAGAAAAATGCAATAGAAGAACGAAAATCTAAGAAGGTCACTTTTAAAGAAGATCCCAAGAAAAAACAACCAAAAGATCCATTTGATTTAGAAGGATTGTAGAAAGTTTTGAAAACCATGTCTAACGAAATGGTTGACATTAAGAAACAAGTGGCAGAAACATCTTCTAAAAATTCTTTCAAGCCTTTTAGAATAAACCCTTCAAATGATCCAAAGCCACCAAATGCTATTACAAATTCTGAATCAGAAGAAGAAGAAGAAGAAACTGCTACTGAAGAAACAACTGATGAAGAAGAAGTTGTAGAAGTCCAAGGTATGTGGGATTTCATCCTTCCAGATGAGGAAGATCAAGAAGCATCCCCGGTTAGCACTCGAAGTAGAAATCACCTTGATCCTCCTCAAACTACTCCTAAGTCAAAGAGCGCAAGCCCATTGACTAAGGAAAAAGTTGTACCCAAGAAAACGACATCTAAAGAAATTCAAACTAGCCCAGTCCAAACAGATTCATCAATTCCATTAAGAACACTGATTGTTCCGGATGAAATGGAATATAACATTATAGAAGACATGAAAAATACTAGGGCTAACATCACTTTGTATGAATTGAGTAAGTTAAAGCACCAGCAAAAGGTACTTTTGAAAGAATTACATGCTATACTAGAAAAACCTTTTTCCAATCCTGTAATTTCTCAAGCTTCCAATGAGATGGGAATACCTCCAACTAATTCGATTAGTAAAGTTGATCTTGAAAATATCGCTTTAATTGGAGGAAGATTGAGATCTCATACTCCTCCATTTCTTCTTACTTATGAAGTTTTCAATAAAAATTTGCATAACTGTTTAGTGGATTCTGGAGCTTCATCTAATATTTTACCAAAATCAGTATGTGCAAAATTAAACATTCAACCAAAAAAATCTGCTGTACGCATAGTGAAATTAGATTGATCGTAGGTTGAAGTGATTGGTGAATTAAACCAGGTTACCATACGACTGTCATCAAATCCAAAAGTATGTCAAGTCATTGATATTTTAGTTGCATATATTCCAGAATTTTATGGCTTAATTATTAGCAGAGATTGGTCAGAAAAACTTCATGGATACTTTGCAACCAATTGGTCGCACATGTGGCTTCCTTACAATGGTAAACCAAATCAGATAAAAGTTGAACGAGAAAAGCGTCAGAAATACATAGTAACAGAATTGGAAGGAGAGAATGAACCAGTTGCATACAGTAGTAATATCATTAGCAATTACTCAATTGATTCTTTCTTAGGAAATTTTAATGCTCATACTTCACCTTATTTAGAACATTCTGTTTTATCTCAAATAGAAATTTTTTCTCAGACAGATAGTTCTAAATGTATTAATGTTGTATATATTCCTGTAAATAAATATTTATTTTGGAAATTATTTTTTGATGGATCTAAGTCTAATGAAGGAGCAGGAGCAGGATGTGTGTTGGTTAGTCCAGAGGGAAACAAAATTATGCTAACTTGTAGACTTGAGTTTGAATGCACTAATAACACCGCAAATTACGAGGCTTTAATCCAAGGATTATATAAAGCAATCGGATTAGATATCAAATATCTACAAGTTTTCGGAGATTTAGAAATTGTAATCAAACAGGTACGCAATACTATACATTTTTTATCAGGTCATTTAAAGCATTATCAATATTTAGTTCAAGATCTGACTGAACATTTTATAGCATTTAATATTTCA
Organism: Pinus albicaulis; assembly: GCA_034641835.2. Classification (NCBI taxonomy): domain Eukaryota; kingdom Viridiplantae; phylum Streptophyta; class Pinopsida; order Pinales; family Pinaceae; genus Pinus; species Pinus albicaulis. Next base: position 360,122,636 of record CM076572.1, on the reverse strand, counting down.
CCAATTCCTAGAATCCAGAATGCTAGTGCAGACCTCTTAGCCAATGTAGCCTCTAAGCTTATTCCTGCAGAAGACTTTAGCCCTGATCGATTTTCAATTGAATTAATCTTTAGACCTTCGATTCCTGATAACGTTACCAATTGGAGAATTTTCAACGATGACCCTGATATTGTAAGCTTCCTCACATCTGAAGGATCTTATACCCATCAGATAATTGATGAAGACCAACATGACAAACAATTACAACATGATAGCACTAATAATGCTATTCCAAAGTCAATAGTCAAGTTAGAAGACCTTTATGATTTGAAAGACCGATTTAAAAGATCTACCAATTCAAAATTACAAAGTTCAACTTTGAATTATGAATTAGTGAATCTAGGAACTGATACCAAACCACAGAATATCAACCTAGGCCTTGGTCTAGCTCCTGAAGAAAAATTAGCATATGTTCGTCTTTTGAAACAATATAAAAGTTTCTTTGCTTGGAACTACGATGAACTCAAAACTTATGCCACTTCTATTATCCAACATACCATTCCAATGATAAATGATGAAAAACCTGTTCAACAAAAGCTGAGAAAAATCCATCCCAATCTAGAAAATCAGATCAAATCTGAACTCAATAAGTTATTGAAAGCCAAAATTATTTTTCCTGTTTGACATTCTAAATGGGTTTCCAATATGGTTCCTGTTAGAAATAAGAACGAAGATATTAGAATTTGAATTGACTTTCGAAATCTTAATAAAGCTTGCCAAAAAGATAATTTTCCTTTGCCTCCAATGGAGAAAATATTACAGGCAGTTGCAGGATCAGAATTAATGTCTTTCTTATATGGTTTCTCTGGCTACAATCAAATGTTAGTCCATCCTGATGATCAATTGAAAACTACATTTAGAACTAAATGGGGCACTTATGCATATCAAAAGATGCCTTTTGGCCTGATCAATGCTGGTGCCACATTTCAAAGAGCCATGGACATCGCTTTCAAGGGATTAGTTAACAAATCAGTTGTAATCTATTTGGATGATATAACTGTATATTCCAAAAAACGAAGAAATCATCTTAAAGATTTGAAGCAGATCTTCCAATGTTGTAAAAGGTATGGAATTTCACTTAATCCAAAAAAATCCTTTTTTGCATTAAGTGAAGGAAAAATTCTTGGATTCATAGTGTCAAAATCTCGAATTCATATTGATCCTGATAGAATCAAAGAAATTTCTGAAATATCTTTACCTCACAATAAGAAAGCTATGCAATCTTTCCTTGGCCAAATTAATTTTGTAAAGAGATTTGTACCAGATTTTTCAAGAATATTATCTCCTTTACAAGTGATGATAAAAAATAATTCAAACTTCAAATGGAGCCAAGATGAATATGAGGCATTCAATCTGATCAAACAAGCAATCATTAATGCTCCATCTTTAGCAACTCCAAATTTTTCCGATCCTTTTATTTTGTATACATTTTCCTCTAATAAATCTTACGCTGCAATACTTACTCAAGCAAATCAAGACAAAGCAGAAGCCCCAATTTCTTTCTTCAGTTGAAATTTACAGGGAGCTGAGTTGAATTACTCAGATGTGGAGAAACAAGCTTATGCTGTTTTCAAAGCAATCAAGTATTTCAGACCTTTTTTACTTAAAACCCATACAAAAATCATAGTACCGTTTCGAGTGGTAAGAAATATTTTAGTCCAAAAAGATGTGGGTGAGAAAAGAGCTAATTGGATTACTGCCTTACAAGAATATGATGTTGAGATCAAACCAACAAATATTGTAAGAGGTCAAGGCTTTTGCAAAATACTAGCTGGAGCATCACAGATTTCTGAAAAATCATCTGAAGAGATACAAACGTATGAGGTAAGCCTAAACGATGTTGAATCATTATATGTTGATATCATTTTTTATCTAAAGAAAGGATCTGCTCCTCCAAATCTCGATCACACCAAGAAAAGAGCTCTAAGGTTGAAGACTAAACAATGTCAGCTTGTAAACGATGTTCTTTTTAGAATGAATTACGATTTTGTTCTTCTTAGATGTCTGGAGAAATTTGAAGCTGAAAAAGTCTTGCAAGAACTTCACGATGGGCCAGTAGGTGGACATTATGCTGGAGATGCTACTGCACACAAAATTCTTCGTGCAGGCTATTACTGGCCTACATTATTCAAAGATTCACATAGCTATGTAAGAAAATGTCAAATTTGTCAAACTGCAGCTGGAAGACAAAAGAAACCATCATTGCCATTACAACCAGTGAACATTGAACATCCTTTTGATCAATGGGGATTGGACATAATAGGTGAGATCGTTCCTCACTCTTCTAAGCAACATAGGTATATTATTACAACAACTGATTATTTTACGAAATGGGTAGAAGCAGTCCCTCTCAAGATTGCTAATGCTGAACATATCATCGAATTCATAGATCAGTTCATAATTACCAGGTTTAGTTTACCTTCTGCTTTAATGTTTGATAATGTATCGTATTTTTCTAGTAATGCTATGACTGAATTTGCACTCAAGAGAGGTTCTAAACTTAAATACTCTGCCAATTATTATCCACATGGAAATGGATTAGCTGAATCCACAAATAAAAACTTAATTAGAATATTTAAGCGAACCATTGATCAAAATCATAAAAATTGGCATAAGTCTTTAACATATGCTTTATGGGCAGATTGAATAACACATAAGGCTTCTATTGGTACTTCTCCCTTTAATTTAGTTTATGGGAAAGAAGTAGTTCTTCCAACTCATTTAGCAATTCCTTCTTTAGCCTTAGTTCAATATATTGATGAAGCACCAACTTCTTCCATACAACTAAGACAGATGGAAATAATTAATTTAGAAGAACAACGAGAAAAAGCCAAAATAACTCATGCTCATCATCAAGCATTAGTAAAATCTTCCTTTGATTCAAACATGATAACCAGAAAATACTTTTAGGTTGGAGATCTTGTTTTAAAATGGGACAAGGCTCATGAGGAAAAAGGAAAACATACGAAATTTCAATGGATGTGGCTTGGTCCTTTCCAAATTGCAGAAATCATAGGTCCATATACTTTTATGTTACAGGATTTAACAGGCAAAAGAGAGTCTTTTCCTGTTAATGGACAAATTCTCATAAAATATTTTCCATAGGAGATCATTCTTCTATTTTGTATATTAGTTTCCTTTATCATCATAAATAAAATGAGTTGTTAATGGTTACATTTGGAATTCACAAAAAAGATACAAATTCTCTTTTTTAGATGTTGTTTCTTCACTTTTACAAATAGAATTCTTTTTAGAATATTGATCATTGTTATTCAAAGATACAATTAAAAACTTTAGCCTAGAAATGATACTAGTTTCAACTTTGAAAACTTTGATAAAAGGAAACTTTTAGTGAAAGATTGTTTCATATCAGTCCAATGAAAGGTATCAATAAAAAAACAAAGTTTCTTTGTAGAAAAATTCTTTCCAAAAACTCTACCATTGTCGTCCAAAGCTATCTTAAGGAAACAATGATTTCCTCCCCACTTATGAAATTACAACGTTCAGGGAATTATCCAATAATACACTTAACTTAAAGATTAATAGGTCTCATCACGAGCCGACTTATCATGATCATAGATATTATAGCTTGTTGACTTTGCCAATACTGCATACCACAACAGGGAAATGACTCAAGATTGTTATAAATCAAAAGACAAGGGGTCTCATCACGAGCCAACTTGTTCAGCAAAGTTATAAATCAAGTGAATGGCACTGTCATAAATTGGCTACCAAACCAAGACAATGTTCTTTAAGAAGAAAAATAAAAATAAAAGAAATAAGTGTGAATATGGATTTCTCTTTGAAAATTGTATATTTCTCTAAGTAGGATACAGGATCATTGCTGGGTAACAGGTAACCCTGTCGAGGCTATAAACGCTTGCTGGTAGCAGTGGCTCTACCTACGACAAATGAGCATATTTTAAGTTGATTTACAGAGAAGCCTTTGTTTTTATATTTATGAACTAAGTAATGAACTGATCTAAATACAAGGACTAGCTTGAAGAAGTGAATAATCAAAGTAGAATATAGAAGAAATGAAATATCATTTATAGATTAAAGCATAATGTACTTTGTCTTTTCATAATAAAGTTTGATTTTCTAGAAAATTTTCTGTTCTGAAAAGTTTAGAAAATTCAAAAGAAAAGAAGAGATAACTGGTTCTTCCAAGTGAATCGCCAATTGTTGTGGCCAACAACAATCCCCCTCTTTTATTTAAGTATTAGTAATAATAATAAATATGAGGGGACCCTTAGTCAAAAAATCCAAAAAATTAATTAGTGCTTGTTTCCTTTCTCAAATAAAACTTACTATCATAACTTATGGAAATTCCTTAGGAAATCATTAAATACACTTACGTTTATGATAAATTAGAATAAACTCTTTTCTTTGAAGAAAATATCGCATCCATCGCAATAAGTAGACATCCTTTGTAAGGAAGAATCTTTTAAATTGCAATTTCGCGATATTGCGATAGCGCGATCCCAATAAAACTATACATTAAAATATTGATCGCAAAATGCATATCGCAGAAAATATGTTTAACCAATACTTTTCATATATTATATTTTGTGATATTGCGATTTTTCGATACTATGAGACTGCGATTCATGAATATTGCGATTGGCGATAATTGCGATCTTGCGATGATTTCGATTTGAGAAAACTGCGATCTGTGATATTGCGATATTGTGATATTGCACAACAAATCACAGATCGCAATGTCGTAGATTCATAAAAGCTCATTGTCCAAAGAAAATATTTTCATAAATCAATATTCGTTATGTGCTTTAATGATTGAATTAATGAATGGATTGTCAATTATCGATAAAAAGGATTTTGTTTTGATTGAAAGGTTGTTTCATGTTAAAATAATATATTTCATCCACCTTTAGCATTTAAAACTATCCCGTCACCTTTCTCACGTCATTACTCTCACTTAATTTGTAAAACCGCAGGCGCGAAGGAGCAAAAGACTATACAAAGCATTCACAGAGTATTATGGGAAAGAAAGAGAAAACTCCAAGTTCTGAAAACAAAGAGATGGCTTCCATGTATGCAGATACTGCTTGCAACAAGGATTCCGGTATCACCAGCTGGGAGGGAATGCATAATCTGCTTGAAGAAGAAAATCCCAGAGTAATGGAAGTCACGACTACTGCAGGTTCAGGTAATTCATCTGAAGCATATCTTATAGAATTGGCTTGTTCATTTTTGCACCGGATAGCAGCAAGACCGAGAATTCTTCCGTATACAGATATGGTAAAATGGGTGTTGGATAGCACCGATATTTCAGACAGGCAATTTAGAACTCCAGATGAAGAGCTCATCAGGTCATTCACTACAGAATATTTGAGGCTTATGTACCACTTTCCGGAGCCTCAGGCGAATTACAACAAACAATTTATGGAGAAATTTGCCAGGGAAAATGCAAATTTGGTGGAATGCACAAAGGAATCGACCAAAAGAGATGAACCATTGAAGAAATAAAAACACGGTATGTACAGTACTGGTTCACTCACCTCTCCCTATTGTTTTTTTACTGCTATGTTATGTAAGCTTTTTGGAAAGCTTGACATAAATAAGGTCTTGCCTGAATGGCTTCCATTTTTAAATGCTGCTGTTAACGCTACCATTATAGACTGGGCCAAAATATTCTCTGATAATTTAGCCACTGCTATTTTCAATTACCAGTCTAAACGAACTGTCTCTCAGAGGATTTATCCTCCTTTTTATCTGTCTGCCTATGTTATGGATTCTATCTGATTTGTTTCTAAATTCCCTTTAATGGGTTGGAAATGGACAATTCATGATCCTTTGCCTATTCATGTGTATCACAAAGAACTGTGGGAATCAAAATTTTTTCCTCATTTTTACAATATTTTCCATGGCATAATGTTGTCGCTGTACATAATATTGTATAATAAGGATGCTCCAAGGTTTTCTCTGGAAGCAGAAGCTGACATTCTCCCTGTCGCACGGTGGTTTGGAGAAGAGTTTTTTACCTATGTAAGGGTTTTGGGAAGCTCTGCTTCTCCTCATGTTTTACCCTTGTATGTTCCGGATAAACTTATAGCTCAGGAAATTGCATACCAAACCTGTGGTGAAGGAGGTTTGACAAAGGAATTAAAGGATAATAAGAAGGCCATCTGGCCACAATTTCCCGTAGCCTATGGAGCATTTTCATTGTTTGATGTTGGTCATGCATTCAAAGAGGTAAGCAATATTACATGCTTACAACTATTCAAGTTTTCGAGAAGTCTATTCGATCAATATGGTATTGTCAAGGATTTCACCATTGCAATCAAAGTGAGATTATTTTTTGGAGAAGAAGATCTTTTTGATGATATGTTTCAAGGAAAATGTTCATTTAAAGAAATTTTGCATTCATCTCAAACACAATTTTCCCCAGAAGTATTTCAGGAATTTAAAATCTGCAGAGAAATAAGATTGACTACTATCCCTTTGGATAATTTACGCTTGGAACCCGCAAGGGAACCAACTCCTAGTGCAGTCTCAATAGGCTCAAATACTGACAGGTATAAATCAAATTCTGACAAAGAAACTTCTGAACGTTCTCAAAAGTCTAATAAAGATGAAGGCTTAGTGAAAGATATAGCTCAGTCAAAAGAGCTTTCACAACTACAGACTTCAACCACTCCACAGTTGAATCTTCCACCTCCCACTGTACAGGAACCATCCACCAACATTAAATTAGATAAAGAATGGGAAACGTTTAATGAATTTCTTAATGTTGAACAACAGAATACACAAACCCCTCTACACACAACAAAAGTTTTAAGCACGGGAATAAGTGGCAATGTCACAGAAACTGAGCATATACCTATCACTCCCTCCTCTGAAATTGTACTTAATATAGAGGACATTCCTCCTCTAGATGTATTATAAAGCCCGCAGTATAAAGCAGTAGTGAGGAAGCAAAGGAAAAAGAGAAAGTTAGAGAGCGCAATCTCTACTAATGCAGAACGATTAGATGTCTTATGGAAATATCCTACTACGGATCCTACTGAGAATCTTACCAAGCTATTTTAGATTACAGGAGCTTATGCCTTCACAACTATTGACAAAGCATCTGAGGTACGGATATTATTAAATGAAAAAGAAGATCAGATACAAGTTCTGCAACAGTAATTGCAACAAGCTCATGCTAGCAGTGAAACACATGTAAAACTTGAAAAGTTACAACAAGAGCTTCAAGAGATGCAAATCGGATATCAAAAAAGTTTGGCCGATAAAGAGAAACAAATACAGATTATCCGAGAAGAGCACAAAGATGATCCCAAACTTCCAGAGTTTATTTCAGAATCTATTTCTTTAAACAACCAACTACTGCAACAACAAGATGTATTATGCCAGAAAATCTCGCAATGGAACTCTTTTTGTCTAGAAAGTGACAAAATCACTAATCATGTCGTAGAATTACGACATGATTATGATTTAACTAATGAAAGAGTTACTAATTATTTGGCATGGCAAAAAACAGAGGAAGGAAAAAGAGTTGGTGCACCAATTATCAATAACAGTTATAAAGAAATACTTTTCAATAATTGGGATGCACAAATCAGAGAAGCAGAGAAAGCGGCAGAGGAGTCAGCAATAGCAGCAGACAACATTACTAATTGTGTAAATGAGAATTTTCACAAGGCTAATTTTATTTCAGAAACTATTCCGGGATATCTTCCACAGGCACAGCAATTGCAAGCAAAATGGAAACAAAAGGCGGAAGAAAAATCAAAATCAATTCAAGGATTGACAAGATTAAATTGGGATTCTTACTTGACATATCTAGTAAAACCACACAGTCAATGCAACACTCTTAATTGCATCATTAATTCTGCTGAGAAGATTGTGCCTACACTTGTCGATTCTGTCCTTTCGGGACAGTTGAAATCTGAAGTCGGCCAACCACCTCTTCTCAAAACAATGCTGGATGCTTGCAAATTCAGAGATCAAATTCATAAGTAGTTAGTTGATAGTTTTCAATTTTAGATTTAGTTTCAGTTTTAATTTATTTTTGCCTAGAAAAAGGACGGTCATTTAAACCGAATCCTAAATTTTTGTAATAAACTATAATTAGGTTTTGTTAGTAGTATTTAAACCCTTCTGATGCATTTAGAGAAGGGTCCTAAAATTTATCAAAAACTTATCCTCAGAACATGCACTTCTGCACCCTCAGAGGAGGTTTTGATGAATGAATGGAACAAGATTTATTGATATCTGTGTCTAATATCTGTTACTGATGTTGCATTTCTGTACTCTTAATGGAAGTTGGATTAGGAAGAGATAAATCAATATTGCTTCTAGCTCATGAGTAGAACCAGTTATAAATGGTACTTTTATCTCTTAACTGTTTCTGTTTCTGAGTTAAAAGTGATATTTATGTTTAGTTATTTATATATTGATGCTTGAATGCTTGAGTTATCATTTGGCACTTTTGTACGGTGATAACTATTTATTTGTGCTTGATGTATGAATAGCTTATTATGTGATATGTTTTTCACAACTGTTTCATCTAACTTTATATATGAAATGGTTTATCTTTATTGAATTATTTTTTAATAATAATTGAATGATTTTTATTATCGATTGTTATCTGAAATCATTTTAGATCGCATAAATAGAAATATTTACATCCCTGGTTAGTTTTAGAGTTAGATATTTCTCATAATACAGTTTGCATATGAATAGATTAGAAATAGATTAAAATCATTTTACTTAGGAATTTTAGAAAAGAAATATCAAATCTTTAACACACACACACATATTAGGAAACTGGTGCCATTATCCCCAGTCAGACCCACCACACTAAACGGAAAAGGAGCTGCTAACCAAGGTCCGGACCGGGTGGGTATCCCCCTTGTTGTAGACCCGATTTTCGGGGCTTCAAGAGAGCCTCGCTAGCACCGAACATCACATCAGCAAAAGATAAAGGATGGTACCAATACAAAGCATAAAATGGTGACCTAGCAATAGACATGTGATGTGTCATGTTGTAGAAGTACTCCCCCAAATGCAACCATCTCAACCATGCTCGCTTCTACCCACTAACACAGTTACACAAGTAGCCCTCCAGCCACTTGTTAACTATCTCCGTCTGTCCATCCATTTGTGGGTAGTAACTGGTACTCAGTGTCAACTCTGTCCCCACCAGCCGAAAAATCTCCTTCCAAAATCTGCCCATGAAGTGGTTGTCCTTGTCACTAATGATGGTCTTAGGAAGACTATGCAGCCTAAAAACGTCTCTGAAGAACAACTCGGCCACCTGTGCTGCTATATAATGTGCAGATATGGCGAAAAAGTGCGCATACTTTTTCAGCCGATCAACGATGAAAAAGATACAATCCTTGCCCTGCACCATGGCCAACCCTGTGATGAAGTCCATTGATATGCTCTCCCATTTCCCCTCCAGAATGGGAAGAGGCTGCAACAATCCGACGGGGTGGCTCATCTCCCCCTTATTCCTCTGACAAACATTGCACTCCTTGATGTGTAGGAGTACATCCTCCTAGAGGCCCTTCCATGAGAACCTCTCTCTAATGGCCCTGTAGGTTTTGGTAAACCCCTGATGGGCCACCAATGGAGAATCGTGTGATGCTTGGAGTATCTTCTTCTTAAGCTAAGATCCCTCAGTCAAGAAGATCATGTCCCTGTAATAGATGATATCCTCAACCACCCTATACCTGTAATCCACCACCTGTCCATCCAGCACCTCACATGCAAATCTGTCCTTGGAGTACTCAACTAAAATTTGAGCCCTCCAATTTGTATCCAAGCTCATAAGAGATAACGTGGCTATTCTACATGAAAGGGCATCTACTACCACGTTATTCTTACCCTTAACATATTGAATGTCAAATTCATATGCTTGGATCTTACTGATCCACTTCTGTTGCATCTCTTATAGCTGCTTCTTCTCCAAAAAGAACCTGAGGCTGTTGTGATCAGTCCTCACCCTGAACCTGTTCCCTACCAGATACTGCCGGAATTTGGCCAACGCATGCATGATGGCCAACATCTCCTTGTCGTATTTAGGATACAACCTCTCATGTGGAAGGAGATTCCAGCTCTCAAAGGCTATAGGGTGTCCGCTCTACATCAATACTGTGTCGATCCCCTCTCCCGACGCATCACACTCCAAGACAAATGGCTGCATAAAATCTAGCAATGCAGGCACTGGGAAGCTACTCATCACCTCCTTGAGCCTATCAAAGGCTCTTTGCACTATATCTGACCAACTAAATGCCCCCTTCTTCGTCAAATCTGTAAGGGGTGCGGCAAGCTGTGAGAAACCTCTGATGAACTTCCTGTAATAGGTGCAAATCCCAAAGAACCCTCGAAGCTCCATCACGTTCCTTGGCTCTGGCCAATCTCTGATGGATCTAATCTTCTCCTCATGGACCCTCATCCATCCACTCCAATAATGTGACCCAAATATAACATCTTTGTCATCCCAAACTCACACTTGGAGAGCTTAGCATAGAACTATTTCTCTTCCAAAATGTGTAGTACTGCCTCTATATGCTCGAGATGCTCCTCCCAAGTCTTGCTATATATGAGTATGTCATCAAAGAAAACAAATAAAAAATTCCTTAGATGGCTATGGAAGATATGTTTCATGCAAGACTGAAAGGTGGCTAGTGCATTGGTCAGCCCAAAAGGCATAACCAAAAACTCAAAGTGCCCATAATGACACCTGAAGGCGGTCTTGGGAATGTCCTGTTCCCTCATGTGAATCTGGTGGTACCCTAATCTCAAATCAATATTCGAGAAGAAATTAGCTCCTCTCAACTCATCCATCAAATCATCGATCCTAGGTATAGGGTACCTATTATTTAGAGTCTTCTTGTTCAGGGCCCTGTAGTCAATGAATATCCTCAAGGTGTCGTCCTTATTCTTCACCAAGACTACAGAAGAAGCAAACAGACTCGTGCTCGGTCTGATGTGCCCAAGAGCCAACAACTCCTGGATGGCCTGCTCAATCTCATCCTGATAGGCTTTGGGATGCCTATAAGGGTTAGTGATCACTGCCTGAATACCCTGCTCAAGCTCAATGGTATGCTCAAACCCTCGATCTGGTGGCCGACCTGGTGGTATATCCCCAAACACTACCTCATGCCTGTCAAGGATGGCTTGTATATTTGGATGAATTGCCCGACCGGTGGTCTCTACCTCTGATTCCCGTAGCTCAACCGCCCACTCTATTTTTCCCTTCCGGAAGTCTACCTCCATCCAGTGTACCAAAATTGTCTGAGGTGGGTAAGTGTGCATCCCACGGATCTTCTCATGCTTTCCGATCTTCTTGTCATCCCACTTCATCTCTAAGGCCTCCCAATCCGTGGTGACCTTCCCTAGAGTAATCAACCACGGAACACCCAATACCACATTGGTATCTAGGATTTTGACCACGAAAAGTGATCAATCACAGTGTAGGTACCCATCGTCACTACCAACTCTGGAACATACCGAGCATCCTGGGACCAAGAATAAAAATCCATCAAAGCTCTCGGTCAGTATACCCCTCCGCTCGACCATCTATGCATCAATGAAGTTGTGGGTTGCCCCACTATCAACCAAGATTGATACTCGCTGCCCACGTACTATCCCTCATATGCGCAGCTTCAAATACTTAGGAACTCCTCGCAAAGCTACAAGGGTCCCTCCTCTGGGTGCAAAAGCTGCACCTCCTATCCCTGGAGGTGGAGGCAGTAACTGATCCTGGGTCATCTAACTATCTCATGAATCCTCATCATCCTCCTCATCCTCTTCCCCGCTATCATCGGAGAAGACCTCAATGAAGTGTGCTTTGCCAGAAGCGCACCTATGCCCTAGTGCCCACGGCTCCTGACAAGTGAAGCACTGCCACTTCTTCCTCAACTCCCTCCTGGCATCATCATCTATCTATGCCCATCCTGGATTCCCCTTTGGAGGAGGAACCCTCACATCCTTCCCCTTGGGCTGGAAGCCCTGTATCTTGGGGTAAGGTGTCTGTGTCCTGGGAAATGCATCCTGCAAGTCCCTGGTCCTGCTGATAGCATCCTGGAGAGTAGCTGGTCTAGTAGATATGACTAGACCTCGAAGTGGCTCTACCAATCCTTCCACAAACATATATAGCATTCGTGTCGCAGATAGATCTGGCACCATCACCGAAACCCTCAAGAAATCTGCAATGTAAGTCTCTAGGCTCCCTGTCTGCTTGAGCCTTGTCAGCTCAACAAAATTCTATTCCGGATCCCTATGGTCAAAACACTCCATCAACCTCCTGGTGAACTTGGCATATGTCGTCACTGCAGAGTGTCCGAGTGTAACCATCCCATGGAACCACCAGTCCTAGGCCTCACCATCCAAGTGTAATGTCGCCACCTTGATGGCCTCTATCTCCGACATCTGGTTAAGCTGGAAATAGATGTCCAGCTTCTCCACCCAAGAATTTTCCGAACTGTTTGACGATCCATCAAATGTGGGCAAATGAAATATGCTAGAGACACGGTCGGGATCTCCATCATGATAATGCCGGTGCCCTCTATGATGGTCACGGGGTCTACTGTCCCGCTGGAGCTAAACAAAATCTCGGAATGAGAGAGAATCCCTGAACTCCCGCCCATAGGCCTGATACTCTGTAAAATACTCACCCATGTGTCCTGGCTGCTGCTCGCCTCCCCGCTGCCTCCTTCCCCAGTGTCTACTCCCAAGAAAGTGGACATGGTAGAGCGGGTAGGTTCTCATGAAGCCATCGGCTGAGGAGTATCACGCTGAGCAACAACATTCTCCGGCAAATGATGGGATGTACCTGATCCTCTCCTACCTGGTAAACTCGTGGGGTCTCACGCCGTCTAGCCTCTACAATGGTGAATCTCTGACCCATCACCTCGATCAGTCTAGCTAGATCGTGCACCGATTTGAGGAGTGCCTCCCCAAACTGTTTGGCCTCTATGTCATTTGCCATCGGCCCTCTTTGCTATGAATATGATACAGGATCCTCTTGTTCTACGTTTGTCACAGGCTCTCTCTCCTGCTCTGTGTCTGCCACCCGAATACAATCTCCCTCTCTGTAGGTGTTCTCCAACCTACACTCACGGTCTCTGTACTTCCTGCCTCTATAACAAATATATGGTCTCCTCCCCAGTGTCATAGACCATAGGCAGAGCCAGAAATATGCTCTGATACCATTGTAATATCCCGTTTCGGGGATATCTCTAAAACACAGCAAACTCCAACCAGAGATGGACTGGGAGGGAATTTACCAGATATTCCGCCTCTGAGAGAGGACGAGATCTGGAGGCTACCTGGCCCTTTCCAGACTCTGTCTGAGAGTGAAAGATAAACGCACCAAGTGGTATAGAACTAGAATGCTCAGGAATACAAATAAATAAATAACAGTGCAGCAGACATATAATAACAGAGAAAGAAATTACGACAACTCATCCAGAAAACATAGAGAGGAAATGCAGAGCCATTTTATTAATTTGAGAAATATAATGAAGTACAATAGGTGACGAAACACTCTCAAAAAATATAGGAAATGGCTGCTCTATGAAGTGACGAAACACTCTCAAAAAATATAGGAAACGAATGCTCTATGAAGTACATCCCAGCTACTAGAAAATTGTTGTGTAGCTGCTACTGCTGGAATGGACTGAAGACTAGGGGCTGATCTCATTGCGGGAATGAGATGAAAATCTGCAAACCTCCTCTACTCGCCAACCCAGACAAAACCCAGAAACCATATCAAAAATGGCCAACCCCTGAAAATCACCAGAAAATGCCTCCTAAGGGAATTACGCTGGCCTCCAAGGCTCTGCGCAGAGGGTAAATGGAAATAGCTGAAACACCACCTCACACTCTGCCAAAATCCTCCTGTGGGTAAAGGCTAACCCTCTGCTCAAAATCTCGGTTGAATCCCCTGCATAAACCCCAATCGGGAACATCTCCAAAAGGGACTGCGTCCTCTCTCCCAGTGACTGCGCAGTCTCTATAAGCTCCAGCTCCGCAACAAATCCAAACAACAAAAATACTCACAAAATACTGAAGAAATAACCTTTCCCGAGTAGGCACTCGAAGTCCCCCGGGGCTAAGGGCGAGATCTCCGAGCGGAGACACTCAATGCACTAAACAGTGCTGCAGACAGGCTAAACAGCCAGCGTGCTCAAGAAGAAAAATGTCTAGCTCAAAATCATCAACTCTAGAATCAATAAAATGAGGAGGCTTCTCCATCTTTTATAACATTTGTTTCCCTCCAAAACCCCAACGTAGCCTCTCTCTCCTCCACATGCTCATCCTCATCTGCGCAGAAGCTTCTAGAGTGTGCGTGGGTCCCCTCCTCTACGTGGTGTTTGGCACCCCTTGGCTGCCCTTAAGTCATAACATTGTGCTACTAGGAGGATGTTTTATTTCACTTAGGTGAATTAGACCCTCTCTACTCACTTTTATTTATTTACAAACTTTAGACGGCAAAACTATGCAAAATCAAATATTCCAATTAGCTGTCGCTAATTAGGAAGATTACAAAGGGCTGTTGGAAGAGCAGTCCTTCAAGATCTTGATCTGACTGAGACTCTGACTAAGCTTCAACAAAACATAGAAGGCTTGACCTTCAGGATTCTAGATTGTTGGATTGAAGAGCTTCCTATGTGACTATAGCGACACACTATTGGAGTTTTTAACAGATGGATATGATTACTTTGTAGGATATCTATATCTATAGCATGTTATCACGAGCACCACTAGTTTACTTGTGACATTTTGCATACATTTTGAGGTCAGATGACCAATGTGTCTTGGGCACAAATTTTGTAAAAGCCTATAACTATCTATCTATATGATTTTAGAGTTTTTGTTATGTTTATTATGTAATCCTTATTCAATTATCTGAATGTTTTCTTACATATGTTGCAAATTTCTGTCTAAAACTTGATTAGCTAATGAATTAGTCAATGTGTTCAAATTTCTGGTAATGTGTTGATATTGAATAAAATCAAAATTTCTTTCTAAAAGTCGAACTCTTAGGAACCATCTAAGAAGTGTTGGATTTCTAATAGTATAAACACTAGTAAGTTGTAATACCACAATTTGTGAGGCTAACCTTATGATTATGAGGTTAATACCAAATGAAATGGAATCAGAGAGAAGTTTGATCAACGTGCTATACTCAACGATATTTTTTGTCTATCTACTAATAAAAATCCCTTGAAAACTCACTAACTCGCCCTTCGGAGCAAAAATGGCCCACACTGCAGAGGATAGATTCTGCGTACTATGACTAGCATCATCAGCATATCCAACAAATGGTTCCGAAGATTCAGACATCTACGATGAAATGTAAAGCGGATTACTAACGTCAAGAAAACTCTAAAAACAAATTAAGATAGTAAATGCAAATCAACATCATATACACAATATAATACAAAAAATTACTACGCTCATGATTAAGCATAGTAAAATTTCAAATACAACCCATTTCTATGCTTCGCTAAGAGAATTCCATCATAATCAAATAACTCATAGGCACCCTTAGCAAGAACTCTTTTGACAATATAGGGGCCATGCCATAATGTCTCAAACTTTCTTGCACCTATAACATTAGCTTCTTGATCATAAAGAAGGACCAAGTCGCCCTCTGAGAAAATGCGAGGCTGGACATTTTTGTCATATTGCGCCTTTATATGTCTCTTATGTGTTTTGTTGGCCAATTGGGCTTCATGAAGCATTTCATCAAGATGGATGAGGTTAAGGAGACATGCTTCTTCTTCTGAGGTGTTAGGTAACAAGTCTATTGCGAATTTTAATGATGATATTTTGCATTGGATTGGTAAGATAGCTTCGAGACCATACACCAATTGAAAGGGAGTAAATCCGGTCACGTTTCTTACCGAGGTTCGATATGCCCACAAGGAAGAGTACAGGATCAAATTCCAGTTCCTTTTATGAACTCCTATCATTCGTTGAAGCATTGGTTTAAGAATTTTTTTAATAGCCTCAACTTGTCCATTTGATTGTGGATAATAAGGAGTAGAATTATCATGTGACAATCCTAACTTGGCAGTCAATTCAGACATCATGTGGTTGCGAAAATGCTTCCCATGATCTAAAACTATAGCCTATGGGACCCCAAACCCTGCAATAATGTTGTTAAATAAAAATAATGCAGTTGTTTGTCCTGTGTTGTTGAATGTACTCATCGCTTTAGCCCATTTGGTAAAATAGTCGACTGCGACAATAATATAACCATGCCCCCCAGACGAAGGAGGGTTATAGGTCATGAAGTCTATAACCCCATTTCATAAATAGTCCAGTAGATACAACAAGATGCATTGGCACTGGCAGTTTGTGGATTTTATGATAAAAAATCTGGTATCCATGAAAACTTCTGACCACGAGGATGCAGTCTTGAAAAATAGTAGACCAAAATTAACCAACGCGAAGTATCTTTTGCATGGTAGCATATCCAGATAAATTTCCACCACAAGCCCCAACATGACAATAATTTAACACTTTTTCGGCCTCCTCATGAGTGAGGCACCTCCTTAAAATGGTATCACAGACGATTAGATAATATTTGGCTTGGTATCAAATATGTCGCTGTTCAGAGCGAGAGGTAATAGGTCGAAAATTTTGGTTTTGGAGATGAATGATAAAATCCCCATACCAAGAATAAAATGATCCGATAAAAAACAGAGACTTATCTAGAATTGATGGTTTCAACATAGTTTCAGTACTATCAGAGGGAAGGTCACAAAGAAGCTCAGCCAAAACTAAAGACTTCTTTCACTTGGATTTGATAAATTTCAAATTGAATTCTTGCATAATCACAATCCATTTTGAATATTTGTCCCCCAGAAATTGACGTGATAAGATATAAATCATGGGGTTGCAATCCAAAACTATTGTTGTTTTTTGGAGCATGATATAATGGCGAAATCTTTGGACAGCTTGTACAGCTGCCAAGGCAAGATTTTATACGTATGAGTACTTAACTTCTGTATCATTGAGATTACGACTCAAATAATAAATCAGATGTTCAATTCCATCTTATACTTGGACAAATACCATAGAAATGGTTGTTTCAGCCACGGTGATATATAGGAAATAATCATTTTGATAATTAGGAGGACACATTAATGACGCTCGGACAAGAGTGTCCTTGATAGCATCAAAAAAATCTTGTGCAACTTGGTCCCAACAGAAGGGAACTCCATTTTTCAAGATTCGAGTAAATCATTTAGCCATTTTGGCGTAATTTGGAATGAACCTCCTTAGGAAGTTATCCTTTCCTTGAAGTTTATGTATCTGAAGTAAGTTTTACGTAGCAGGAAAATCAAGAATGGCCTGAACCTTCAAAGGGTCGATTTGAATCCCTTCTTTTGAGACTACGAATCCAAGCAAACGACGAGAACCAACACAAAACACACATTTATGTGGATTGAGGCGTATTTTGTAGTGTCGACAACGTAATAAAATGGCTCTAAAATGCATCGGGTTATCAGTCTGATTTCGTGAATGCAGTGTTAATCATCTAGATATGGTTGAACAATGTTCTTGATGTCATTGAAAGAATAATACATTGCTCTCTAAAAATTTGACCCAACGTTCTTTAAACCAAATGAAAGTTTCCTATAAGTGAATTTTCCCCAAGGAAAAATGAATGATATCTTATGTTGATCATCTGGGCGGATATTGATTTGATTATAGCTGGAAAATCCATCCATGAACGAAAATATTTCACATTCAGCACAATCATCAATAATTCAGTCGATAAAGGGAGTAGGATAGTTTTATTTTGGAAAATCATGATTGATATCCCGATAATCGACGCACACTCGAATGGTTCCTTGTTTTTCATAACAGGAACAATATTGGAATCCCAATCAGTTAGCAGAACAGGGTAAATGAAACCAGCACACAATTTCTTTTCAAATTTAGCTTTGATGGCAGTGTCTTTATTTGGATGAACAGGACAAAGCCATTGACACACTAGTTTGACATCAGGATACATATTAATAGTGCGTTCAACTATACTAGTATCTATGCCTGGCATTTCCTCGTAAGACCAAGAAAATACGTCACGAAATTCACAAAAGAGAGAGTGATATGATTCGAGTTCTGATGGAGAACAAGATACACTGACATGAATATTCTCTACAACACCAGGTTTGGTCGAAATATTGATAGAAATGGTTTCTTCAATATTTGACAGATTTCGCTCAGAATCGATTGCATGAAAAATAATTCGAAAAGAAATTTTTGATGGGTGGGTGATATTGATCACTAATATTATTTTTTTCATAATCAAGAAGATGGGAACAATGATGATAATCTTCCCATGGTTCTCCCTCTGACATCATGGCTTCCAAAATATTCTCATATATCAAGAACATTGAGTAGAACGAATCAGATGGAGTCCCAAAATATAAGGAACGATCAACCTAAACACTCGGCGACACTAATTTCGGATTTGCTGCCCAAGCCAGATAGATTGATTGCTATGCCAAATCAATAGGGCTCAGTGGTAGAAAGTCATCCAACATAGAAATATTAGAATCACCTGTACTCTCCCTTACTCCAGATAGAGTGGAAGAGATCATGTAGCAGGTCTCTATAGTAGCAATTTCTGCCGACGTCATGGGCGGTAGTAATGTAAAGGTTCCCATGAGAGTGGAATCCTTTAAGATTCCTACGCAAATGTTTTGAAGTTCTAGTTGGGGTATGCGAACAAACGGAATGCTTCCAGTTACCTATGAAGTAGAGGAAAAGAAGGATAGTTCATTAATGATTGTGATTGTACCTTTATGTGGAAAGACAATCATTCTAAAATATGTAGAAACAATAGCAGTCATTTCATATACCCATGGCCTTCCTATTGAGTCTCAAATCTGCATCTTTTCCATACACTTTTCTATACCTTTTTCACTCACCTGAACCTCCCAAGTTGTCAATATCATGTGAAAAAGAGCATCTAACATGGTTTTTAATTATATTTTTGTGTTTGCTATTTGATTTAGATTTTGTTCATTCAGCTGCGGAATCTTGCCACTTTTCGCAGCTGCTGCAACTTTTCGCAGCTATTTTGTGAAACTCTATGCTATAGGTGTCTACAAGGAAAACGAGCCACATGGGCAGGTCAGGAATGATGTGGACATGGTTCGTGTCCTATTGGTTCGAGAAAACTCATCTAAAGAAGCCGCGGTCAAAGGCGTCCACATGGAAGTCAACCATAGAGTCTCATGTTGGCAGGACTCTGTTTCGTGTCACATGAAGATTCATACGGCCGTTTCTAAGTTGCGGAGGATAAATCGACATCTGTACATGGCTCCTTAGTCGAATTCAAGCATCCACTCCTCGTAGATTTACTTTCCAACACGGCCATGATCCTAGATCCGTGGACGTAGTGGTCTACGTGCTCTCCACCAGCATGAACTTTAGGAGACAGTTATATTTCTTTTGTTATATATAATGCGTTTGCATACGCATATAGAGTTAGTCGATGTTAGTCTCTGTTGTCTTTTATTAGTCTGCTCTGTAATGTGATTACGCTGCACTTGTGCTGTAACATCACCTTTCTGTAATGACTGCTTTTTAATATAAGAAGACTCTGTTTTTAACCGAAATTCGTATTTGAAGATCGTTGCCAAGGCTGGTGTAGAGGGCCCCTGCTCAGCTAAGGTTTTGTGTATTAGTGTAAAGTTCTCATTTCGTTTCTTTAAAGCTCATTGTGCCATAATTCATTCATATGTTTATACATTGCATCTTTCATGGTATATATGCTTCATTTCTGTTTATAATCTTTCATGCTTTCCATTTTACTTCTGTCTTTCATGTTTTATATTATTGATAACTGATCAGTGTTCTTGTTTCTGTGTAGGCGTACTGGCATTTTCATAGCATTTTGACTAATGACATGGAACTAACATTGTTCTCGTCGCTAATTTGCTTTTCATAGTTTCGTTTTTAATTTTATTTATTGCTTCTTTGTTCATTTCGCCTTTGCTTATTTTCTTCAAGAGTTAAATTTAGATATATTAAGCTGCTCATAGCATCTTCAGTTGCCTCCGAAAGCCACAGCTGGACTGATGGTGAGGGACTGCATTATGAAATGTGTAGTTTAGTATTAGTTTCTTTTCTGCAAATTTAGACATATTAAGCTGCTCATAGCATCTTCAGTTGCCTCCGAAAGCCACAGCTGGACTGATGGTGAGGGATTGCATTATGAAATGTGTAGTTTAGTATTAGTTTCTTTTTTGCAAATTTAGATATACTAATCTGCTCATAGCATCTTCAGTTGCCTCCGAAAGCCACAGCTGGACTGATGGTGAGGGATTGCATTATGAAATGTGTAGTTTAGTATTAGTTTCTTTTCTGTAAATTTAGATATATTAAATCATGCATGACATCTTCAGTTGCCTCCGAAAGCCACAGCTGGACTGATGGTGAGGGATTGAATCATGAATGTATGGTTTGATATTAGTTTACTTTCTGCAAGTTAGATATCAGTTACTCAAGTTGTTTATGATTACTTCCGAAAATCATAGTTGGACTAATGATGAAGGATCAGAAGATAAATTGATGTAATCTGATTTAGATTTATTTTGTTGCAATTTTGAATTTCCTTAAGCATAGTTTCTTTTATGTTTAGTCAGCAACAAGAATAGTTTGGTTTTCATGCTCAATAGTTCACTGTTTTGCTTTGTTAGACTAGTAGCACCTTTTCATTTCAGCAGCACATTTTCATTTCCTTTCAAGTCTTGTCATTGTAAATTTCAAATTTCTTTTTAAGGTTTCAAGTTGGTAAATCATTATAGGGGATATCATTTCCTTGAAAAAACATAACCAAACTTGTTTTCATCTTAGAATTTCCATTTCACCTTAGAAAACCAAAAACGACAAAAAGTTAAGAAATAGGTTATCTTGCACATATAGTGCGCCGCACTTCATCAACTTACGATTCCCGAATTGACAACTTAAATACAGAAATTTAGGACACACTAAATTGACCAAAAATTTTGGCGCCGCTGCCGGGGAAGTGTAACTAGGTAGCCAATTTCTTAAAAAAAAAACACAAAAATTCTAAAAGAAGGGAAAACTTGATAATTTCTTGAAGTATGCTCTCCTCTTGCACCTAGTGTGATGTGGAGGATCATAAAAGAGAATTATTGGTTCAGTAATTTCTTAAGTATGCTCTCTTCTTGCACCTAGTGTGAGCTGGAAGATCAGAAAGAGAATTATTAGCCCAACTTTAAAAAAAATATATAAAAAATAAAAATAAAAAATGACATGCATAGAGCAAGAGATTCTAGGGGAAGGTTTATAGCTAAAGCCAAGAGTTCGATTTTCACAACTCCATCTTCTTCAAGGCATAGACCAGATTCACCACCATCTACCCCTAGCCTTAAGATTTTTGGAAGTCAAGGAACAGCTGAATTAGAGGATTCTCTTATACCACCTACTAAAACCCATTTAGAAAACAAAGAGACTCTCTCTCATCCTCCCTTGGTAGAAGAACTAGAGGACTTTAAGGAATCTAAAGAAACTATCATGGCAGAGGAAGTAATAGATGGAGGTAGAGGTAGAGGTAGAAGAAGAGGAAACAATGGAGACAACAATGGTGAAGGAAATAATGGTAGAAATAGGGAAGGAGACAATTTGTTTGGATTCCCTATAGTGATGAGGAAACTCATGCAAAAATGAAAAATATCTCACCATCTGTTCTCCCTAACTTTTATGGATTGCGAAGTGAGGATCCTGAAACATTTCTGTTTGAGTTTGAAGTAGTGTGCCGAACTTATGACTATATGGAAGATTCTCAAAAACTCAAACTGCTTCCTTCAACATTGAAGGGATCTGCTTTGAAATGGTTCATGGGATTAGCCACTCAATCTATCAGGACTTGGAATGATATGAAACAAACATTTTTGGATATATACTTGGACTATTGTATGCCCACCAATCACAAGGATGAGGTATTCAAAATGATGCAAAAAGAAGATGAAAATTTGGAAGACTTACTTGAAAGATTTCAATACAACTTGAAAAGAGCAAAGATGAGCAACTTAGATGATGAAACTTTGAAAGCCCTCATATTAAAAGCCATTAGAGATGAATGGATAGATATTTTAAACATGATGGGGAAAGGAGACATTTCTCAACTCCCACTTCATGATATAACAGAACTATGTGTCCATCTCTCAAGAGGAAAATCTAAAACAGGAAAAGGGCCTAGGGATCCTTCTTTTATTAGGGCTAACAAATCTGCAACTGGATCAGTAAGTAGGGCAGAGATTGGTAACATGCTTGATGAATTCAAAACTGATATTTTAGGGAGCCTTAGTGAACAACTAGACACCCTTAAAATCCAAAACAAGCAGAAAGCAGAAACAGATGCTTTAGCCATCTTTTGTTCGAAATGTAGGAAGAAACATGCTTTAAGGGAATGTCCCTTGGATGCAAAAGTTGTAGAAACATGTATGATTTGCTCAGAAAATCATGAGATCAAGGATTGTCCTTTGCTTTAGCCATCTTTTGTTCGAAATGTAGGAAGAAACATGCTTTAAGGGAATGTCCCTTGGATGCAAAAGTTGTAGAAACATGTATGATTTGCTCAGAGAATCATGAGATCAAGGATTGTCCTTCAATTCCTGGATTCAAAGCTGTTTTTCAAGAAGACCCAAATTCAGTAGAATCTCTCTGTTTTGTTGCAAGAAGACCTTGGCAGGGACAACAAACTCAAGGGTTTAACAACCCTATGAATTTTCAAACCCCACCAAATTTGAATCCTTGGCAACAACCTTGGCCCCAACATCAAAATTCATATCAGCCATGGGTACAAGGGATGCAAAATCCTTATGGGAGATTTGCTCAATTTTATCAATATCCTCCATCTTTTCAAAATCATCAAGCTCCACAACTTCCAAACCCAAACCACAACTCTTCTACTGCCATTTCCACAACAACAACCTTCTCAACAAATACAAATCCTCAACTGAGTGCTTTCCATACCAATGTAAGACAAACTCCCTTCCACCAGCCACACAAATCCTAATAATAAAAAATCCCTGGGATACTTACATGAGACAAAGAATTTCACCATAAGATTTGTCTTAATGACACAAAGCATAACCTCGTAAATTGTTACAGAAAAGTTTTAGAAAAACCTTCTATAGATATTCAAGAGCAAGATACCTCTGAGGAGGATTCTCTTCAAGTCAATAAGGGTTTTGAGGAAGAATCTCTTCAAAATTCAAACATTCAAAAAGAAAAAGAAAAGTTAACATCCACAACTCCTATAGTTGAGCAACCCGCATCTTCATCTACACCTCCTTTTCCTGAAAGACTACAAATTGAAAAGGGGGTGGAAAAACAAATCTTGTTGCCTAACTATGACTTTCTAGATGAATTGAAGAATGTTTGTATCAAGATTCCCTTGCTACAATCCATTCGAGAAATTCCTATTCTAGCAAAAACCATAAAGGAGTTGAGTTTCAAAAGACCAGGAAGGAAACTAAAAGACACAAGAAGAATCCACCTAGTAGGAAAGATTGCAGATATTATGATGGGAAAAATTACCATGCAGAAGTATGTAGATCCAGGAAGTCTAATTGTCAAGACACATATAAATGGGATAGAAATTCCAAACACATTGATTGACTTAGGGGCTGCTATCAACATTATGAGTAGACAGACTATGGAACAATTAAAACTTCCTAACCTTCTTTTTACACCTACTTTATTGCAACTTGCAGATCGATCGGTTATTAAACCAGATGGTGTATTAGAAGATATTTTAGTCTCCTTAGATTCTTGGGAATATCCAGTAGACTTTATGATTTTGACTCCCAAAAGTAATCTAGGAGGACATCCAATTATCTTAGGAAGACCTTGGCTGGCCACAGCTGATGCTTTTATTAGTTGTAGATCCGGAGACATGTACATTTCTAATGGTAATTCGACAAAGAAATTCAATTTGTATCCTCCAGCAAGAGCAATCACAGAAATAGGAGACAATGAATGGGTCGATGATGAGAACACTATACAACCTGTCTTTACCATTTCTGAAATTAGTGAGGATAGTCAAATTCTGAACATATTAGAAAATTTTGAGACATCCTCAGAATATGACTCCACACAATTTCAGTTGGAATCTGACATAGAATATTTATCATCAAGACAAATGTCTCTTTACTCTATGGAAGAGTTTGGTAATTCTGCTATTGAGATTTTTCCAGAAAAAACATTGAATATCAATAAACATTTGGAGAAGTCACAACAAGAAGAACTAACCAGAATCTTGCAAAAACATTCTACTGCATTTGCATGGGAGTATACTGACATGAAGGGTATTGATCCTAAGACTTGTATCCATCATATCTATATTGAGGAAAACAGTAGACCAATCAGACAACCTCAAAGAAGGATGAATCCAAATCTTAGGGAGATAGTGAAAGAAGAGCTCCAAAACTACTCAATGTAAACTTCATTTATCCAATTTCAGATAGCCGATGGGTTTCTCCTTTGGTTATAGTACCTAAAAAGAATGGTAAATGGAGGGTATGCATTGATTACAGGGAATTGAACAAAGAAACTTTAAAGGATCACTTTCCTTTGCCCTTTATTGATCAGGTATTAGATACATTAGCAGGCAAAAAGTACTTTTCATTTTTGGATGGTTTTAGTGGCTATAATCAAATTCAGGTAGCACCTGAAGATCAAGATAAGACCACATTTACCTGTCCATGGGGGACTTTTGCCTATCGAGTGCTTCCTTTTGGGTTATGTAATGCACCCACAACATTCCAAAGAGCAGTACTAGGAATTTTTTCTAATCTAATCCATGATTGTGTAGAGGTT